>JALBCR010000449.1:0-497500 GCA_030710515.1 Abscondita cerata | reverse complement strand
TATTAACATCGATTGAAGACTTAACTGTTATAGGATTGTTAGATCTAAGTGAATTTATAATCGTCCAAGCACATTTAGAATTTGAAATTAATTTGTCGTAAGCTAAACATTTTGCTTTCTTAATTTCGCTTCTATAGTTACCGCGAAGTCTAGTTCTAGTATTTTTAAATAGTCCGTTTTAACAGATTGATATAGATTGTTAACAAAAATTAAAGTATATCTCATTGTTTTAATCCTGTTATTAAAGCAATTGCATATAAAATGTAACTAAATTAATTTGTTGTTCTTAGGGAGATGTTTTTAAGAGTAGTGGGCATTGAAGTGGGTAAATTTTAATGTCATTAAAGTTCAGTCAACAATCTCACAAAACGTGATAAATTATTTTATTTATTTACAAATTCTGTTTTATGCACTAACGTGTATCTTTTCAGGATAATCTATCATTTTATATTATATTGATACTTACGTCAATTTTTAACATGACACAAATTAATAGACTTGGTTTACATTTGGTGGTAATTGATCAGGATGTCTTTCGCAAATATTGCTTGTTGCACGAGATTCTTCTTCTTTCAGAAACTGTCAATGCTTTTTACTCGTCATTCTTATGACCAAAATGAAAAAAAAACCTTATTGTAAATTGATAGTCAATCTATGTTGTTTATTTTCTAAACGAAACATTCTATAAATTGGAAAACTGTTTTCATTCTTGTCATTTTTTTCCGAGTTCCATGGAAATAGTTCTGAGAATTAAGTTTACTTGAAAAAACTAGTCTCGAGCTTTATTGCAGTTAATTTAAGAAGTTTCTAGAAATTTTAAATTGTTTTCAAATGTTTTGGTCTTATTTTCTTTTTTACTGCTAGTAATATTGTTTTAATGTAATCGTTGTGTAATAATTTAAAACAAAATGCCTGCTGGTGATTGATTGAAAACACTTTTCTGACCGCACTTGTTTATTGCAGAAAATTGATTATCTTTAAAAAAAAAAGACAGACGACTAATGTAGTTTTTGTATTTAATGAATGTAGAAAAAAATATATAAAAAACCAAACCTACTTAAATTCCAATTTGTCAGCTTTTCATAAAAGATGATAATAGTAACAAAAATGAAACTACGGATTAAAGTAAATGTGAACAGTTGATTAATATTTTGCGTAGGAAAATGAAGAAAGTAATTTACTGGTGGCATGAAGAGATAGAAAAAATGATAAAGAGGAGAAGAACTTTTGAAACACGTTGATAGATAAAAAGTTGAGGATAGAGAGTTACAAAAATTAAGTAAAACCTGGGTAAATAAATGTGTAAAAAGCAATATATGGAAAAGAAAACACAAAAATGATAGATATAATTATGTTGTAGGACAGCTGATCGAAGTACAAGAAAATATGGGCTTCAAAATTTTATTAAAAATTTATATAAAAAAAAAATAGATGAAAAACATATCCATAAATAAATGTAATGAAAACGGGCACATAGTAAAAGATTATTAAAAATATTGTGAAGAATCATACCTTAAGCAGTAAATGCAACGAAAATTTCAAATTCACTTGTGCGGTGCCGAGTTATAAGTAATAAAATCAAAAATAAAATAAATAAAAGTCTAGACTCAATAATACTAATTAAATGAACCTGAAACATAAGACCAACAAAACATTAAAGTAATATAAATGGAGTTTCTGAGATGCAAACGGTCAAAAATTTTGAAATACAGAGATTAGGAAAAAAAATCAAGGCAAAAACTTTCTTTTAGGCTGTTTTGTCTATGAAAATCGCTATTGAAAAATATTTTTAACAAAACAGACTCAAAAAGTTTTTGCCTTGAAAAACTCCCATCTGACAGAGGCAAAACGTTGGCTCTATAACAACGCAGTTTGTTTTTTTTTTATTTCCACCTTTGGAAGATTCTAAAAAAAAATTATTGTTAATTAAAACCATATCGGAGGATTTATACCCACTTTATATACAAATTACGAATTCTTGTTTAAGCAAAGAGCACAAAAACCGTTAGTCTGATTATAATGAAACTTGGTATAGATAAATATCTCCTAAAAGGTTTCTTGAGGCGGAGAGATGAAGTTAAAGATCATTAATTTAGTTTTAATTAGCGGACTTCGCCCATTCTTATGTGTGCTTTATCAAGGCTTCTTGAAATTAGGAGTGGAGTCACATGTAATATTAATACTATTGTTTGTCTGTTTCTGTACAAGTGTGTCATATTAATATTTTTATTTTACAAATTTCAATTATTGACTGCCTTTAATCAACTTTTGATTAATGGTTTTTAAATTATTTTATAAGATTAATGTTTGAATTTAATTTTAATATGTGATATGCCTCCACTCTCTAATATCAAGAAGCTCACATAGGACTGGGCGAAACGTCGACTAATTAAAACCAGGGTAGTGGTTTTTAATGATATCCCCCTACCTCAAGAAAAATATTCATTAATAACTACAATTTGAACTAATTAGAAGTCTACTTTTCTGGAAAACTTGAAAAAACTGGAAATGTCAGGGATATTTAAACATAGCTTCTAATGGTCAGGGAAAGTCAGAGAATTCGTAAAAGTATAAACTTCAGATTTTATTTACAATTAAATCAAAAAGTTTTTCAATTTAAAAAAATTGGTAATTCTAGAAAAACAGTAATAAAAAATTTATTGATGGAATTTACATCAAATAAAGATAGGATGTCTAATAAAAAAATATCGAAATCTGCGTTATCAAAGTAAGGTAAAATATATGGGAAATGTCATGGAAAACCTGGAAGGAAAAGTATGGAATTTCACCATACAATATCAGTAGGCACCCTGAAAAAAACCACAAAAGAATTAAAATTTAGATCTCAATAATTGTTGAATGCGGCCATTAATTTTTGATTCGTAAATTAATTTCTAATTAACTGTTGTTCTAAAATATTGGTTTTTACATTATTTTTTCATGATTAATTATTGATTTTTATTCACTTGCGGAATGTGAAAAAAACAGAAGAATTAAAATTTAGATTTCAATAATTGTTGAATGCGGCCTTTAATTTTTAATTCATAAATTAATTTATAATTAACTATTTTTTTCAAATATTGGTTTTCATATAATTTTTTATGATTAGTTATTGATTTTAATGCATTTGCGGAATGAGAAATAGCACAAACGAATAACAATTTAGATCTCAATATATTGTTGAATGAGGCTCATAATTTTTGATTCGTAAATTAATTTCTAATTAACTGTTGTCTTCAAATATTGGTTTTTACATTATTTTTTCATGATTAATTATTGATTTTTATTCACTTGAGTAATGTGAAAAAAACAGAAGAACTATAATTTAGATCTCAGTAATTGTTGAATGCGGCTTCTAATTTTTAATTCATAAATTAATTTTTAATTATTGATTTTTATTCACTTACGGAATGAAAAAAAAACAGAATCATTAAAATTTAAATCTCAATATTTGTTGAATGCGGTCTTTAATTTTTAATTCATAAATTAATTTTTAATTAACTATTTTTTTCAAATATTGACTTTCATAAGATTTTTTATGGTTAATTATTGATTTTTATTCACTTGCGGAATGAAAAATAAAACAGAACCATTAAAATTTAAATCTCAATATTTGTTGAATGCGGTCTTTAATTTTTATTTCATAAATTAATTTATAATTAACATTTTTTTGCAAATATTGGTTTTCGAATGATTTATTTATAGTTAATTATTGATTTTTATTCTCTTGCGCAATGAGAAGAAACACCGAACCATTAAAATTTAGATTTCAATATTTGTTGAATGCGGCTTTTAATTTTTATTTTATCGATTAATTTATAATTTATAATTTTTTCAAATATTGGTTTTCAAATAATTTTTTTTATGATTAATTATTGATTTTTATTCTCGTTTGGAATGAAAAACACAGAAGAATTATAATTTAGATCTCAATAATTGTTGAATGCGGCCTTTAAATTTTTAATTCATAAATTAATTTTTAATTAACTATTTTTTCAAATATTGACTTTCATAAGATTTTTTTATGATTAATTATTGATTTTTATTCACTTGCGGAATGAAAAAACACAGAACAATTAAAATTTAAATCTCAATATTTGTTGAATGCGGCCTTTAATTTTTATTTTATAAATTAATTTATAATTAACTGGTTTTTTCAAATATTGGTTTTAGAATGATGTTTTTTGATTAATTATTGATTTTTATTCTCTTCTGAATGAGAAAAAACACAGAAGAATTAAAATTTAGATCTCAATAATTGTTGAATGCGGCTCTTAATTTTTAATTCATAAATTAATTTCTAATAAATAATTTTTTTTAAATATTGGTTTTTATATGATTTTGTTATGATTAGTTATTGGTTTTATGCACTTTCGGAATGAGAAATAGCACAAAAGAATTAAAAATTTAGATCTTAATAATTGTTGAATGCGGCCTTAATTTTTAATTCATAAATTAATTTATAATAAACTATTTTTTTTAAATATTGGTTTTCATATGATTTTTTATGATTAATTATTGATTTTTATCACTTGCGGAATGAGAAAAACAGAACAATTAAAATTTAGATCTCAATAATTGTTGAATGCGGCCTTTAATTTTTAATTCATAAATTAATTTATAATTAACTATTTTTTTCAAATATTGGCTTTTGAATGATTTTTTTATGATTAATTATTGATTTTTATTTTCTTGCGCAATGTGAAAAAACACAAAAACCATTAAAATTTAGATCTCAATATTTGTTGAATGCGGCCTTTAATGTTATTTCATAAATTAATTTATAATTAACAATTTTTCAATTATTGGTTTTTGAATGATTTTTTTATAATTAATTATTGATTTTTATTCACTTTCGGAATGAGAAAACACAGAAGAATTAAAATTTAGATCTCAATAATTGTTGAATGCGGCCATTTATTTTTAATTCGTAAATTAATATCAAATTAACTGTTTTCTTCAAATATTGGGTTTTATATGATTTTTTCATAATTAATTATTAATTTTTATTATTTGCGGAATAAGAAAAAAACAGAAGAATTAAAATTTAGATCTCAATTATTGTTAAATGCGGGCTTTTATTTTTAATTCATAAATTAATTTGTAATGAACTAATTTTTTAAAATAGTGATTTTTATCTGATTTTTTGATGATTAGTTATTGATTTTTATTCACTTGCAGAGTAAGGAAAAACACAGAAGAATTAAAATTTAGATCTCAATAATGGTTGAATGCTGCCTTTAATTTTTATTTCATAAACTAATTTATAATTATCAATTTTTTTCTAATATTGGTTTTTGAATGATTTTTTTTTATGAATAAGAATTAACATTTGGATCTCATTATTTGTTGAATGCGGTCATTAATTTTTAATTTAATTTCAAATTAACTATTTTCTTCAAATATTGGTTTTTATATAATTTTTTTATGATTAGTTATAGATTTTTATGCACTTGCGGAATGAGAAATAGCACAGACGAATAAAAATTTAGATCTCAATAATTGTTAAATACGGCCATTAATTTTTATTCGTAAATTAATGTCAAATTAACTGTTTTCTTCAAATATTGGGTTTTATATGATTTTTTCATAATTAATTATTAATTTTTATTATTTGCGGAATAAGAAAAAAACAGAAGAATTAAAATTTAGATCTCAATTATTGTTAAATGCGGGCTTTTATTTTTAATTCATAAATTAATTTGTAATGAACTAATTTTTTAAAATAGTGATTTTTATCTGATTTTTGATGATTAGTTATTGATTTTATTCACTTGCAGAGTAAGGAAAAACACAGAAGAATTAAAATTTAGATCTCAATAATGGTTGAATGCTGCCTTTAATTTTTATTTCATAAACTAATTTATAATTATCAATTTTTTTTATAATATTGGTTTTTGAATGATTTTTTTTTATTAATAAGAATTAACATTTGGATCTCAATATTTGTTGAATGCGGTTATTAATTTTTAATTTAATTTCAAATTAACTATTTTCTTCAAATATTGGTTTTTATATAATTTTTTATGATTAGTTATAGATTTTTATGCACTTGCGGAATGAGAAATAGCACAGAAGAATAAAAATTTAGATCTCAATAATTGTTGAATGCGGCCATTAATTTTATTCGTAAATTAATGTCAAATTAAATTGTTTTCTTCAAATATTGGTTTTTATATGATTTTTTATGATTAATTATTAATTTTTATCATTTGGTGAATAAGAAAAACAGAAGAATTAAAATTTAGATCTCAATTATTGTTGAATGCGGCCTTTAATTTTAATTCATAAATTAATTTGTAATAAATTGATTTTTTATCAATATTGATTTTCTATAAAATTTTTTATAATTAATTATTGATTTTTTGATGGTTCGATGGATTGAGAAAAACCGCAGCTAACGTATAATCAAAAATCTTGAAATCTAGTTGTCTGGATAGTCGGCATAAAAAGCATCATAACGTAACTTGTATCATAAATTACTGTTATTTACAATTCTTTAATGGTATATCAGTGAGAAACCAATTGTACGAAATTTAATTCAGTTTTGGTAAAAAATTACCTACAGTACCTATTGAGTTTAATGTTATTGATTCAGTACAAAAATATTTGTCTTCATTTTTCAGTAACAAATTAAATATCTAAAAGTAAATCATTTTCGTTGACATCCGATTATTTAAATTTCGATTTTGAAAAAAAATATGTATATTCTTCCTTATTGTTTAAAGTTACAAATCTAATCTTTAAAGCAGTTTTTGTAATACGGAACGTCAATTTAAATTTGAAAGTTTGAATTTAAATTTGCAATTCAAATCAATATTCTATATTAATTGGATATTCGATTTTTATGTACATAATTTTATCGAGTATTTTTGTTCTACTTTCTATAAATGATGGTCTCATCAGGTAAGTGTTGGAAAATTCAAAAAATGCAAATTTCCTCCTTCAACTGATTGTGAATTAATTTATGCTAATGTTATCATCTGTCAATTATCTAATCGTTCAGTTGTAATTACTATTCCTAGTTGTAATTGTGTTATTTGTCGTTTATCGTTAATTTTGTTTATTTAATTGCCAATTTGATGAGACAATCATTTAAAAAAACCCTGTATTATAATAATTAACGATCAACTGCAGAGGAAGAACAACAGTTTGTAAATTAATTATTATTTGATAGAAGTTATAAAATTGGTATAGTTTTTAAAATTATAATTCGTTATAATAAATAATTAAATTTTGTTCGAAGTCTACAATTTTCCTTATAAATGATGCTTTTATCACAATTTCAAATTTATGTATTGTATGGAAGTATCAGAGATTTTACGCCACTTAATTTAATAACGCTAAACATTATCTCTTATTTTGCGGCTGCACATTAACATGAAATTAACGGGAAACAATAATAGAGAGATTTTATCTTTATACTGCGGCTGCGCAGTAACTTAACATTAACGGAGAACGTTAATAATCGATAACTTATTAGAATGATATTAACGTTACGCTAATAAGCGATGACGTCTATGTCACCGCAATAAGGAAATACGATTGTGTGATTTTGATACGATTAATGTTTTATGTTACTGCGCAGTCGCAGTATAAGAGATAACGTTTAGCGTTAATAAATTAAGTGGCGTAAAATTTCTTCATTAACAAAGTGACTTTAATCTAATATTTCAAAATCTACAAATTATTTTGTTTCATTTGTGAATTATTTGAGTTTATACCTAAGGTGCTTAATTAATAAGTTAGTGTATTACTCTTGAGGTGCGACAGAGAAGGGCATAATAATAATTTTGTTGACTTCTTGCTTACAGTGCTATCAGCATCAATTTCAGCAAGTAACATAGATATTTTGTTCTTGGAGGTCATACTGGTTAATGTGCACTGCGATTTTAGATATGTGATTATGAGCATTTACCCCAAACAGTTTAAGAAAAAATAATTCAAAGAAAAGTTATAGATAATAAAGTATTTAACAACTATCACTCCCTTGCACGACTAAAATTTAAAATGTTCGAAAAAGTGGAAAAAGAGAATTTAACAAAAAATAATATTCATGAGATATTATTAAAACAATTAATGCGACGTGATTTTCATATCTCATTAATTAATTATCGCACCGATCACAACAATTGGAAGAGAACCTATGTCCAAAGGAAGAAGTAATTATTTACCAATTCACAAAATAGTTTACTAAAATTTTAGGTGGTTCGAAATCATCATTAAAGTTTGATTCTACATTTGGATTTATGTGGATACTTACAAAACAATATTCGGGTTTACATACGTAGCAGATCATTTTTGTTTACTTTATTATAACGCACCAATTCTATTTTGTCGGAAAAGTTTGATTGATTTTTCGCTCAAGGTCATCAGGTTGTCTTTATTTTATAGAAAATCTAAGCGTGGAGCGGTTCTAATTGAGAGTACATTTAACTCAGACTTAATTTTATGTGAGAGTTAGACTCAAAATCCCTTTGAAACATGCGTTTAATTTTTTAGTGTCTCTACTGTTTTTTATTATTTTTACTTTATCCAGTCCTGAAGTTGAGGACGTGCTACGATTGCATTAGATGTCGCAACCATTATTAGTAGACGAAGTACACATGTTTGGGGTATAAGTTGACTCCCGTTCCCTTATTCCTGATAGGTCCCAAAAGGACGAAACCGCTTTCGAGTGATTTTCGATATTTGTTTGTTGCGAATTTACAACATGCGATTCGAGATTGCTTTTTAAGCTCAAGCTTAGTTGGTAACAACAATCGAAGAATCGACTTTTGTAACTGCTTACTCATTGGTCAATGTGTGCAGATCATTACAATATTTCAAATATTAAGCTATATTTCTTATATTCCTATATTTTTGGTGGGAACAACATGTTGTATTGCTTTGGAGAAAATATACTTAAAAAATATGACGATTTTTAATCATTTTTGGAAGTTTCACTAATCATTTATTACTGCAGTAAAATTTTTTCGTCATACAGTTTTAGGTTACATTTCTTTACTATAATGCAATCTGGTTAAAAAATTGAACATTCAAACCAAGAACTGTTGAAACAACACAACCTAAAAAGCAGTCTACAATCTTCATCACATTGAACCACAAAACTGTTACCCTTTTTGTTACCTGGGTACTAGGGTGGTGGTGTACTAGGGTAGGAAGATTGAACAAGATACTAAAGTACAAGTCAGCAGGTATAGAAATACCCAGTAGTCGGAGAGATTGGGTTGTGGGCTGAACCTCTACACGTTGGGTTCAATTCGTACTAGAAATTACTTATTTATTGGGCGCCAAGTTCCAATTTAACTGAAGCAAGTACTAACTCGGAACTAGTCGTTAGCAGTAAGCTGAAAGTACCCAATTATTTTGCTCAAAATTCAATTTGGTTTACGTTGGTAGTAAAGAAATCCTCCAATACAGAAAATACATATATTTATCCAGAAACAACGAAGGTGTACTCAATGAAGTACCTCAACACATAACAAAACAATAGATATTCACGTAGAAAATAGGAAACTATATATTATAGTGTCGATAACACAAGCAGGGAAAGAGTAATGTATTTGTACGACCTGATCCGATGACAGAGAATCCCTGGAGGTGGTGAAATATTCCCGCGACGAAGATGGTTCCCATACGAACGTTTGGGTGTAGTCTGAAACGGTGGCTGATCCTCCGCACATCTCTTAGATGGTGGAACGGTCGTGTTTAACCCAAGGACGTGACCAGGTGTGCCTGTACTTTGTTGCGATGTGGACGTTGTCGAGCACGATTAAACGACAGCAAGAAAGGCCAGAGAAAGAGGAGGAACAAAAAAACCTCTGTAAGGAATAATTCACTTGTAAGTATGCCCTTTCTTTGGGAGAGCAGCAATTTAATTTCTTATATTTACCTGTGGAATAGAACGAGCGCTACTAAAGACGTCTCAAATGCCTTCGACTAGTGGAGATGCACCGATTACTTACGAAGAAAACTCTCGTTCTCGCAGACAGAAATTACTAGAAGTTTCACACGAGGTTTTGAAATGTAACATGGCTGCTTGCGGTTGAGAATTGGTAACGGAAACCGATAAGCCAGAAAGGACGTTCGTTTTAATAAATTCCCACAATGTTTTGTAGGAAAATGGTCTATTTAATCGTTACAAAACGAAGCCGTGTAATCGCCTATTGTCGAAGCCTTTTACATCAACTATAATTCGAATGTTAAGTTTTTTTTAAATTACATACGAGTAAACCATTTCTCATGTATCAAAAGTCAATATTGTCTTAGATAGGAAAAAAACACAAATTTTTACACAATTCACATTACAAAAATAGTAGGGGTTACTATAATTACAAAAAAAGGCTTCTTGGTAATAAATCGTCACTATGTTATTATTTTCTTGTGACAGCATCTTTTTTCTTTAATTTTTTTCCATATATTTTTGCTTATTGTAAGCTACTGTGAATGTAATCAACGGTTTAGGATTTGTTACTATGCAGTTTAAAGGACCATGCAGACTTAAAACTAAATGCTTGTAGCCAAGTGGTATAATTACTCTATCACGCTGCTTTGCTATTTCTGAGTCGCTGGTTCGATTCCCGCAGGAGTCGTTTGGTCTAACGTGAGTTTTTTGTGGTTATAAATAGGTGAAACTTGGACAATAACTTTCTACTTTCTTCACCCACTTCTTAATGTATCCATCTATATTACGTACAATGAAGTGATCCCTTTCCGGTTGAACAACCTTCCCCTCGAGGAAGCGTGTCTGTTTTTCATCTCTTTGGGAGGAATAAAATACGCATGTTTGCTTTTGTTTGTTATGTACTTCTTGACATACAACATCTTAGTTAATATGATTCGTGTGCTTGTTAAGAATCAAGAAAACTGGATATTGTTTTGTTAGATAGTGCGACGTTCGAATGAGAACGACGTGAAATGCATCCACTAGTGTAAAATCTTATATGCTTGGTATTTGTTTAAATTTTTATTGAGAAGTAAGCTTATTTATGTCAATTTTAAAGAGAATTTTTAACTGTAAGGTCACCAATTTTTTAAACTATCTGGAGTAAAATTGTACCTTTCAAGGTTATCATAAAAAATATTGGCATTAGACGAATTAATTAAATAATAAATTCGAAAGGAATCAGTTTTGCTAAAAGTTTAATAGCCTTTACCTATGCCGGGTCGTCAATAGATTGTGTAAAATATAAATGAAAAGGTCACAAGAAAACGACTTGCAATACTAAATGAAATGAGATGAGACAGGCTTAACTTACAGTGTGTCCCAAATTGAGTAGGATTGTATAGCTTTTTTTGAATGGACAATGATGTACGGTTTATTATGCTGATTTAGATTTTTCTGAGAAAATTCAAAAATTCTGAGGATTTTTGCAGATATTCGAAAAAACTCAAAAAACTTTGTTTTCAAAATAATCCCACATTTCAGTTATCTTGTCAAGATTTCAAACTACTAGTTTGAACTGTTAATTAATAAGTTATTAATTAGCATACATACATCTTATCTTAATACACAACGTATCATATTGAAAGATTCATATTTGAATTACCCGCAATATTTTTGTTATAACTTAGTTGAAAATATGTCGATATGCGCCGGTTAGATACCAGCGTTGCAAAGTCCCGTTAAGAGGCTGCATTTTTTTTGTCGAGGGATGCGAGAGAAAGTTTTTGGCATCTGGCCTCCGACTTTTTGAGTGTGAACTACGAAATTTGTCTTGCTACGTATCTTTTTGGTCTGTAAAAAATTGAAATCCTGTAATTTACTTTAAAAGCATGGCAACTAAATGCGTAATGTTCATAAATTTTGTTTTTAAGAAATTTATGAATTTGTCTTTACCTTTTTTGTAATTATTGCGTATTGTGACCTCGTGTTTCATTGTGCAATTGGGGTAGAAAGCCATCTAATTCATTACCCAATTTCAATAATTTCAAGATGCGTGTTTTTGATTGTAACTTATATTTAAAAACTAATTGTCGCGGCTTCTTGCTTTTGGTTTCAATTTTTATTTTAAGCGCGTTGGTGACCTAACATTTGTATTGCATTTTTTCTACTAATAATATTTGTATAGCATTCGTGTTACTGCGTATTCCAAGCTGTTCTATGTTATGTACACTCCGTTCGATTTCACGTTGTAAATATTTTAACCACGTGTGTTTTTATTGGCGAAACCTTTATTTTGTTGGCTCTTCTCTTTGTTTTGTTCCTATTCAGTTACGAGAATGTAAGATTTTTGATCTTTTTACTTAAAAATACATTTTAAAGCGATCTATTTATTAATATATGATTCATAATGAAGCAATATCAGTGTGTGAAAGAGTCTTGTTGTAATATTTTTCCGTGAGATTAAATGAACTGAATTATATTATATTATAAATAGGCAGGTAGGAGCGTTCGCGACTGGTGAAACTCGCTTGTTACCGACAGTGTTATACACTGTTTTTGCATCTACATTCTACTAATGGTGGTTGTTCGTGTTTAAATATGAACTGATGAACGGTTTCTCAACAGGATACATGTATTATAATTGTCTTTATAATAATAGTAATTGCCTACTATGAATGTTAATTATTTCGATACATATTTTGGTTATGTTGTGTTTGTTTAATTGTTAAGACGAAATCTGAGGTTTACTCTTACACTTCTTTCCTCGGGTAATCTAGGCAGAGGGATACCTTTTGGCTTTAAATTTTTACACAATTTTGTCAAAATTGACCTTTTTATTTAAAATGAATTAACGTTAATTATAATTTACGTTATCACCATGCTTGTGTTTTATTTCATTGCTAAGATTACTACATTTATCACTGCACTCTAGCGGTTCTCTAGATGTCTTTAGTTAGCTTTTCCCACTTTTTGATTGGCCAAGTTTGCTTCGGGTTTAGTAGCGGATTATTTAAATTTAGCTATTGCAAATGCCTGCGTTATGTATGTTGATACATTACAATATTGCTTATTTAGTGAGAAACTGGTTTCAAGTGATGGCAACATAATGCAATTACTTTTATGGCATACGTAATCTAATAAATAACTTTTAAATTTGCAACAGTTTATTACCTAAAATCTAAATTATTGCACCTTTGAAAGCGCCTATTTAAACAATTTAAAGTACTAGCACTATCTTAAAAACTATTAGTAATTTTTTTCAATTGTTTTATTTTTAATTTAACACTTCATCAAAAAATTTGTATAATACAAAGAACAATTTTACCAATGAATGCAAATACCATGGCAGAAAATACAAAAAAGCCAATAAAATATTAATGGATGATTTGAGTACTAAGGTGGGAACTGAAAACGATGCAAGGAAAACAGAAAAGTCTTGGTAGAATATTGAGTAATGAATGACTGGGTGGTAGATGAAATTCTTTACTGGTATCTATGTTAGGAATAATTTTTTTTTATGCTTTCGGGTTTTTTTTGATTCGTGAAACTCGTCAGAACCAACATGTGAAAGAGAGATTATTTTACGTTTTCCAACCAAAAAGTTTTAGGGTCTCCGATTAGGGAACAAAAAATAACCGAAGAAAAGAAGAAAAGCATAACAAAGAGGCTAATGAAAGTCAAGGTGAAGAAAAAGCTAAACAAAGCTCTACGTCAAGAAAAAAAGAAAAAATTATAAAAAACTGTAAATTATAAGTAAGCCTGAAGAAGTAGGAGGGCTAAGCTCACAAAGATTCCCTCACAACTTTAAACGCAGCATGGATAATATTTATCGAAAGGGTAATAAAAAGATGCACTCAGTAAAGCTAACCTGAGCGGGGAGTAAGAATTTCAGCTAGGTAATGTCTAAAGAGTAGGTTCCCTTTATGAAATGCTCCTAAATGGTTCTCACAATAGCAGTCCCATTACGGAAAGTCAAACGAAGCTTCAAACAACACTCCTCTACCCAAAAGGCGAGGTACATATAGCGGAGCTTTATAAAATGTTAAAATGGTGGCCATACAGAAAGACTATCGATAGAGTCTACTGACGACTGAACAACTAGAGAAAATCCTAAGATACTCTTTTATTGTAAGGATAATGTGACGACTTATTGTGTAAGGGCAGAAGTCCTAAATCCAAATGTAGAACTCACGAAGGAAGCATTTATACCAAATTTGAAGATCTTGTCATTCATGCAAAAGCAGAACAAAAACGTAAATGCTGGTTTTTTTCTAAGCGTTTCCTGTGAATTAGGATAAAACAATACTTGACTATGTGTTTTAATTGCATTACCACAATTTTATTGTTGTAGGAGAATAGTTGTTGGAAATTCTATTATCTATAACTTTTATTTAAACAATTTTTTTCTATTAGACAGTTTTCTCTTTCCTCGTTTTTTTTTTGCAGCATGCATTCAGGTTTTAAAACTTATTCAAGGAATGAGCGGGCGGTATTTATTGCTTTCCAAGAATAATATTACAAATCCGTAATTAAAAGTATTCCAAAATTTTTTTTATATTATATAGATAATATCCCAGGATTTTTAAGTTTTCGTTCTTTAAATCCTTAAATACCTGTTTTCCAATAAAATTGTGTTTAACACTCCAATGAAAATTTCAAAATTTAAAATTTTAACGATTCAATAATACGTTTAGATCTATACTTAAAATTGATCGTAGGAAAACTGTAGTTGCAGTGTTTATGTTACTACATTTAACTACGTCATTTTGAAGCAGCTAAGGAAATAAATAAATGATTAACACCTTTTAGTGTCCAGCTCAAGGAATACGCTTTTAGCAGTTTATGGTGATCAAATTCAAATTTTTAGAACATTATTTAATCTAGCTTATAATATCCAAAGATTATTTTGATTTAAAAATTGGATGTATAAAAATTTAAAACATTAAATCCAAATGGTCGTTTTATGTTCAACAATTTAAGTTGATGTGTTATAGTTAAAATCGTTCGAAATAATGGTGGTGCAAATAGTTTGTTAAACTACTATTTTACAAGTTTTTCCTTAAGACACTCTTAAAATCTACAAAATTATATACAAAATGGGACGGGTACATAAAAAATCCATAAAACTTTTTTTTTTAAATTATATTAAATCAAGAATATTTTTACTTAAGCCTGATATGTGATGTCGACACATAGAAAGCTCTACAGTTTCATCTTTAATTTAAAAGTGACAGGCAGAAGTCACACTTACACGGCATTGCATTTGTACAAAAATGACAACTAATTTTACGTGAACCTATAAGATATTTTTCAAAAATATCGGTTTACATTTTTTAAGGTTCAGTAATATGGCGCTTTCTAAAATGAAAGTGGTCTATTTCTTTAATCTATTGCAGATTAGCGTTTTAATTTTCAAAATCTATTATTAACCGAATTTGTGAGCAAGAGAAGATTTAAAGCTAACAAAGAAAAACTTGTTAATTATACGGTCGTTGGTTCGAGAGCGACTATGCTGCGAAAGCGAGAATAAAATGAATGCTTCCATACTAAATAATATTAATTTTGTGCTTTTCAAACTGTTTTATAAAAATTTTTTTGTCAACGAATGTAGAAATTTATTGTTTGTACAAATGCATAATGAAAGTGTTATATAATTTAATTTTTTCTTTAAGTTTAATTACATTTTTTTTTACTCTACAACTTATAAATAAGATGGTGAGGTATGTGACGGTTTCTAAACCGAAAACTGTAACATTTCTTGTTTTACTTCTTTGGACTAATTAGGTAAAGTAAGTTATAATGTCGTTTCACACTTTTTACACGCTCTTACACGTTTATTAGTTTCGAGACGATGTGGACTTCTAGGCAAAACGCTTGCTGTTTCCTTCTACACTTTGACTCGATAGTTTTTTAATGTCAAACTCCATCTTTTACATACTTTCCGCACACCATTTATACATTTTCTCATTAATTTTTCTCCAAATTTAGTTTTATTTCAGACATTTCTGATTATTTTCTATAGATTTTGCTTCTCTGAAACAAATATGGTTTATCTTTATGTAAAACTAAAGGTGTACCTAAATAAACAAATTTTATTAATGTGGGAAATTAAGAGATAACATTTTATAGACATATTCAAGGGTTGTGAATTATAGAAAAATGTAAATAAACCCAGAAACTTTATTAACTTGTATAAAAATTATAAATTAAAAATTATATTTGTCATTTAGTAGATGGGTAAGGTTTATTGTTTGTATTGGTAATTTCTGTTCGTACCAATACCACAAATAGGGATTTAGTTTAGTTTGATGCAATGAATGTATACAAAAAGGTGTATACAGGATGTGTCAAGCACCTATCTACCCAACCTAGTTTTCATTTAAATGTCCTAGTTAGACGCAACCCTTATTTGTGAAAAAAACGGTGTTAAAATGTTCGGTTTTGAAATCATCGTATAACTCTCGCACCTTATTTTATAAAATGTTAAGTCAAAATTTGTTGCAAGATAAGTAATTGCAAAGATGAATTTTATTTACACCAACACACATTTAGAGGTTATTATTCTTGACTAATACAGTTAAAAGTGCTTGGTGTAATGTATGATTTGTTAATTTTTTACAGACTGGAGATAAATGTCAGTATTTTTCTATCTCGTGCTTATAACACCCACCCGTTTGCGTGATAGAACAGATTAGTAAATTTACCGTATCGATGTTGGTAGCATTGAACTGTCAAGTGTCGATCACCTTCAAGCTTTACTTCAAACTATATTAAGCCATAACCTTAAATTTTTTTAAATGATTAATTTACTGATAGATCATAATCATTTTACTAAAGAACATTAATAATTAGTAAACATCTGAATGTCGTAATTTATAATTTGTGTTAAAAAAAAGTTGGGTGCATTTTATTATATTATTATTTATGTATAGTTACAATAAAAAGCCGACTTTTGTCATAAGTACGTTTACTTCAAAATAATACTGTAGAACTTTATTTTGTATTTGTTGTTACTTATTTAACCGCCAATTTTTATCAACATACCATACCCATGACTCATGTAGCTGTCAATTGTTGTCACTCTTCTGTCAAAATAATAAAAATAAATGTCGAAACGCATAGCGAATAATTTAAGAGGGTTTGTTTTTACGCTTGGCAATAAAATTCTAGTTATTCAGCTCGTTCTATAAACAATTAGTTTACTAACTATTTCATATTTAATTTGTGACCAAATGAAATTTAATTTTGCACACGTTTTGTTTAAATGACAATGTAGAACAAGTAGTTACCGAAATGTAGCAGCAACTTAATCTTTACTTAGAAGTAATTGAATTATCTCGTATCAATTAAACAAATATATGTTTTTACAAATCTTCTTGCACAATTTTCTAATCCAAACGAACCGACAACTTTTTTCTTGACTTTAGTTAATCAGTTTTTGGATACGAAAGTCGATACGTTTACGTTAAATTTTATATAAACACTAAAAAATAGAAAACAATAAACAAAAAATATGTTTGGTTCTGAAACGAATAACGAATAACCTAGACTGGGCTCATTGAATTGAATTGGTTTGATTATTTTTACGCTGTACACAAAGGTACACCAAAATTACGCATAGTGACGTGGAACTCTGCATTAAAACGTGATATAAAATAACCTTAAAATTGACAAAATTGAACCAAATACCAAATGTCAAAAAAATTCCAAGACCTACTGCACCCAGTTTTTTATTTGAAGGTTCGTTATATATCTTTATTAAAACACAAACTGCTCAGTTTAAATAAAAGGTATGAAAATTTAATTTAATAATTTTTATAACATAATTTTTTATTAAATTAATGTAAAAAGAATACTGTTATTTATATTGGGCAAAAATTGTTTAGTAAATATTTTTGAAAAAATATTTCCTTTTGTTATTCGCAAGTTTGATTCAAATTGTAGAGTAGTCTTTCAGATACCAAAAAATTTTAAAATGCAGCGAAAAAAGTGAAATTAAAAGATACGTTATTTCAAAAAATAATTCAAATAAAAGTTGAAGATAATAAATTTATTACTTTTCCTTTATAACTCTTTGATGCATTTTAGTATATATAGTCATTACCGTTTTTGGTTTACCGAGGTACTTATCGGATTAATAAGTTTTTTGTATTAAATTAAATATCATTTTGAAAATATTCAGAACGTATTTTTTTCTACTATTTATTCAAATATTTTTACCAAAAGTATTAAAGTATTTAGTTGGAGTGAAACAACTTGACTGATTAACAGTAGTTATAATCCGGGATACATTGTCAGTCTCCAAAATTAAGTCATATGTAAGGTCACGTGATTACCATATCTTTGTAATTTGATTGAATCATAATATTGTTTAAACAAAAGTTATGTATAATTAAATTTTATTGAAAAATAGTTTTGAAAATATTCTATAAAACCAACGTTTCCTTCTCTAAAGCACCGTTTTAACTATCCGATCTGATCACATTTTTAATGTTATAGAATTATTGAGTCGACAGAAATAATTAAATAAAAGCTGTAGGTATTGTATTAGACCCAAAATTTTGGTGTACTTAATATTCTTGAAGGTAATGTTGAAGCAATAAGTGTAACCTCATTATTGTAACTCTGTAAGAATCTATTAAATTAAAAAATCGTTTAAACAAAATTTGTGGGTGATTAAATTACCAACAACTTTTATTTTGAAAAACAAAAGTATGTTGAGTAAATATTGTGGTTATATAAAAAAGCATGAAAAATTTTTCATTTTTTTAAGTGTATTTTCTCTCCATCACCCCCCATCTAAGATCATGAAATAACTATCTCAAATCTATTTAAATAGAATATGGTTTTATAAATTGGGCACTGAAAATCCATAGTGGAGATGAGTAGTTAAGCTATGTGGATTTAAATACAGTTTCAATTGGGACAATGAAAGGTCTAATTACTCAACCCTTCCGGCAGCAGCAAGGTCCACTCGCCCACTCAAGATGGCGCGTATGTAGTTACATGATACAAAATCCTTTTCCTCCTCCAGATGGGCGTAGATACGTGATATGTGTAATGAGGGTTAGTAATTGTATTTAATTAGCGATTATTAAGCCATTACATACCATTATGAAGAAGCACTCATTAAGTGCAGTTAGCGGTTTTAATTTTTAATTATTCGATTGCACAAAGCCATCAGCAATTATATGGACAATAATTGTGCAATTACTAATCCTTATTACACATATCCACGCTTACCTGGAGAACAAGGAGGAGAACTACTTTAAAAACAAACTACTGTTTAAGTACTTTTAGGTACATATTTACTACATATTTTGCCCTTGTCAGGTGTGTACTGAAACTTATAGGTATACTTAAGAAATACTGATAAGTTGTTTGCGACATCTAGTACCGCATTGTGCTAACGTAACGCGACTTTAGTGCAAATTAAAGAAATACTTCATTCGTTTCTAACCTGACTTAATATGTACGACCAAAATTCGATACCAAAAAGAAAGAAAAATTAGTTTTGAGTTACATTAATCGACGACATAGCCTTTTTTTTTAAATGAGTGGGCGTTGGCTTGCTTCCGTGATAAGTGACCCACTTCTCGGTCGCAGTCATACAGGTTCATATTTAATAGAGGAAAAACTATCTTTTATTTATTATTGAACGGACTATATTTTTTTCGTTGTTAGGAAATAGTCCAGACAACGAAAAGGTATAGAAAAGTCTCCGCTAGTTTTTGTTTTCGGTTATGCTTTGGAAACTGTACTTCCTAGTGACATGATCATTTTATATAAAATGAAAGCTCATTAACTTTACTACAAGTTTTACTTAATTAAATTTTTTAAACCTTGTATAGTTTTCGTCCTCTTTTAAAATCTGAAAAAAACCACTTCTACCTCACATTTATTGCTTGTTTTGACCGGATAATTTTTAAACAATGTACCCAAAAAATTAAATGTTGATAATTTGATTATATAGAATTAAATTTCATTTTAATCTCTCTCGGCTAATGAATCTTTCAATTTCTTACCATTTCCAGTTAACGTATTGGAGAAAATATGCACCAATATGTAAACATAGTACGTACTGGACATCTAAATAGTACAGATACTCATTTTAGATATATAATTGTGTAGCCGTTGACCAGGTTCTTTGCACTTAAAGAAAATCTAGAATACAATCTAGAATCTTGATCATTTGGATAGTTGAAAACGAAGTTTATTGACAAATAAACAAACAAACCGTCAGAATATCATTTTGTTCTTCTTCATCTTCATTAGCCCTAGCATAGCTATATGTCGTATTTGACGGATGGTTTCTACTCCATTAAGTAATTTGGCAAAGACGTGCCAAGATATCGTTAATCTGCGAGATTCTTCATCATAAAGAACTACCACGGAAGGAGATGTATCTACTGTAGTTTTTGACGGCTATTTCTCACCAATCTCAAGCACGAAAGTAACAGAGCAGCAAATGCGCTATCGACTCAGTAAGTGGGCAAATGACAATCATTTTACCAAAGACCCCGAAATAAAGGTAAAAAAAAATTTTTCTGTCGAACAAGTTCTACAAAAGCAGGCTCATCCACATGCTTAAAGTGAAGTTTGAGGAGAATGGAATCAGAACTCTTCAAACAGAGAGTGATGTGGAAGTGATCGTGAATACGGCTGTGGAAATGTCGGAAACAACCGCTGTCGGCATTGTGGGTGAAGAATCGATGCTCATAAAGACATTATTTTTATCAAACCTAAACGTGGGAAAATAATGAATTTTATCTTCTCGCCCCAAAACTTTCAGCAACAAGGTTTTAAGGACTTACTGTTTTTGCTCTCCTTTACTGGATGCAACACAAATGCTTCCTCATTTCGAAAAAGCGTAGTCGCATTTGCGCAAAAAGTATCCACCACCGTCCAAGTACAAAAGACAGGTGAAACATGCATCTGGGGCTCCGGAGAAAGAGGTCTTCTTTAATCTACTGGTACAAGTCATTTTTGAAATTGGTGGCTTCTATTAAGCATGATATCTTTTGTCCTTTTTCCACCAAGGGAGCAGTAAAACAGAATTCTCTCCAAACATTCCATCAAGTTTATGTGTGGCTCGGAAATACCTGCCACTTAAGATGTATGGATAAAAGATTGAGAACAACTTCTGGTCGCAGTGCACAGTGAGTTTTCATCTTCTTTTTTTTCAATATTTTCTCTATAGGACACTATAAGAAAACGGTCAGAGGATTCTCCTGTTCTTCTTCATCTTCATTAGTTCTATTCAGTGAGAGCGGGATGAGAAAAAGCTTGAACATATCGCACAGCTATACATTGTATTTGACTCCATTAAGTAATTTGGCAAAGAAGTGCCAAAATATGTCAATCTGCGAGAGCTAAATCCACATTATCATGAATTGCTGACATCCATTTTACCAAAGACACCGAGTCAAACAAAATTTTCTGTTGAACGAGTTCAACAAAAGCAGGCTCGTCAACATGCTTAAAGTAACGTTCAAGGAGAATGTGATCAGGATTATTCAAGCAGAAAGTGATGCAGACGTGATCGTGAATAAGACTGTGGAAGTGTCGGAAACAAAAGCTGTCACCATCGTTGCTGAAGATGTCGACCTTGATCGCTAAAGCTGATACGCATAGAGACATTATTTTTTATCAAGCTTGGACGTGGGAGGGATTTCTACTCCTCTTCGTAAGAGCTTCAGAAACAAGGTTTCAAGGACATGCCTTTACTGAGTGCGACACATCTTATTTGACGGCGGGTTTCTACTCCATTAAGTAATTTGGTAAAGAGGTACCAAGAAATCGTCAATCTGCGAGAGATACATCCACTTTATCATGAAGAAGTACCACTGTAGTCTTCGAAGGCTGTTCCTCATCAACTTCTAGCAGGAAAGTAACTAATAGCAAAAGCGCTTTCGACTTAGCAAGTTTGCTGACACCTATTTTACTAAAGACGCCAAGATAAACGTTAAAAAAGAAAATGTTTTGTGGAACAAGTTTAACAAAAGCAGACTCATCAACATGCTTAAAGTGAAGTTTGAGGAGAATGGGATCTGAATTCTTTAAGCAGAAAGTGATGCGGACGTGATATTATGATATTTTACCATACTTGGAAACACCCCGTATCATTAGCAAATGGATGCAGATAATTTGATATTGAATTATCACATATATTAACAAATTGGGATATGCACATTAAAATAATGGGTACAGCTGCTGTTTTTCACATTTATAGAAAAAAAATACAAAATCTTAATAACCATCTGCTTGCGCAGCCGTCTGTTAAATTTTGAATTAACTCTCACTTTTCACAATCGATTCAAAACAGTATGCAACACATAGTCGTACGCATCAACGAACAAAGTCAATACAAAATATTTCGTAACAATTTTTTTTTAGTTTACTTTTGATTGATGAAAAATACGTGATGTTTGTATTTTATGTTAGATCTGAGAAATTTTGCTTTCTTTTTATATTTCAAATATTTTTTTAAACAATTGCAATTGATTTTGTTTTCATAACAAAAATCACACCGAATCATTAAGTTTAGCTTGGGTAATAACTTAAATAATATACAGCGTCATTTATTGTAAAATAGTTTTCATTTCAGTTCATGTCATAGCGTTGTTACTACCAAAATAAAAATGTTTAGTAAATGTTTAAAACGGATAAATATTCTTGAAAAAATAATACATTGGTCAAGATTCGAACTCGCGTCTCCAGGATGACAGTCAAATATCGTACTATAGGGCCAAATCGACCTATCTCAAAGAAACTACTGTTGGTACTTTGTTACCATAATGTTTGCAAAGAAATGTATGATTTCCATGTATGACGTCCTTTTTTGTTGATGCTGTTTTTTTAAAAACTGATAGCTTGGTACAAGATGAAAATTACCGTATTTAATTACTATTGTATTATAAGTTCAAACATTATGACTATGGGTTTTGCAAAAATGTACTCAATTTAAGACGACGAAAAAAAAGGTTTAGAATGAACTATTAATATTTCTGTTTTTCAAAGTATGTTTTAAGAAGATCTTAATAATTGATATCCAGTTTTTATCTCATTATGTACACATGTGCATTTTATACCTCTAATCGGACTATATCTAATGTACCTATGTTTGATATTATATCTTAGTTTTACTTTGAAACAATTTTTAGTGAAATTTATGTTGGGTCGATACTGTAAAGTCTGTACACTATTGGCGCGGAGTAATAAATCATAATTGCTTGAAATAATTCTTTATTTTCTTGTAAAAGCGGTACTTCTACGGTTAAGTCAAAACCAATAAATTCTAATCAAAATACGATCATTGTGCCGCTCTTGCAGCATATCGACCCATCTAGGGTTTGAGAACAATAGTTTAATCTGTGTAAACACGTTGCCATCAGCCTATGTACTGACGAAACGAGAATCATAGCCGTAGATGTGGGAATACCAAGATACAAAAATAATGGTATATAATACGTAAGAAGTAAAATTTGTAATGTGATCAACTATACAAATAAAATAAATAACATATAAAGGTAGATTTTACTATTATAATATATTTACCTACTAAAAATATGATTTTCCAAACGTATCAGGTACCTACGCCACTGCAATACGGGAGATTCGATAATTCTGACAGGTTTATTACTCCGCGCCAATAGTATACTGAGTATAAAAAAATTTAGATTATGATTGTGTGGTTTAGTATGCGAGGAAAAACTAGTCACTATCAGTAAGCGTATTTTCAAATTTTATATTGATCACGTATAAACCTTTTTTTTTTCATTTAAAAATGGATTTGGTTTAGAATTTGATTATTAAATTGGGTTGAGGGGAGTGTATCTTAACTGCTCGATTCATTTTTTCTTTATGTAATTAGTAAAACGACGTTGAAGTGAAGCTTAAATTTAAACATTTGGTCGGGTTTTGGTCTAAAGATCACGTCGGGGTCACCAATTTGACGGTGAAGGACAATTTTATTGTAAGAATACAATTAATGTAAGTTAATTAAGTAAGTATGCTTAGTACCTGATTACATTGCACACAATTTACATACAAGTAAGTGGGTTACAAAAATGTGCAATAATGTAGATGGGTTAAGTACTTTTCCATCGCATACTTTTGTGTTTTTTACACATTTACGTCTATGCTAAAAATGTAAATCGGTGCATTGTGTTTCCTAATGGTTTTAGCTTGGGCATAAAATTATTTTATGTTTAAGAAATGGGTTTAGATATAGATAGTTTAGGACTCGTTTTCTAATGATAATGTTCATCACTATAGTATTTAGGGCTCTAAATTTGACGTGTAGTTGAATTATTATCAAGCGATGGTTTTGATAATAAGTTTTTTGTTGATTGTGTATTTCTGTTCTAGTTACTATACATGAATGGGGTCGAATGTGTGGATTTCTAAAAGGAAACTATATAAGCAGGGTGTGAATGACTTTGAATACTTGGATGTGAAGAGTCTATAAAAGGATACATGATATTTATGTTATGTGACCTAACAGGGGTTGACAACGGTACCTTCAACTTCAGTTGAGTTTCTCGGGACGAATGGAATGACTGTTGCATTAGATAAATCATCGTTGATTTGGTACGGCTGCAACTGTGCTTTGTCTAATTGGGTTGGTGTTTGTTTGTTGGTCTACGGAGATGATAAGAACATTGTTTGTATTTTTCGATCAGTCTAAAGTGGTTCTGTTGACTGCATGTGCGAGTTGGGTAGTTGTCGCCTCTCCATTGTGAGGTTTGTCAACTGATGTGTGTTAGATCTGCCGAATAAATAAAAAAATATTTATACTTGTTTTTTGTTGAGTTCTTCAGGTTTGACTTTTATGATATCGGTTTTTGGCCAAAAATTGCGTTTGATGAATAAACATGGCGTTTATTTCTTTGTATTCTGGATGTAAACTGGCTTACAACAGCCCATAGGATACAATATTCACGGTTGTTATAGTTTCATCATCTGAATGATTAATTGAATTGGTGTCTCTTATGTGATACCTGTTTTTATGCAATCACTAGGTTACGGTGCATTCCATGGTACGCAGAAGTTCTGCGTTTGCAGATCTGATTAGATTTTTGGCATAATCTATCAAACCAAAAGGGCCTTTTAACTTACATAGATTTTTGATATCATGGAATATTTGTTTTACACATTATTTTCTCAAATAAATGTTGTTTATAATTATACATAACTTTTGTTTAAACTATTTTTTGATTTGAAAAGTAATTAGGTACTGGGATATGACTATCATTGTTTTAACAATTATCTATAACTATAACTTTTGTTTGAATGATTTTTTCTATGATGACGGTAACCTCGTGACTAACCCCAACTATACATTTGTTTACATTTTTGAATTCCGAAATTTTCTCTCCTTTTTTTTGTTGGCCTATATTGCAAAAAAATTCGAAAATTGATGGCACGAGTTTTAATGTGGGTGCTAACAAAAATTAGTAAGCGAACTGTCACAAAATAATCATAACGTTTTTCAACTTGAATGCTCAAAAATATTCTGGTGTGAGTTGTTGATTGGGGATTTGATTTTCCACTTGTTTTTGGGCCCTCGCCATTGTTGCCAGTTTTTCTCATTGAATTCGGATATATCGGAGACGATATTCGTATAATGAACAAACTGTTCGTTGGGCCAAAAGGAGACGTTTTTTTTTGTTTTAGCAATATCTTCAAGGTCGTTAATTATACCAACACATTTTAATTTGGAAAATTTACATTATTAAACGTTTACCTAAATAATTTTTTGCAGATTGCATAGTTTTTTTTCATTATATCGATCAAAGTGCCGTTCATTTGACAATATCTCTAAAAATATTAGTGACAAAAAATGCAATTGTTCAAAATTTGTTTTAGCTTTTTTTATTTGTTTATTGAAATATATTGTAATCATAAAAAAAATAAATAAATTTGAATTATATTTTATTTTTTCTGTAACCAAATTACGTTTCTACAACGTAACGTTTGAGATGTAGAGTCCTGTTTGTGCGACTAGTTCTATGGGTTTTTGTTGACAAGAGACAAGATCTATTTTACTAACTAAATGGTAAAGTCCGGTTCAAATAAGTTCCACAAGATAGAAATTTATTGCTGTCTTTGTTTAACATGGTTCGAAAGTAGATAATCGTATGTTGTGTGGACATAATATGGAATGAGTAGAGAACGTATGTTATGTTTTGAACTTAATATTGACTTGACAGTTGTTTATTATTACATTTGTAATCGGTAATTTTTTTACTTAGCCACTTCTTGCTAATTAAGCGCCGCCTTATTCATGAAATATGATAGTTTTTGCCTCTGGTGGCAGTTAGTCAACGTTACTCTTGTTCAACCCTAAGTTTGTCTAATTTTGAGAGGGGAAAAATTGTTTTTACGAATTCTGGTGTGAACTTTGGTCATGTTCTATATTGGTTCGTGTTGACGTATGCTTTTGGGCTTCTAGAGGTAATTGTATTGTTTCTTCTAATTAATTAACTATAATATCGTTCATAACTCATTACTAGAGGTGTGTGACTGAGCATTTGCAACTCATTAAGTTTGTACGATTGATGGAGACCATAAATTTGATTTTCATTTCAAATTCCATACGTGGCAATATCGTCATTTATCCATTCTTGAATTTTCACCTGGAACAATTTTCATCTGCTAGAATTTTCACCTGGAAGAAATTTTTTACCTCTACTAGCTCGCTGAGTGCAATATTTCTCAAAGCACCGAAGGATGTACGCCCGATACCTCTAATCATTAACTTCACTGAAGCGGCTCGTTATCTTATCACAGGTCAAAATCTAACCCAGACCATACATGGTGATGCTAACCAGAACTCTATGAAGAAGCGTTATATCATTACTATAGATATAGGAGTAGGGTAAGAAACGGAAGCTTCGTTTGGATGCATTAGTTGTTAATTTTTCGTTTGTCTTTAGTTACTATATTTCAAATTTTCATTAAGCAAAGTCTATTTGTAATTAAATTTGTGTAATGTTAAAATTAAATACAATTCGTTATGTTTTCAATTATTTTGCAACACCACTGGTTTCAAGGTTAATTTTTAATTTGAGACATTTGGCTTCACTTTCTGTTTAAGTAAGATGTATCTACATAAATACAACACAAGAAATTGTGATGATTTTATTCTCAAGGAGTATTGTTTCAACATATATTGTTAACTGAATTGTAATATTTCCATGTTCTTGTTTTTGTTGTGTATTCAATGTTAATGAAATTATATGTAGCTAAAAAAGCTAAATAAAGATTATGTTATTATTACTACTTCTATATTATAGATCATTACAGATAAGTTATTGGGTTTAGAGCGTCAATATTTTTAATTAAATTTACTTTTTGATTTTGCGATTCAATTCTTTTGCGTTCGGAAATAAGCATTGGGTACCGTGTGTCAACTGGAAGGCCTTGCAGTAGACGAAAGCCGAGGATATGTACTCTCAATTTTCTTATTAAAAAACGTTGAATTAAATCATTTTAAATATCATTTAAATATGAACTGGTTCTGGCACTAAGATTAGAAATATGTTTTTCTACTCCTATTCTAAAATACTAACATTCTGGATTACTTTCAATTACAGAATAGCTAGATTCCAAAACATCGTTCGAGAATATTCTCGCACTTGTTAGGGAATGAGCACAGGTACGGCCATCTCGTGGCTGTCAACATAAGGTTGCGTTTGGGGACAATTATTACAAAAATTTCATTAACGATGCTTAATTGTAGCAATATCGGGTATAAATGATACAATTTAATTTTTAATTTCTAGTATAACTCATTTTTGAAGACATATAAACGTAAAATTAACTTCCAAAAAATGTAACCTCCAAATATTTTGAATGTTGTTTGAAAGTGTAATCTGTCAGTAGGTACCTATATACCAGAGTGGTTCGATTCAATTAAAAAATACAAATAGTTATTGTCAGTTAGTGTGTTGTTCACTACCATTAAGTAGTAAGTAAAAGTTCATCTTTATTATTGTTGTGGTTAAAAATTTGAAATGCTTTTTAAGTCATCGATGAAAATATTGGTATTGCGATGAAGCATCTATGAAATATAATGGACCCACAATTAGAGACAACAATGGTGATGTTAACGCAGATACAGCACACATTTACACCCATGTTAACACATACAAAGTTTTCGAAGTTAAACAAGTAATGCCCCCTTACACCAAATTGAACGTAGGTATCCAAATGCAAAGTAATTACTTTTAGTTGCAGAGTTTTAAAACCAAGGTGGTTTGCCTTTAACATGCAGAAATTATCTTCACTTTACGGAATAAAGAAGGTTTTGTACTTATTTCTTCTTTCAATTTATTAAAATGTTAATGCATAACTTAGATATGTATCGCAGACTTATTTTATTTACAGAAATACACGGACTTACAAAGATTTCTACAGATTTCAAATAAATTTATTCTTTTCTAATGAGATAATGTGGTTTACAACTTGTTAATGAAGATTTCTGTCAATGAGTTGGTTGTTTTATTATTTTCGAGGTATCGATGAATTAAACCTTGAAAAGAATGTTTTTTTCCAACCTTAACCTAAATTCCAAAGTTAGTAACTACCACCACAAATAAAAGGTACCAACTTAAAATAGAGAACGAAACTAACACTACTGTAAAGTCTTTAACATTTTTTTATTGATGCACACTTTCTCTGTCGTAGAAAAAGTATAGTCTGCAACACGTTTGGAATGGCTATTCTGCACTCATGGAACTTGTTACAGAATATACTATTACTATGAATTGATTCTTACACTCTATAGAATCATGCGTCACTTTAACCATACATACCTTTTTATAATCCACACAAAATTTTTCAATGTAATTAATTCGCATTAAATTACGTGTGGTGGCGTGAAACTCTGACTTAATTATAATCTAAAAATTGCGAAAAGAGATAAAAGATATGCGTAGTGACACTGAACATATGTGGGTATTAGACTTATTCTTTTAAGCTGATCTAACTGATCCGATCAATTTGAACTGAACTTGCACGTTCCTTCAAACGCATTTATTTACCCAAACTCTGTCCCTAAGTGATCCGAATGAGAACCGATGAACCACATTTTTTGGCGAATTTGTTTTGGTTTACTTTATGACCAGCTGATTTGTTTGCACTTTCAAACCAAGTTAGTGAACTGATCTCAACAAAAGTCCAAGTGAACTCAAGTGAACTGATCTGAACAGATTCAGCTTAAAAAAATATAGTGGAGTTCTCACTCACCCGAAAGTGCCTTAAAAATTGTGCAGGCGTTTAAAGACTAAAAGCTAACACCTGGCCTAAACGATAGCTTTTATAAAAGTATACTTTCCAAAAATTGTGTTGTGCAGAAGAGCGCTATTCAAAATTTTTGAGTTATGTAGTGCATTAAATATCTGAAGCTGACATATTTCTTTGGTAAAAATTTGATGGTATTCTCTGTAGCCGTTTGGTCGTAAAAAATAAACTATTTCCATAAAAGCATTGCTTTTTATGGGAAATGCTAATTTTAAACGCCTGTATCTTTGTTAGACGCCCACGAAAATTTAATTAATTTGTCGTGTTTTTATGTTTCTCACTCCATTACTCGTAAACTAAAGATAAAAAAAAAAGTTTTTACAAATTAAAGAACAAGGCTTTTTGATTCCGGTAGTGCTTTTAAAAATGTATTATTACAATAAAAAATAAATAACGCCTATAATAAATAAAACCTACACGGAAAGCTCAGCAACGTTCGAGCGCGGGGAATAAGTCCGGTGCGGAAGATGATTGACGTTCACATCTCGAATCACTTGAAGATTTTGTAGCTGCGTTAGTTTTTTAATCATAAATATTTTTAAAAGCACATATATTAAAAAACCTCACTCTTTAGTTTGTAAACAATAATTTTTTTTATTTGACCCTTAGTTTACGAGTAATGGAGTAAGAAACATAAAAACACGGCAAATTAATTAAATTAAAATTTAAATTCCCCATAAGAAGCAATACTTTTATGGAAATAGTTTTTTTACAACCAAACGGCTACAGAGAACATAATAAAATTTTGACCAAAGAAGTATCTCAACTTCAACTATAATGCATTACATAAGTCAAAAATTTTAAATAGCGCCCTTTTCACAACACAATTTTTGGACAACTTTTTTTGGAGGTTTACTTTTTTAAAAGCTATCGATTTGGCCAGGTTTTATCTTTTAATGCCTACAGAATACACATTTTGACAGTAGTTTGAGGTTATAATGCAGTTTCTGCTTTATTTGATGCCAGTTATCACTTGACAAATTTGACTTATAACGTTCAAACCAAAAATATCCCCACAAAGTAACCAAAAAACCGACATATGAGCAATGCCATCCGGCAGTGACATCATGAGGTGGACAAGGATGTCTTTCTTTAAAAGGTCTATTAATGATCTTGGTCTTAATTGTTTGTTAATAATTATTAAAAATAATTCTTAATACTATAGCTATTTATTATAATCACATACAACAACAGTTTTTAACTACTTAATAAGAATTAAAATAGAGTCACAAAAATCTGCACAAAGAATCGACTATCAGTTCGCTGCTGATGGTGATAGCTTTGGTATTGAAATTTTTGTGCAGTTTCAGGTGTTTTCTTTTTCTACAGATAGACGCTGCAATTATGACTGTCCCATTTATTACTTTATAATTTTATTGTGCCTATACGCGTGCTATGCCTGTCATAACAATGACTTATTCAATTTTATTGAACGTAAATTTGATAATGGATTGGCATATTAGATAAGCTCAATAGACTCGCTAGCATTATATTCAGCCCTGCGGGCCGAAAGTAATCGTTATTGCTCGGTCAGACATAAAATAATTACATACCTATCATATTTAGATTCAAATAATTATTAGTTAGAACGAATTTAATTTTACAGAATTCTTGTAGTGTTTTAGTTTACACCTATGTTAAAGGATGATGCAGTGCTGCTTTGTACTTCCTAGAGAAATTTTTCTCTAAGGCGCGGGAGTTTGTGGCATAAAGTTAAGATTTGCTACAGTACGTTGACCAGGATCAATGCCTGATTCAATCATTCAGTTGTATGCTTTCAAGTAGAAAGGATTTTATATGTAAATCGTTTCTTTTTTAATTTCAGAGCACCTGTTGGGGAAACATTTTTACTAAAAGTGCAAACATTTTCTTTACAAACTAAAATTTATCTGCAAAATATCGAATTGGGTGGATAATAAATCTAAGAGCATTAATAAAATCCAACTTACCTTTTGTCAGTTATACAGGGTGTCCCAGAGATCACTTCCCAGGTTTGTATATCCGTTATTTTTTATTTTTTTATTATTTTTTTTAATTTTCGTAAATGAGACTGATTTTTGTCATTTTTATCTAGTAGCCTATAAAAACAATGCGTAAAGTTAGTTGTCAAACTGATATCCCTAATTTTTGAGTGTTCCGTTTATCATAATAAATATGAATTATACCAATTTCGAAAAGTTATTTGATTATTATTATTTTTGTGATTGTGTTATAATAGAAAATTGTATTTACTTATCTTATAGAGAATTTAATTTCATTTACGAAAATTTAAAAAAAATAATAAAAAATTAAAAAATAACGAAAATACAACCCTGGGGGAGTGATCTCTGGAACACCCTGTATATTATGATAAACGGAACACTTAAAAATTAGGAAAATCAGTTTGACAACTAACTTTACGCATTCATTTTATATGCTCCTAGATAAAAATGACAAAAATCAGTTATTTCCATGGCAAAGCTACTTTCAACTATTAATCGTATTTTTCTAACAAAAATTCTTATGTGGGACCCATATTTTTTTATATGGTTGTAAAGAAAATAAAAGGTATTATCCAAAATATTAAAAAAAAAGTATATTATGCTATTTGAAAAAAAAAGTTGAATATCGCTACCATTATACAAGTGCAGAATTTGAAAATTGTATTTACTTATCTTATAGACAATTTAATCTCATATACAAAAATTTAAAAAAAGTAATAAATAAAAAAATAACGGAAATACAAGCCTATGGAGTGATCTCTGGGACACCCTGCATACTTACAGTTCATTCTAACTAAAACGAGCCATCACTAATAATTCCTTTATTATTTTGTTTTGAGCAGAATCCAAACACAAACAATTTTTGTTTTTAGAGTCAATTTGACCTTGAAACGTCAACACTTTGACCCCGATCTCAAAAATTTTAAATGGCAAAAGGGGCCGAGTTATGTTTTTTTATGACTACCTTAGTTATTTCAGAATTTTACTGCCAATTTAAAAACAAATTTTTTTTATTCAATGAAACTCAATTTTCTTTAAAAATCAGTGTTCAAATTGTTCAACTTTCATATAATAGTACAACCGAACTTCTACAGCTTTTCTGGCATTTTGAAAGATTTCGGGAGTTAAATGACTTTCTCTCTATTAAATAGTCATAAAGAGAATAAAAACACTTTCAAAGTGAGGGGTCTCGGCTTTTTTTACTATTTAAAATTTTTGAGATGGAGTCTGTCCTCTGAAAACAAAAATTGCTTATTTTGGATTTTGCTCAAAACAAAATGATAAAGAAATTATCCTGGGTGGCTCGTTTTATAGATGTAGATGTAATTTGAGGTGTGAGCACGAAATTAATACTGATTATTGTGCTCTACTTTTCTTTACTTGCAGCTCCTCCAGTAAGTTCTTTAAGGAATCTCAGGACTGACTTTGGATGGAGAGGGGTTGGTTCATCCAGTTTGAGAAAACGTTTCCCAAAACAGTTTTATCTTCTGGAAAGCGTGGCTTAATGTCTGCCAAGTTAGCAGTATCCCGTCAGAAACCCCATGAAAATTCTTAAGTGGTTCCTGTGATTTTTACCGGTAGTCACATAGTATAGTACCTCAGTCGTGGTAAATTGACCTAGTGTTTTTCCTTCCGTTTCTCAGCCCGGAGTACTTCACGTATTCTGTGCTTGTTAATACTAAATCAGCGTAGCCCCCCTTCTCCTGGCACAGGCATCTGTTTGAATCCCAGAAGGTCTAGGGACCCAAGCTAGAATGACCTTATTTTATGCCCCCAGTTTATTCAGTTTCGTTTTGCAAGTTCTTACCATCGTTGAGCTGATGATAAAACTGCTCAGCGCTGAGATGACTGCCAGGCTATCGGACATAATATTAATTTGTCTGCCAACATATCCCCGATCTAAGTTAAACTGCAAGCAGCATTTTATTCATCCGTTCTTGATCCGTTTGTAAAACAGCAGATCTGGCTATCTAGCGCTGCGAAGAAAGTTCCTCCGACCGTCCAGTTCTCTTTGTTGCCTAGTACCATCCGTAAGTTAGCTTGAAATAGGAAATTCCTGCTTTTATCGTCTCTGTGAGACAAAAGCAGGTGATACCTCTGAGTGATTGAGTCTCGGTTTGCCATCCTTTTCTAGTCTTTCAATGATAAGATGGAGAGGGGTTAGCTTCAAAAGATGTTCAATGCTTGCTGTAGAGCAGGTGAGTATTGCTCTGGTGGTGCATATATAAGTTCAGACGCAATGATGGAGAAAATCATCATGTAATACATTCATTGCAGTATTTCAGGTGTAGACTCATTTTTTGCCTGCGAGTTGTTGGGGCTTGTTTTAGTTGGAATGCACTGTATGTTGTTGCCACGTTTTGCGTGGGATTAAATTGAATTCTGGACTTTTACAACTACGATGTTAAATTTTGTTGATTGGTATTTGCTCAACTGCATCAACTTTCTTTTAAGCATCTGCGGAGTACCAGCTCTTATCATGTTCGTTGGTTTGTGGGGACCTGAATCGACTGAGACTTAGAACACAGAGTCTGTGGTGGTGGTCGAAAAAGTTTAAGCAGATGCAGATCCGTTTGGGGAATAACTAATTGCAATTATTTTGTGTCACTTGGGTTCCATTGCTTGTTGCCGTCTATTGGCATTTTGTTGACATAAGAAAACGTGTCCCATCAACTCTCTTAGCTGATTATTTGATGATAATGGGATTAAGAACTTTTGTCTCGATCAAGTACAACAACGTGTAACAGATAATAAAATTAATTAACCAAACCCCTTAACTGTGATAAGAATATTTAATTTTTATACGTTGCGTTGTTTTGCATATCTATCATCCCTTTTTGAGTAGAGGGTAGGTTGACTGGGTTCGTTTTTAATCTACTATTTGACTTATGGTTTATGTTCTACGCTGTGTAAATGTGGGGGTTTGCATTACCAAAACTAAAAATTTGGTTACCCGAAGCTTGTTGCCGGTGAGTGGGTCGCAGGAAGGTTTTAAAAAACGTTGATGTAGGTTTCCAAGGCTACACTGGGCGCCATCCAGACAGACCTATTAAATTATCTTTAAGTCGTAGGGTTCAAGAAAAGTGAATCGTTCAAACTCATAGAAGAGAGACTAGAGAATACATTCTGACAAGAATCAATATAACCATAGTAAGACAAACAATAAAATTTAAGAACAGGAAGGCATAATACAAGTAAATATTATCACAGTAAAATATCTTTATCACAGTTTACATTTTGATCGTTTTATTTATATTTAATTTAAATCTAGCATGGACCACACAAATACGTCTTGGCGTATGACGCAAAAAATTACTGAATTACGCGTAGCAATACTCGATATCCGCAGAAACTGATCAAAATTTAGTCAATAATTAGCACAATCTTAACGGCCTCAATGTTTTAAAAGTAAATTGAGAGTAAATGAACCCAGGATTTGTCGACTGTAAGGCCTTGCAGTTTACAAACGGTAACCGAATGTTTATTTAAAAACGCTAAAGAATTAGATCGTACATTCAAAATAGTAATATAAATAAGACCAATTTACACTTAAATTCTAAACACTTATCTGGATATGGGTCAAGTGCAGCTTCTTCAAAGAACTACAGTTAGCATCACTACGTAGGGTTAGATATTCAAACGTGATAACTAACGAGCCGCCTTCTTAGAGTGACCCCAGGTGTTTACTACTAATTAGCAGTTTTACCAGAATGCATGTAGACAACTTCCGTATCTTAAAATTTGACAAAAGTAAGGTTCGTTGCCTGTCGCTATGGGAAATAGCTTCATAATTCAAAAATAATCCGACGTTTTATTCGGAAAAAGTAGCATAATAAAAAATTATCGTCACGACTGTGTACAACACTAAAGGTTACAACATCTAGTGTCGTCTCGTGCTATTGTAACGCATCAAAAAATTGATTTGAATTAAAGCAACTTTGTGGACAGATGTACACTTATATAATAGTGAACTTACACTTGACTTCTCTCACTCCTGAAGATTCCCAAATAGACGAAACACATGTCAAGTGATTCTCGCTGAATCTTTGCTATTGTACAATCTCTTGCGAACAGCAGGCAATTGGAGATTGTCATTTTTGCCAACGCTGTTAATAATAAATGAAGAATCGGTTTTGTGCCTGCTTACACTTACACATCTGTTTATAATTGGTTTAATTTTAAAAAGAATTTTGATGAAGATACAACGTAAAAACCAAATTAATAATTGGCTTTAATTTTAAGATGAATTAATCTGAGACAATTTTGGATAACAACGTAAAAATGTAGTAGAAATTTGTATACGCGAAATTAAAATCGGTAAAAGAAGCCGTCTACCTGAATGTAATGTAGAAGTAAGTTTAATTTAAGTTTTAACATTAGATATATTGTTTTCCGGACCCAGCGTCTTGTGACTCGGAAAAGCGTTTCACTTATAAACAAATTAAAATTTTTGATATAGTTAAAGAATGAAAGTGTAAAAGACTGATGTATGTGCCTAAATACCATAGAAGGTCATCAAAGTATATTACTTAATAAATATGGTGAATGATGATAATAAGTATTAACACTCCTTAAAATTTCTAGTGAGGAAAATCTCAATGATTTGGGCCTTCTTATAGGAGTTTCTATCTTTTTTGATTAAGAAGATATTTAATTAAAACCATAGTTTACGCTATTGACAGCTGCGATTTTGGACTTACTCCTTAAAATTTCTAGTGAGGAAAATCTCAATGATTTGGGCCTTCTTATAGGAGTTTCTATCTTTTTGATTAAGAAGATATTTAATTAAAACCATAGTTTTACGCTATTGACAGCTGCGATTTTGGACTTACTCCTATAAGAAGGCCCAAATCATTGGGATTTTCCTCAGTTAATAAATAAGTTTTGTGATTGGTAACAACGATATGTCAAACTTAACTTGACATTAACTTGTCTCAAAATAACCTAAAAATGATGTAAAAGAGCCGTCATTTAAGACTAAATGGCAATTGACATCTTAGTATAAAAAATAAATGTCCTTTTCATACACGTACTCAAATTACTCTTATACAGAAATAGAAAAAATATTTTTTTTTTATTTTCAGGAAGCATACCGGCGGTGGGTGTGCAGCTCATTGGTGCCTCATTTTCTACACGGAGATGTGGATTTACGTGTTCGTCCGTGTCGCAGTGTGTGCCAATCCGTAGAAGAACAATGTCCCTACATGTTACCTGGGGATCGCGCACCTGCACATCCTACACAATATGCCGGCGAGCCCACTTTTCTCTGTCTCGGTAAAGTATTCATTCCTTTAAATAAGTTTTCCAACACAGTTTCACACAATGAATATGTACAAGTGAGTTTTGTCTAAACGTAAATAAATGAATAATTAAATTTTATCATCAGTTTAGTATAAACAATTTGTTTTGCGGAAATTTATCGCTTAAAATTTAAAAAAAGGAATTCTGAACAACTGAGAAGGAAACCGCAATTCTCGCATAATATAGCAGCATTTCCACAAGACTATGTCTTATACAGGAATTTAATTAACGTTTAATGCACTTGTGGTTCAAAATAGGAAATTCACTTAAATGCCTCGAAGCAAGCAACAACGTTTTTCCGGTTTTTATTTTTTGCGATTAATTGTGTTACGCTATATATGTTAATTTAAAAAAATTACGTAGTGCATCTTTTCTCCGTAAAAGTTTTGTTATTGCACTCACGAGTTAATAAAGAATATTCTTTTACCCCACTAAAGTAAGCGTTATGACAAATTACCATTTAGCTTAAATGGCAAAACTCTCTGTCATACTTTATTAAGGGGTTTGACTGATGTAGATAAATGTCGCTAAGTAATATGTTTTCTTTCTTTATTTATGTTTTCTTCGTTCGATAAGTGGGAACTTAATGCGATACTCGTTGCAGTGACGAATGAAAAGTGACACATTCTCTTAATTTTGATTTTTTTATCCCCTAATTATTGGTACATATATTTCACTAACGAAATGGATGTTTGCTACTCAAATTGAATGCCTCGACGCGTTATTGATTTCTAGTTTTTGGTTAACATTATGCGGAAGCTTTAAAAAATTAATTTCTTAATGTATTTATAGATTAATACAGTTTCTTAAGATATGGTTACTCAAGATTTTCGTAAAAACAATTAAATAATTTGACTCAGTTGGTATTCGTATTCTTTTGGAATCTTAAGTTTATCGTCAAATGGTAAAGTGTTGACAACTCGTTTAATTTCCTACCAAAAAATATGGTACTTTCGCCACTTTTTAGTTTGGTTTTAACGAGGCTACACGTCGTTTCAAGTGTACTAATTAAATCGCATAATTTATTTCTAAAACTGTAAATTTTGTGGACGATTCAAAGAAAAAAGTAAAGCGTGTTTTTATTTTGTATACGGGTTTTTTTTTAATTTTTTGCGTATTATAATATTTTTTTTCTTCAAGCGACAATAAAACGGTATATTATTGAACTACTGGCAGACGCTAAAAACGCTTTTTACTGTCTAAACATTAAAAGCAACAGTTCTTTGTTTTCACACTAATTAGAGGTTGGTACCTCAGTTATGTCATATTATGAATGTACAGTAAAGTACCAACGATTCGTCAAGACAAAAACGTCACTATAACACTCGAGAATCTCGAAAATTTTAAAATAACACATGAAAACTAGCAATGAACGCTTGAAGAAAAAATAATATATTTCACTTGGGTTAAAAAATATAATTGTTTCGCTTAATTTGCTGTCTCGGCTAACACCTCTCAGCAAACTTTTAAGCTCAACAATGATATTGTTTAACTCCTAGTAAAATAATCTACTATTTAATTACTAAAAGGGTGGTGCTCTTAATTTGTTTCATTACCTATGACCGCTCTATGACTAAAACTGGGTATAATCAGCCAGTATATGGGCTTAGTAATTCGGGAGCGATTTTACCACAACAGAAAAAGAATGTTTGGCTGTATTATTGGTTATTGAAAAATCCCATCCGTATATTGAGTAAGATCTCTTTGTTGTTATGACAAAACACTGGATTTGAAGTAGTCCTTTTGTGGTTCTCTACCAAAATATTTTAGTGGGAATTCGTTATATAATATACAAAGCGATCAACAAAAGTTCATACGATAGCGAATCTGAAAATATTATTTATTTGTTTAGAGTTCCAAATGTTCCAACATGTAACAATGCAAAACGATTTATTAGCCATTGTTTTAAAGAATTTGCAAGTCAAGATTTTGTGGAAAGTATGTGATCACTCTTAAGCGAATATTGCAAAGAGGGATTACAAAGTAACCCGAAAGATGTTAACATTCTATATCTGAGATAATAATCGGTTGTGGAAGGGGGTTATATTTACAGCTGATCGTGTTTGGTTTGAAATTTATGAGTGGCTACTCTCACTATCTTCTTACGTTGTAATTTTGTTTTCTACTTTTATTAATCTTTCTTATGATACTAAATACATTTTTAATGTTCATAATTTATTGTCAAAATTGAATATTAATTTTGATTCTTTCGTACATAAATTTTTATATTTATCTTAAGTCTTGGAATGCAACCGTAGACGTTTTTCCGTCTACGCAAGTATGGTTAACAAGGAAAGATATTCTGTTCGTTGACCTGCACGAGTAAGAATCTGCATGTTAAAGTGTTATTCTTCTTTATATTTGATTAATTATCTTTACTTAAAGCCCAAAAACTATTTTTGGTAAGCATTTTTATAATTCTATTCTTTGACTAATTGTGGTTATTTTAATTTAGAGTTTCTTAAATTCGTTTTGGTCTTCGTTTTTACGAATATTTTGTCAACATTTCTAACCTGTCGCTTTCCTCATGCAAGTTTTTGAGAAGTAAAGATGATTTAAGATTTAATCGAGAACAAATTTTTAGAAATTTGAGATCCGCTTGCGAATTGGTAGAAACTTAGGGTCCATACCCTGAAGGCGGTATTATGTATCTGTTTATTTTTATGTAATGTCTTTTGCATTAAACAACAACCTCTTCCTTGTAAATAAATGAAGTAGTTTTAAATAATATCAAAAGTAATTGTGACTGCACGTGCATTATTTATTCCAATTAAAATTAAATAACTGTTTTATAGCATTCCAAAGCCGGTTGGGCCTTCTCAATGAGCGTTCGGATGGAATTTATTTTATTTACAATCCCTGTTCTTTCCTGACGTTTTGGTCGCGGGGTGCGACCGTTTTCAAGGCATCTAAAAGAATTGGTATGTCAGGTGCTTTGATAAAAATCGCACCCCGCGACCGAAACGTCGGCAATTCAGAAAGAACAGGGGTTGTAAATGAAATAAATTCTTTCCGAACACTCCTTGAACTGGCGTTGGGTTCCATAACTTGAATATGTTGTAGGAGTTTCAATTTAAATAACGGTTTTATATATCTACTGTAAGTTAGGATCCAAATCTAATTATTAAATTTTATGATATTTAATTAAATTTACATTTAAAACTGCGATCGCGTATCTGCATATTCAAAATTTATTTTAGATTTTATGGTTCGCATGTTGAACCTTTCTTTTCATTTTAAATATTTGCTTGTATAATAAATCTGTCGTTGTAATGTTTTCAAAATATTTTCTTATTGCTGGCCTTGTTCACATTATGGTCATTTTTAATTTAAGTTTGATGTCATCCAACATTAATTAGGGATGAATGTTGATCAAATCTATCTGTTTGTTTTGAATCTCACTTCGATAGGTCTCATTTTATAAAAAAATTATAGACCCCTATCTCAAAAGTGAACGACACCTTTACAATCTACTATTAAAAATAATTCTGGTAATTATTCGTCTATGGGTGTGAAGGATATTTGTTCTGGATCAGCTTATAATTAAGTTGAAACCTACAAAATGATTTGCCATAATAAAACATTTAAGATTAAGGGGGATATGCAGCAAGCTGGTTTGCGTATCTTAAACTTTCTGCAAACAGATTCAGTTATGTCCGCGATGTAAAAGTTGATGAGCTTTCTTTTTTTTTACTGCACTGGACATTCTTTCTTTCTGTGTTGATATTAATCTTTAGAAGCACGGTGTGTAATCTGAAAATTTATTTACAGGACCAGTAAGCGCGGGCGCAATTTTACCACGACAGAAAAGGAATGTTTGTCTGTGTTGTTAGCTATTGAAAATTCCATCCGTATATTGAGTAAGATAACTTTGTTTTATGAAAAGACACTGGTATGTTAAACAGATTTGAAGTAATCCTTCAGTGGTTCTTTACCTATATATTTATGTGATAATACGTTATATAATATACAAATTCGCACCATTGTTAACCATTGTTTTAAAAAATTTGCAAATCTGGATGAATGTCAAACAAATCAAAGGAAAATCTGTCCGTGTGTTTTGTATCTTATCTCGGTAAGTCTTATTATATAAAAATTTGGAGACCCTTATTTCAACAATTAGAATCTACTATTCAAAATGATTTTGGAATTCAAACATTAAAAGTCGTGGTGAATATTTCTGGATTAGCTCATATTTAAGTTGAAACTTACAAAAGGATTTGCTAGAATAAAACATTTGAGATTTTGGGAGATGGGCAGCAAACGGTTTGCGTTCCTAAATTTTCTGCAAACAGGTTAAGTTATGTCAGCGATGATAAGCTTTCCTTTTTAATGCAGTGGATATTCTTTCTTTTTATATTGATATGGGTCATTGGGGTTGTATTTGTAGTCTCAGAGAGAGAATGAAGGCAACCGCGGTTTATGAGTGATTTATTAATCGGGATATATTATATTACACCAGATACAATATCTACGTGAATGAAGAGTTTGCTAAGCGCGATTGCTGAGACATGGATGAAACGCTTATTCGCGTACTACTTCGGTAGTTGCGTACAAAATAGGCCGTACTGTACCATATACTCTCTTTGTGCTGACGATCCTACTGTATTTATTTGCATTTAGTAGGTTGTTGTTGAATCAGCAAGGCCACTGGAAGTGTGTTTCCTATATTGTTAATTGTGTCTGACGAAATGCTGACTGTGTTTTGTTTATATTTTGCATTCTTCGGCTACTATATTTTCTGAAGCACGGTGCTGTAAGTTGAAATTTTGTTTACTTAAATAGTTGAAACTTTTTGTCGTAATCCTTCTTCGGTGAAATCAGTAAAAGTAAGCATTTGGTCACCTAGGATTCGGATAAAAGCCAGCCGTGGATAACTTTCATAATTATGTACTCAATTCTATCAGTAAGAGATCAATCCAGAATATGGTGCGAGGTAATAAGGAGACTATCTGGACTGTAACTACTAGAAATATGATCTGGTTTTTATGGTTTTAAGAGAACCATCGTTTTTTGTTTTTATTGTGAGGATGCGTCATCAGACGCTCTAAAACTGATTCTCATTTTTAAGGTAATTAGCGAATTCAAACGTGTGAGCGATGTTGGTTTTTATAGAAGGGGATAGACACATTTTGTGATTAGTTTAGTGAACCAAGAGTATCTGCAAAAAAGTACCTACTTTTTGAGAAGTTTTTGGATGTAATTATATTAATGTGTTTCCGATCATCTTTTGATGAAAGTATGCTGGACGGATGAGTTCTGCAAGAAAACAATGATCCCAAGCACATTTGCAAGATTACAAAGCAGCTTTCCAGTAATGAGAGATCAAGATTCTGGACTAATTGAGTAACTTTCTCAATTTAAATCCGATCGAGCACATGGTGGACAACTTGGTCAGTGACTACCCCAAGATTAACTGCCAATCTATGGTTTTGAAATGTTCTCAAACTCATTCAGTTCACAAAATGAAAAAATTGTAAACTAACTATGATTTGTCCTGTTGTATTATTGATCAAATTCATAAACAGTTTTTATTATTTTGAAATATATATTTTTTCCGATAACTTGGAGTTATATTTTTCTTGCGTACAGAGTGACTGTTCCAGCAAACTGACAAAAGTTCAGAAGAATTCATCTGGTACATTTTTTTTCAGGTCTTTACTAAACTAAAGTATGGAAGAATTTATTTGGTACATTTTTTTGGGTTTTTTCTTTAGAAAAACTTTATAGACGAAGAGAAGGAAATTTTATTATGGGTATTTGGTCTCTGATGACAGTCCGAAAACACAAAACCTAGATTAGCATTGAGCTCACTTATTTATCTTATGGAAATGGACCATCTTCTGTCATTCTATTGTTGTTTAATGCATCTTTATATAATGTGTTATATTGTCTGGTGTATTTAGAATTGGTTTTTTTTCTATGTCTATTCCTTCAGAACCCTTCTCTGTTTAACGGACAGAAGGTGCAAGATTCCTTATGATGGGCACTATAAAGTGCTATTATTTGAGTTATTTTATTTACTTCGAAATTCTTTTAATTTAAATGAAGGTCGTGAGTCTTTGAAAACAGTGCTAATAGTATATAACGACTAGTTTCAAAAGACGCACTTTATAAGACGAATACGAAAGTACGAGTTGCTAAAATGCCTTCTGAAACAAATTATTTATACTATTTTTTTTTATTTTGGGCTTTTCAGATTGATTTTAAAATTTGCGAGTTTTTAAACTTAGATAATTTTGAAGTATAATTGCTAGAGTGGCAATACTTTCATTAACTTTTGGTTTAAATGCTAGTTTAAGTTTATTTAAATAGTACATTTATCATATGTTTAAATAAAATAATTATAGCCAACATAACAGTTGGCAAGTATAAAAATTTCGAATCGCCTGCAGTAAAGTATGCAAGTGGTTGTACAATAGCAAACAAACACTGAGAATCACCCGACAGCTGTTTCGTCCTTTTGGGACTTATCGGGAGTGAGAGAACTCGAGTGTAAGTTCACTATTGTACAAATGCGCGACCGTTGACTTATTATCTACAGGAGGATACATCAATTTAAAGTTTTATATTGTGAGTTTGACAAGATTTGATCATAGTTCAACCAAAAAATAAATCGCCTCAAAATGCTGAACATACCAGGATGTTTCATAACTTTGAAGAAAATTGTTTCATAACTTAGCTAGAGTCTGAAAATTATTCCTAACTCACCAAAAGTATTGAGAGGACCGCATTAAATAAGATAGAGAGTATATGACAGATAAGTCAAATCGACGTACATTGGGTTTTTAGGGTTAAGGTAAGCTTTCTGTAAATTATCAAAAATAATTGGTTTGTCATCTTTATGTCTTATAAAGCTCCTGAAAACATTAGATTTGCTGGATTTGAATCTTATTACTCTTATTTTATCTTCATTTTTATTCACCCTTTATACACTCAAATATGAATTCCATAAAACTTTATTATGAAAGTCCTCTCTACCTTATGCTTGTCAGTCAGACTCTCACCACTCTTCAAAGCTCAAATTAGAATATTTTCAGTTTTTTGAAAATAATTTTTCTTGGTCTTCTTGGAAAATATGGCATAAACTGCTGGTGTTTACTTTATTTTTTGAAACCTAGTTTATTTTATGGGGTTGCCAGCTTTGCAACCTCCTAATATCCGCATAAGGAAATACAATTTCCTAAAACCCGAAGTATAATCAAATGCACACAAATCATTTCAGCGATACGACTATAGGAATGCTCTAACAAGCAATATTCAAACCTTGCTGCATCATCATGACCTATACTCAACGCACATAAGGATGTTAGGGAGTTGCAGCTGACAACCACATACATGAGAACGGCAAGCAGTAATCACTCCAATCATGTAAGACAAGAATTGAGTTTAATCAGTAATCAGAATCAATTAAGTGCGTCGTGCACTTGCAGTATAAAGTTTCGTATACATCAAAACGCATTTGGAACAATGTCGCGCCCACGTTGTGTATATAATGTATATACTGACTTCCAGAAAAATTGCAACACCTAGAAGTTGTCGAACGATTTTAATGAAATTTTCTGGAAACGTCTATTTTCTTTAAACAAAGTGATGAATAAAATCTAGCCAGTAGTTTTTGTTTTTTTGCCTGTTGTTTCCATAGCACATAGTAACAATAAATTTGAAGTATTAGACCATTTAGTAACTATCAAGTTTGCAAATTGTTGTTGTTTCTTCATAATTTCATTCTGAACTTGAAAACAATGCCGAGAGTACGTCAACATCAAATTTTGTCCAATTAAGTGATTTTGAACGTTGCCGTATTATTTGTATGAGAGAGGCCGGACTATCGCTAAAAGAAATTGCTCGTCGTGTAAACCGAAATGTTTCATCGGTATTGAGATGTTGGTCCAAATGGTCCGAGGAAGGGGTTCAACATCGTCGCCGTGGATCTGGACGTCCTCGAAGAACTACAGATCGCGAAAAACGTCGCTTAAGAGTTTTGGCCACAAGAGATATATTTTCAACAACTCGATCAATTGCAAATGATTGGATGAGAGAGAGGTGCAGGACTTAGGATGTCAATGTCATCTGTTTATCGCCGGATAAGATCTTATGGGTTGCGTTCATATTCCTCTTACACCACTTCACCGTCTACGCAGACTAGATTGGACCAACAAAAGGGTTAATTGGGCATAAAATTGTGTTTAGTGACGAGTCCCGATTTTGCTTGTGGGTCCACGATGGTTGTAGGAGGCGTGGAGAACGTAAAAATCCAACATTTTTTGTGGAACGCAACACAGCCCTCACTCAAGGAGTTACAATATGGGGTGCAATATGTTATGGTAGCAGATCACCCTTGGTCTTTATTGACGGCAACCTTAACGCAGTTGATTACATTGCTAATGTGCTACAACCAGTTGGCCTTGCATATCTTCAGGGGCTGCAAAATCCCATTTTCCAGCAGGAATATGGCGCGCCCTCATACGGCAAGGGCTACAACACGGTTTTTGGAAGAATCTAACATTGCCGTCTTCTCATGGCCTGCTCGGTCGCCAATTGAACATGTGTGGGATATGATTGGTAGGCGACTGGGTAATTTACCGCACTCTCCAAATAATTTACACGATTTTCAGCAACGGATTCAAGAAGCTTGGGATAATATACCACAATCAGCTATGGATCACTTGATTGATAGCATGCCAAGCCGTCTAGATGAGTGCATTACAAATAGTGGTGGAGCAACTCATTATTGAAAAACTTTTTAAGCTTTTGTTCTTTGTTTTTAAATTTTTATCATCACTTTGTTTAATGGAAAAAGACGTTTCCTGAAAATTTCATTAAATAAAATTAAGTAGGAGATTTGATCCTAAGTTCCCACGATTATCAGACCCAACAAAATACGAAATTATACGGACATTTTAGTCTAAAAATATATGAAGGAATGTTGTATTATCATCCTAAAAAATTCTATTGTTCAATTAGTGGTAAAAACTGAATAAATAACTAACTAAAGGAGGTCCGTTTAAGGTCAGGTTGAATACAAATACACAATTACCGATATCGTTATTTTATTATTTTAATCTATTACTTTTTTTATGAAACTTTTATCGAAAATGCGCGTTTTTTATATTTATATACCTTTTACTATTTTGTGATCTATTGCGACATTTTTTACTGTTGATGCATTTTATGATTTTCGGATGAAGTTAGATGCATATAAAGTCTTGGGGTCATAAAATATTCAACCATAAAATATGTCACGTTGGACGAATGGCATATTTGACGTCGGTGTTTATTTATTACAGTAGTTAAGTGACAGAAAAGATGAAGGAGAAATTTAAAAATTACATTATGCATCTCTCGAAGTAAAAACGTAATTATAGGGAGTAACGAATAATGAGAGTATTAAAAGTTATTTAATTATGTCAATTACGTTGTTTCGCGAATGCTTTTGCACTCTGGAATTGAAAATGTAAACAATTATTTAGATGTTATTTAGTTCGAAGTTTACTATTTTATACAGCTGTGATATCTAAAGCGATAACAATAAATAAATATGACTACTTGCGATTAAGTATAATTCAATTTTGGTACGTCTTTACATTAACTGGCATGGTTGGTTTTATAGGAAAGATTTTGAGGAAGGGCGTCAAATGTAGATATGTTTGTGACTGTTTTCTGTTTTATCTGTTAATTATATGAGAATTTAAAAGATACTGTGATAAAGGTAACTCACAACCAACGTCGCTTGATTCATTAATGAAATTAAAATAGAGAAATCAAATGAATGAAACTGATAACTGCACCGCCTATCTGGCTTCACTCATAGCTTCCAGAGCCTGGTGTGGGATTTTTTTTGGTGTTCATCCTTGCAACATGATCAAACCATCTTATCTTGTCTATTAAAGGTTTAGCATGAAGACTGAGCTGGTTCCTCACAGTGTCTTGCCTACCATTTGCCTCAAATACCTCATCTCTGTAGCTTATACTCTGCTATTTTTGTTGAAGGTGTTATTGCAAAACTCACAGCCGAAGGTAAGAGTCGGCACATATATTAACTTGTAAACAGCCAATTGTGTTTAAATAAAACTTTTGTCTTACCCAGAAATGCTTTGTTAAGTGCGTAGTACAGTCTGCCTGTTGCTGATATTTGCGTGTTTAAATCTATGTCCGGGTTGCCATCGAAGCTCAGCACTGCCCCCAAATATTTAAATTCCTCAATTTGTTGCAGTTTTATCGTTTCTATCGGTGTTGATTTAGTATCCCAAACTAGATTATTCTACAACTGTTCTTCTGATCCAGATAGCAGTACCACATCTTCTACATATGCTAAAATTTTAACTGCTGAGTGGTGTTCTCGTTTACGTATTTTTAGCAAGTCATGAATCAGAATAATAAAGAGGTATGGACTAATAATATCTTCTTGTTGTACTCTACTGGTTCTTAGAAACTCCTCTGAACGTGCGCTCCCCGTCCTGTCATAGCTCCCGCAGATAAACTTTGTATACGCTTGATGAGCGTTTTCTGGGCTCCACGTTTTTTGAGGACTATTCACAGTTCCGACTACTTTACAGTATCGAAAGCTTTTTTGAAATCAATAAAGCACAAGTATATTTCTCTTTCATTTTCATGGCTTTTTCCGATAATTGCCGCATTGTAAAGATTAGGTCTTGGGCCCCGCGCTGCACTCTAAAACTACACTGTCCGTCATCTAGCAGCTACCTGACTCATAAGACATTCCGTCAGAATTTTAGAGTAAATTTTGTTTAGTACACTCAGTAAAGAAATGCCTCCGTGGTTTTGACAGTACCGGTTATCTCTCTTTTAAATATGAGAATTATTACTTACTCCTTACGTCTGGTTGAATACTTCCGTACCAGATTTTATCACATGTAGGAGCAGCCTTTTACCCTCCTCTCCCATGTATGGTAGGAGTTCCGGTGCCACCAAATTATGGCTTGCTCTTTTCCCCAGTTTTATTTTCTTCAGTGCCGCTATCAGTTCTTCCCTTGAAATCTGGCCTGGCTGTTCCGTCTTTTCAGTGTCCCTCGTTTCAGTTTTGCCTTTCTCTTTTTGTGTTTTTTCACATTTAAGGGCTCAGAGAAATGCTCTTTCCACCGCTCTATCACGGATGGTTCCTCTCTGAACACCTTCTCGTCTTTACTCAATACCTCAATACAAACTTTATTGAGCATTCTTTAGTTTTCCTTATACTATAAAATAACTTTTGGTTTCCAAGGATTGACCAAACTCTATTCTTTTACTTGTATACGGTGTTCTTTATATTGGTGATAGATTTCCGTTGTTTTATTACCTAGATATGATTGCTACTTCTCTTTTTTATTCTAACCTTGATTTCCTCCGTCCGCCATTTTGTTCTTTTGACACTACTTCTACCGCACTTAGCCTTACCACAGACCTTCTCTGCTGACTCTAACACAACTGATTTAAAAGTAGTTCACATTTGTTCTAAGTCAGTTGAGTTTGCAAGGAGTTATTGAACTTTTCGGCAATTAATTTCTGTATTTCTATCGTTTGACTTTATTTTTTCTTAGCTGACTATCTTGATCCTTTTTTGCAACCTTTTCTCTCCTTCCAGTTTTTTATTAGGTTTTGATGCAGCTACTCTGGTCATGCCTAAGAGATTGTGATCGGCACCAATTTCTGATCCTTTTTTTACTCTTGCATCTTTTCATTTCTTAAATTCTTCTTTCTTTGCCATAATATGATCTATAATAACTTCTGTTCTCTTGAGAGTTCTACTCTAGTAAACTTGTGTATATCATTATGGGGGAACATAGTGGCAGCAATGACCATGTTGTTCTGGATATACAACTGCAAAAACCTGGTCCCGTTATTATTCCTATACCCTTTCCCATGCCTGCCAATTGTCCCTGAAATCTTCTGTTTTTCGACCCACTCTTTCATTCATATTGCCAAGTATTACAAAGTTTCTGGTTTTAATATCGTCGATAGTAATTTAAAGAGTGTTGAAGAAATTGTTTTCTCTTTCTACATTTTCATCATCATTCGGAGTATACACAGTTAAAAGTTTAACTTCCTCTTTAATTCTTAACCACATTCGCACATATTGTCGACTTCATTTTTGTGTATGAGGAATCCTCCTACAGTTATAGCCATCTGGTCTCTTGGTACTCCTGCGTACATAAGCATAAAATCATCATTAACCAGCTTGCAACCTTGTTTTTTCTTTTTTGTTTTTGTTAGTGCCAAAAACCTTACCCTGGTTTTACTACAAGCTCATTAACTTAAATTCGACCATTCCTTTGCTTTGTTGTACACTAACTCAAACAAATACATGGACACCTTATAGTCAATATTCAGATTTTTGACGACCTACCAATTTTTAATACTAACCATTATGAGATTTCCTTTTTTTTTCATACTCTTCTGTACGTAAAAATTATTATTATGTGAATTATACTAACATTCTAAACTTAGATTGAAAAAAAAATGGACACAAAAAATAAGCACTTGATTTAAAATATACCTATAGACAGTGTAAGCAGTTTATAAAAACCTATTCTTTCATCATTGTTTCCACTACAGCGTTAACTTAGAAAACGATCTTAAATTGCCTGCTCGCAAGAATTAGTACAATTGTACTAAGTTGGGATCATCTACGACAAATAAATATGGCGTAATATCCAGTGTCACAATCTCGTTCTATCGCAGCACATCCAAATAGGAATTCACTAACTTTGCCAACAGATTACGTAAATAATTTATAAAAAATCGATTCTTTGATCATTGACACCAGCAAAACATTATCAAAAAACAGCTGGCAGTTTGAAATTGTTTTTTAAATCAAAAAGTTAAAAATAATATAGGAACATTTTTTTTATATAACAAAGGAAAACCCCAAAAAACTGCACCAAAAAACTATACTGGGACACGCGTTTCAATAGCTAAGCTATCATCATCACCGAACCGATCCGAGTATAGTTTGTTGGTGGAGTTTTTGGTGTTTTTCCTTTGTTACAGATACACGCTGCAGTTTAGGAGTTACGTTCCTTTGATTTTTTTTTAATCTAAATTTTATGGAAGGATTTGACATAGCTTCTTCAGAGGTCCGTGCATGTCTGATGTTAGACGTAGACTGATGGTTTTTAATTTCTACTTTGCAGCTTGTATTTATACAGTTCTGAAAGGCCGGGACTTGCATCTCGCCGATGAAAAGGGAATCTTCGTAAGGTGGTGTTCGTGTGCTCCTAAAGATTGTATTCCACATCTGATTGAGCTTAAGGTTTCTCCTGTTCTGTTGCAGTTTTCTTGATGTTGTGTAATTTGACCGCTTCTGTAACTAATTTGTTTTGATAAGCGATAGCACTTTTCGAGCTAGAGAAGAATATTTTGTGACCGCCATTGCTAAGCGTCTTTGCTACCACTGACTTCTCAATATGAGCCAGACGACAGTTTGCTTGATGTTCTTGATCCTCAATCCCATCGATCTTTTGGTGGTTATATATATATATATATATATATATATATATATATATCTTGCTTCAAGAACAAGGTGTACGATATTGATCTTCATGTTGTACCCGTTCGCTTTAAATGCAGTTTTCAGGTGCTAGAGACCCGTCTTAAGATTTTATAGTTCTGAAATCATGGTGTTGATGATTCCAAATGTTTGGTTTGGGTGGTGGTTCGATAAGGCATGGAGATACCTATCCATGTGCGAGCCTACACGTCGTTCTCAACAACAGGTTCACACAACAAGATTGGGACAAATTAGATGCATTCTCATTCTCCAATAAAAGATACAAACACCAATGACTTCAAGCGTTGACCATAGACGACTCGTGATCAACCTAACAGGCAAAGTGCTGATCAAAGGAGGCGATTTTGCAATTGCTCCTAGTCACATTAGTTAAAGATATCATCTTCAACGCCGAAGCAGCAATAAAACACCTACCGAACAAACACGTAGAAGCGAGACGGTTAATGTTCTTAACTACTTAACTTGCCGAGAAGTGAAACATCAGCATTAAGAGGTCTGAACGCAGACAATGACATCGTCATCCTACCTACTTCTAAAAACTGAAGAGTATAATCAAAAAATTATTAAACTCCTAGATCTGGAAAACTACAGACCTTTGAAGAAAGATCCGTCACAAATAATATTACAACTCACCAGCCGACTCATCAAGTGATCTTCTCTACCAGAAGATACTCAAAAACAAATTTTTGTATCGAAACTGTTCCTCCAAGGGATTACGGGCTATCCAAGAGCGCTCATGGATCCCCAACATACTACTTAGCTAAGTACAACCAGTACGCCTGAAGAGGTGCACATTCGGCTGCACGAAACGTTGCCTGACAAAACACCTTAATGGTTTTTTGGTGCCCCTCCTCAAGGAAGAACAATCCAATTAGTTTACAACCATATTATAACGGTTGAGATTTACAGAAAAATACGACGGCTCTAGAGGAACTAAAAAAAAGAATAAAAGGAAATACGGATCAATGTAGCGTATTAGGTTCGCGGAGAATAAATTATTTAGGTAGCACAGCAGCTTCCTGGCTTCGTCAGAGAGTGGGGGGCTTTAAGGAGTTTAAAGAAGTTAAATTGCTGTGTAACAAGGCTCTACCTGCTGGGTAAAAGAAAGAAATAAAACTGACCAACAGGAGATCAACAGGTTTTACTTAAACGTAATACACTAGATCCAACAACTGTAACACAACAATTAATCTTAAGAGAAAGACAGACAATTAAAAAAAAAGAAAATTCTATAGTAATAGGTGAATGAGAAAGAGAGAGACTGTCGAATGTATTCACGTACGTTAGCAGTGGCCCCCGCTTAATAATAAATAATTTATACAAATAATGTACCGGATTCACAGGTAGCTTTAGTAAACGTAGTGTTAATGTTCCAATTGAGGATTGTCTGATTGGAATACTCTGTGTACATATATCACTTACACACGACCATTTATCTGGTCGAACATGCAACAACACTGACTTAAACTAAAATTAAATAAGGTAAGTACCTCTTGCAAACCCAAAAAGGCCTTTTTGTTTTTGCGTCAACCGCTCTAAGTGAAGCGCACGAGCCCGTATCGAGCGGATTATAAACTTTCGGTTGTTGAGTGTACCCCCGCATCGGTTTTTGCTTATTACTAAAAGAACAAAGCCGTTTCATGTCGTATGTACATGAGCTTAACACGCATTAACAATAAATATTATTACTTAAATAATAAAACTTAGCTGTAATTTTATAAACGAGTCTCGAAAGTAAGAGCTTTCTGATAGCGACAATATCGACAGTTCGTTAAGCTAGGTAACCCCAGGATTTTTCTTAGGGAAGGTGTGCAAAGAGCAACGGAAGGCGTTAGGCTCCCTCGTTGAAGTTATGAAGCATAACCACTATTTATCTGATAGTCGTGGTACCCACCGGTTACTTATAGCTATCTGATGCGAAACCGTAGTGTGGTATTTAATCGACACGGAAGGTCAAGAAACGTGCTAAAAATAATTTCACGCGACAGTTAAAATTGGTACAAAGAGAAAAAAAATAATATGTACTTACGGTGGATTTAGCCGGATATAAACTTAACCAATTGTTATTGGAAATCTTGTAACACATAAATGTTTGTGTAAATTCTAATTTAAGGTGAACGCTAAAACACCACCCGTGCAGCAAAACGTAGAAAAGAAGATGTCCGCTTTTCGTCTAGGTATCTAACTCGATTTTTATTTTCAACCAATCGAAAATTTGCAAAATGCGCGCCAAATACGACTTTCGTCGTAACCTATTAATTGCGACATACCTGTAACATATTGCTCTCGACACACGTTTTATATTCATAAAATAAAACCGTAACAATATATAGGATAGACCAACAATTACGTTAGGGATTTTGTGCGCAACATTAAAACGGATCTTAAGACATCCTTGTGAGATTCGACGTGGTTTCGCTGTTTACCAAAGTACCCTTGAAGAAATGTCTCGATGTCGTGTTTAAAATCTTCCCAACTGACATCAGCAAGCTTTTAGTCTGTTTCACCGGAAGCTACTTCATTTGGAAAGGAAAGTTCTTCAAACAAGTGGATGAGGTGGTATTGGGAAGTTCAGTGATAGCCAACTCTTCATGGAGAATTTTGAAAAGAAAGTCATCGAGACGCTAAATACAAGCCAGCGGCATAGTTTCGGTACGTAGATGAACCTTGGTTGTTTGGAAACACGGTATACAAAAGCTTAACTAGTTTCTTCGACACCTCAATAGTCAACATCCTAGTATTTTGTTTACTATCGAGACAGAAGATGAAAAACAACGGTCTTTGTTAAATGTGTTGGTGAAAAAACAAGGAGACAAGTTAGGCCACGCAATGTACAGTAAACTTATACACACGGACAAGTATCGCAAATTATCGAAGCTAAAAATTCAGAATCATCAAGATTTTGACAAACGAGCTCAAAGGATTTGTGAGTCAGAGAACCTTTAGGCGGAACTCGACTATCCAAAAACTGACTTTGAGGTTAATGGGTACATCAGGTAGGATATGGAAAGTTCAATGAGAGTACCAGAATCTTAAATCAACTTACCGCCCACGCATAACTTCCATAAATATCCAAAGTCACGAGCCGCTTACAAAAAATTCTAAAAATATACGACATAAAAACCAACAAAATTCAGCAGACTATCAGATTAACAAAAGACAAACGTCTCCCTCTCTCAGCAGATAGAGTTTGTCTACTTGTTCTTATGGCCAGGAACCCCTAAAAGATCGATAGGAATGAGACTCAAAGAACATTGAACAAAAGGGAAAAACCCAACCAGCTCAAGAATTCAAAATTACAAAAATTGGCATGACCGTTGCGATGTAACTCCCGCCCCCTCAGAACCAGTATAAATAGAAGATGCAAAATTATCTCTCTACATATAGACTATGTTAAAATTTGGTCACTCTTTCGCACGACGTCACCGTTACCGTGTTTTGCTGTATCTCTTTTTAGGAGTACAGAGATAATAGAGAAAAACAATTGTAAAAAACAACCTTTTACGAAAGGAATCGACTTTTGGCATCAATTTAAAAAATACCTTCTGTATCATACAATATCTTTAAATTATTCAAGTAAAAATTTTAGGAGTTGATTATTTTATTCCTTTAGTATTGCGTTTGTGATGTCGTTCTTGATTTGGTGTATGTACGGTGAACGCTTGTTGCGGTCGTAGAGCAAATGGAAGGTATATGGAACTCGATTGTGACTCTTTAACCTCCCTTATTGTCGCCCGTCCTACTTATATGTGGTTGAGTGAGAAGGTCGGTACCGAATCGACCAACTTGTCAGCGCATTGCAGTTTGTCTATATAATTGCTGAGTTTCCGTCTATACATTTTTTGGAAGTTATACTTTCTATGCAGTTGTTTGAGGATTCGTTTTTTGTTACAGGATTGAAAATATTTTTGTTAACAGGCTTTTGAAGCATAATTTGCGTAGTTTAATATAATTAGCTATTCAAGTTTTTTGAGGAAAAAATTGTGTTTTCTTGTCTTTTAAGTTTTGCGTCAGTGTGCTTCACAAAGTTTTCTTTCCTTTTTAATTTTTTTTTAATATCTTTAGAAGAATAATCGCATAAACGTGATGTGATTCAATAACTATGCCGGCTACTAAATTATTTATGGTGTTGGTTTAAATCTTGTTTTATTAAATAAATAGTTTTGTCTAGTAATAGCTTTGAACATAATTTGTAGATGAACAAAGGAAGAACTATCTTACATTAAAAACTAGAATTATTGAAAGGTAATTACTTAACTAAACAAAACTCTGTTTCTGAAACATATAAAGCGATTGCAAGAAAAGTCTGTACAAATAACTAAAACATTAATGAAAGCGTGACAAAGTTGGAACGACTCAAAAAACAAGCTCTACAACTTTATCAAGTTATAGTTACGTGTAAAAACAAAAGTTGAGGACAACTTACTGAGATTATTAGATTGTTAGATATTGATTAAAGTCATCAGATTTATGTCTAAACCGACTTATTTAAATGATGAATACTTCAAATAATTTATTCTGCTTCTAAATTTTAATTGATATTTGACTAACCAATAGAAATTGGCCATTATTGTAATATCAAATAATCTTGTAAGTAAGTTACTGAGTACCGTCATTGTAAGGAATACAAAGTATTTGAGATATAGTACATTCAAAATTTATCCACATTACAATATGCATGTCTTGTGTAGATGGTGAGTACTAACTAGATTAATGCTACCTACTATATTTGGCATTCAACAAAAATGATTAAAAAAAAGATTATTAAATTATCTATAATAAAAATCTTGAAGTTTAAATTGACAAAGTCAAAACTATTATATTTTTTAAAACTATGTTACTTCATAAACTAAATTATTAAAAATAAAAAATCAAAACATAAAACCCCTCTGCTATTATTTTAACTTGCGACGAATCTTTATAAGTAAGATACAATAGTAAGACCAATAGTATTGAATAGTGTTGAGTTGAGATATAGTACATGCAACATTTATCAACCTTACCGATTTATTTAAAAGTGTTTTTTGCAAGATTATGATAGGATATCTTACAATCAACTAACTAAATTAAAGTAATTTTAAGCAAAAATGATAAAATACCAAACTATTAACAAACACATTTTCCATTAACTTAACTTGGTTTAAAATTTTTCGTACTATATGTGTGTAAAATTTTTAAGTATTAAATTTGCGTCTGTAATGAATAAAGGAATATTTAATACTCCGAAGCTTTTAAACTCACTTAAAACACATTTTCTTTTTATGGGTTTATTTAGTTTAAAAATGATTACATTAAACTGTAATAACGTTTTAAATTTGATAAAAAAATTTACTTTTATTTTATTACTAATTGCGAAAAAGACAATCTTTCAATAATTTTATGATATTGCAATCAAAATCAATTTTAAATTCCGCTTTTATTGCGTTCCGGCAATTACTTCGTGTTAAAGTTCATTAACATTTTTACAGTTACAATCTACATTTTGAAACTACAAAATGTGTCAACGCAACATTGAAAATAATATCAAATTCTACTTAAAGCTTTCATCCATTATGTTCTGTTGAAGAGGTTTCTCAAGAGTTTACCTTTATCTTGTAGTATTATGTTGTAACCTTTGGTTTTTTCTTAAGTTCTGAGCGGGTCAACTAGAAAAAAATGTACACAATAATCATATTTTGATTATTTCAACATTTTTATTGTTGCAATTCAAAAAGCATCAATCGTAATTTAGAAAACATTAAATGTAATTTAAATTATATAAACGTGAATTGAGAAGTTACCGTTTCGTTGGGAGTAATTAAATTTAAAAGAAATTCAGAAAGCATTCAGTATAATTCAGAATTAAATTAGTCAATTATAATTTAGAAAACATTCAATTAAGTTTGAATTGAGATTAATTTAATCAAATAAAGAATTTGTTAAATGTAATTCAGAAAGCGTTGAATTAAATTCAGAATATGTAAAATATATTTTAAATTAATAAATTTGTTATTTAGAAAGGATTTAATTAATTTTAACTGAGATTAATTTAATGAAATGGTTCACAAAGCATCGATTTAAATTTAAAAAATGTCATATACATTTTAAATAATAAATTGATATTTAAAAAAGATTTAGTTTAATTTTAATTTAGATTAATTGAATTAAATAAAGAAGACATAATGTAATTGAGAAAGAATTTTAATGTAATTTAAAAAGTGTAGTAAAGAAATTATGAACTTTAATTTAGACCAGTTGCCGGACAGATGGTACAACATTTTTTTGTTGCTACATGAGCCCAAGTCCTGCCGGTTGACCCGCCTTTCCCGAACCCCACTTCCACACTCAAATTTTGGATTTTAGTATAATTTAGAAAACTTTTAATTAAATTTTAATTGAAATTAATTTAATTAAATAAAAAATTCGTTAAACGTAATTCAAAAGTATCAAATTAAATTCAGTTGTATCGAATTAATGAATTATAGTTTAAAAAAGATTAAATTTAATTTTAATAAAGATTGATTTAAGTAAATGAAGAAGAAATTAAATGTAATTCAGAAATCTTACAGTTTAACTTAGAAATTATGGAATTTACTTTAATTTAGTTAATTATAATTTCTTCTTATATTACTATTATTAGATGGATCCTTAACAGCAAGTTAGACTTTCACTAGGAGAGTGCCGATATTTTTTCACTCGATAATATTAAAGTTACTTTATTATCCGACGTTTCGGTTGCCTTGTGTAAACTTTTTCAAGAAATCTTCAGATTCCTTGAAAAAGGTTGCACAAAGTAACTTTAATGTTATGGAATTTACTTTAATTTAGTCAATTAAAATCAAATAAAGAAGAAATAGAAAGTAATTCAGAAATAATACAGTGTATTCAGAGTGTTAGATGACTTAACTTAAAGACGATATCGTGTGGACTGGTTTATTTACAGGAGCATCTTCTACATTCATTATACAAGTACAATTTATATACAGAACTATTTCTATACTACTTAACACAGAGATTCAGAAAACACTCAATTCTGTTTGAATTAATTAATTTTATCAAGTAAGGAATTCATTAAACGTAATTTAAAAAATTTTGAATTAAATTAAGAAAGTGTCAAATATATTTCAAATTAATAAATTATAATTGAGAAAGTATTCAATTTCATGTTAATTTAATTGGGATTAATTTAATCTAATAAAGATGATATTAAAGGTAATTCAGAAAGAATTGAATTAAATTCAGAAAATGTGACATATTTTAATCAAAATAATTTAAAAGAATTAAGAATTAGGTGGAGGGGCGAATAATGATAAATGGAAGAGTAAAAAGTAGGAAATCTATGGACAAGAAAATAAATGGGCAGAGAAGAAAATTGCTAGAGTTATGTAAAGAAAGAGAGTGGACAATAATGAACGGCAACATGAAGGAAGTGGGGAAGGGAGAGTTTACGGTTATAGGAGGACTGGGAGAATTTGAATAAACTACGTAATAGTGAACGAAAAGTTCTTAGAAGACGTTGAAAGTTTTAAGATAGGGGCGGAAGAGAAAGCGGATCATCAGCCTCTGGAATTAACTTTGGTGAGAAAAATTGAAAAAGAGGAAGAGGAGAACAGGGAAGAATGGGTGGAGAAGAAGATATGGACAAAATATAGTATAGTACAGTATAGTAAAATAATTTATTTATGCAAATGTTATACAAAAATAACATAGGATACGTCCAAAAAAAAATACATAATATTATTTGAATTAAATAGAATAAATATAAAATAGATGAAGATCAGGAAACAACTGATGAAATAGATGAGAAGATAAAAGAATGTATGGAAGAAGCGACTCAAAAAGGAAGATTCAGGAAAGAAACAAGGAGAAAAAAAATGAATGATGGAATGGAGATTGCCAAAGAGCGAAAAAGGAAATGAGAAGAAGGTAGAAAAACGAAAAATGGATATAGATGAATATAAAAACAAAAGAAAAGAGTTTAGAGAAATGTGTAGAACCAGAAAGGAAGAATACAAAAGGGATTGGAAAAAGAGATCAGCAAAATAAAAAACGAAGGACAGGCTTGGGTGTTTTTAAAAGGAAGGAGAAAAGAGAAAGAAGTATAGAAATAAAAATAAATAAAGAAAAATGGAAGGAATATTGTAAGACCTTACTAGGAGAAACGGACGAAAACATAAGAAAAATTAAAAGAAAGAAGAGAAGCATAGAGGGAAGAATTGAAAAAGTTGAATTAGGAAAATCGACAGAAAAACTAAAAATTGGTAAAGCGGGAGGTTCTGACGGGACACAGGGGGAGCAGTGGAGATTCACAGGAGAGAGGAAGAGGGAGAGAATGAGAAAAGCATGTAAAAGGATATGGAAAGGGGAAGGACTACCTCAACAATGGAGGGCGACAATAACATGTCCAATTTACAAAGGAGGGGATAAGAGGGAAATTAAAAACTACAGAGGGATAAGTTTAATGAACGTAGGATACAAAGTATATAGCGAGATTCTAAGAAAAAGGTAGAAAGGGAAGTAAATAAAAAAAAATTAATTCCGGATTGGCAGATGGGCTTCAGAAGAGGAAGACGTACTATCGACTGTATATACGTACTAAAACACTTAATTAATAAACAGATCGAAAAGAAAGGAGAGAAAATGTTTGCCATATTTATTGATCTGAAGACTACGTTTGATAAGGTGGAAAGAGAATTGTTGTGGAATAGGATAAGAAAAAAATGGGTCAGTGAGGATGTAATAGATGCGGTGGAGAAGTTAAGTCCATGTTTATTTTCTTAGTACGTTGGGAATCTAGAAGAGGAATTGGAGAGATATCAGGTGGGAGGAATAATGGTAGGAAAAAAATATGGGTATTGGCGTATGCGGACGACATAGTTGCGATAGCAAAAAGTGAAGAAGATATGAAAGGTGTAATAAAAACTCTAAGAAAATATTTGAAAGAGAAAAAGTTAGAGGTAAACGTGAATAAAACAAAGATTATAGAATTTAAAAGGAAGAAAGGGAGAAAGAAGAAAGTATCATGGCGTTGGGGAGAGGAAGAAATAGATCTCGTGGACAAATACAAGTATCTAGGATATTTTCTAAAATATGATAACAGGGATAGTGAACAAATAAGGGAAGTTTATAGAAAAGGAAAATGATACTCGAACAAGTGTTTGGAATAGGGAAAAGAATATTCGAGAAAGATTTAGAAAAAAGACGGTTGTTATTTGAGATGATAGTCATAGGAGTGATTATGTACGGAGCAGAGGTGTGGGTATGGAAGGAATAGGTGGAACTAGAAGGTATACAAGAGAAGTACTGGAAGTGGATGTTGGGATTAGAAAGTGAAACACCAGGATACATAGTACAAGAGAAAGCAAAATAGAGAATATAAGAACTCAAACAGGAAGTAGAGCGGTGAGGTATGAAGAAATGATGGATAGAACGAAAGAGATTGAAATATTATTCGAATGTTGGAAAGAGATAGAATCTAAAAAATAAAGTATGGTGAATGGGAAACAAAATTATTCTATGAGAGGGTAGGTTATGCGAGAGAGGAGATAAAAATTGAAGAGAAAAGGAAACAGAGAGTAGTGAGAAGAGATCATGATACGCAAATTTAAGAGAGAAGATCAAAATAAAGAAGGGAAATATAATGAAAAGTATTGTGAGATCATTACAGAAGGGATATTTATATAATTTGAAAGGAAAAAGTGAAAGAGAAAAAGTGATAGCAAGGATTTAGCGTGGGAAATGAAGAAAGAGGCGGAAGGACAAGAATATATTGTGCAGACTGTGCGGAGATGGAGGGGAGAACATAGAACACATGAAAGGATGTAATGAAGTGGAAGGTAGAGATAAAAGGATATTGTTAGGGGATAGTGGGGAACAAATCGAATAGATGAGAGAAGTAATGAGAGAAAAGAATGGATGTAGAAGCAAAAAAAAATAATTAAGTTTGAATTACAAGCCAATAATTTATAGTAATTTTATAATTTTTTATTTTGTTATTTATGTTTATGTAAATATAATATGATTTAGCCAAATTCTTTTGTTTAATATAAATAACAAAATAAACGTTTCTACTCTAAAAAAAATTAATTAAATAAAAAAAAAGGTGAATGTAATATAGAAAATAGCAGTGCAATTCAGAAATTATGAAATTTACTGTAATTTATTTAATTATAATTCAGAACAAATTTAATTTAATTGAGATTAATTAAATTTAATTTAATTGAGATTAATTAAATCAAATAAAGAATTCGTTAAATGTAGTTCAGAAAACATCGAATTCAATTCAGAAATTGTTAAATGTATTTTAAATTAATTATAATCAAGAAGCATTTAATTCAATTTTAATTGAGATTAATTGCTTCAAATAAGGAAAAAATTGAATGTACTTTGGATATTATCAAATTTACTTTAATTTAGACATTAACAATTTAGAAAACATTTAATTCAGTTTTATTCGAAATTAATTTAAACAAATAGAGAAGAAATTGAATGTAATTCAGAAAAACATTGTGAAATTTACAAATTATTAATTTTACTTTAATTTAATAAATTATAATTTACAAAACATTGAATTCAATTTTAATTGGGATAAAAAATACGAAGAAATTGAAATTAATTCAGAAACCTTTCGGTGTAATTTAGAGATTATAGACTTTTAAAAATATTGATCAGAAATCTTTGATTTAAGTCTATTGATGTTTTTCGGAAAGGTGTAGGTAATCTGAATTATATTGAAGCTTTCAGAATTCTGTCTGAATCACAATGGACCTATTTCAATCACAGTTAATGAACTGCAGGTACAACATTCAGATTTTAGTATTTGCAAATTATAACTAATTATTATAAATTACATAAATAGAATTAACCAACATATATTAACTTGAGTGCTTTCTGATTACAATTGGCTAATTTAATTTCTGAAACGTTGTGGGTAATATGAATTTAATTTCAATTAGACTTGGTGATTTCTGAATTGCAAATACTTCACGTGAATTACATTAAATTTTTTTTAATTTGAATTGACTGATATCGATTTATTTTTATGATTTTTGATTACAATTGACTAATCTCAATTACATTTGACAATTTTTCAGATAAAATTAACTAATATGAATTAAATTTATTTAATGCTTTCTGACACTATATGATTTCTGAAAATGTAATCTGAATTATATTTGATTATTTCTGAATTAATACTAGTTATTAATTATTAAATTACATTAGACATTTTTTAGGATTATAATTGATTTAATTAAAATATTTACATTCCGTGATGTCTGAATTGCAATGAATTACATTTGCTTCCTGAGTTTATCAGAACTTATCAGTATGACTAATCCAATATTTAATTTATGTTTTTGAGGAGGTGTAGTAACATGAATTACCTTGAATATTTCTGAATTACATTTGTTGTTTTATGGCTTACAGTTGACTAATTTGAATTACATTTGATTATTTTTTAATTACAATTAGTATCAATTGCATTTAATGTTTTTTTATAATTAGAATTGAACTTGAAATTTTGAACTTAAAATTAGAAAGGAATTTATTAATATGGATTTTTAAAGCTTTTTTTGTTTTGACCGATATAGATTAAATTTAATTTAACACTTGCAGATTTAAATTGTCTAATCTCAATTACACTAGTTGGTTTCTGAAAAAATTTAAAGAATTTGAATCTGACGTTATCTGAATTACAATTAATTATCTTGATATGAATATGAATTTGCTATTTTCTTAATTACTATTAATTAATATAAATTACATTTAATAATTTAATACCACCTGCCTGCAATTAACCAATATAAATTACTTTTTTGAATTACTTTTTTTATTTTCTGGATTACACTTGATTAATTTGAATTACGTTTAATAATTTCTGAAGTAAAATTATTCAATGTGAATTACACCCCACATTCAGAATGGGCTATTTGAAATTACATGTGGTGATTTCTGAATTACTATTAATTAATATTAATTACATTTGACTACTTTCACATTAATGTGAATTAAATTTAACATGTTCTGATTGCAATTGCCTCTTCTGAATTTGAAATTTGAAAACGTATTTGTAATCTGAATAATATTGATGTATTATAGATTACATTTCAGTTTTTCTGAATTTTATTTGATTAATTAGGATTACATTTGATGATTTCTGAATTAAAATTAATTACATTTTCTATTTAGAAACGATCCACTTTAAATTACGTGTTTTGATTTCTGGGGTTATAACTGTAACTTTCTTTAGTATTAATTAATATTAATTAAGTTTAAGATTTTTTGACTAAAATTGATTAATTTAATTTTCACTTAATATTTTTTAAAAACGTGTACGTAATCTAAATGTTTTCTAATTACATTCGACACTTGTAAATTACAACTGACTAATTTTATTATTTCTGTAGTATAATTAATATGAATCGCATTTAATGCTTTCTGAATTACAATTGAGTAATACATTTACAATTTACTAATATGAATGACATTTAACGCTTTCTCAGTTAACATTGACAATAAAAATTAAATGTAAATGTTTTCTGATTCTAATTAACTTATTTGAATTACTCTACACCTTTTCAAGCTGTAATTCAGAAACCGTGAGATGAGTTTCAGAAAGTGTAAGTTTTATTTCAGAAAACGTAATATGTTATTCAGATTTGTACATTGAATTTCAGAAAGTGTAACTTGTAATTCAGATTAGTTAATCGTAATTCAGAAAACGTAAAATGTAATTCAGATTAGTGAATTGAATTTCAGAAAGCGTAACTTGTAATTCAGATTAGTAACTTGTTATTCAGAAAACGTAATTTGAAATTCGAAAAGCGTAATATTTAATTCAGAAAGCGTAATATATAATTCAGATAACATTAGCTTGGTACTTTGATATACTATTTCCAACAATTGTATTTTTTGCCAGATCAATTATACATAGTCGCTCTATGTACACAGATCGTCATCTGAGAGGATAAATGTTCTGTACCACATTTTCAAGATTGTTGGAAAAAGCAAAATTCTTCTTGCATTTTTTAAATTGATTTATTTGGCTCTGTGGCAAAATAGCGCAAAAAAAATAACGGATATGTGAGTATGTTGCCTTAGAAACTTCATATACATTTATTTTTAATCTGACTTACATTTTGACTTAAAAGTTAAAATTAATTTCCGAATGAATTTTAAAGATAACTGTGCAATTTGTCGAATCTCAATGACTCGAAATGCAGTTATTAAATTGGAACCGTGTCAACATCTTTTGCACTCGAAGTGTGCAGCGCCCATTATTGCAAATCTCCAAAATGAAAACTGCCCATTATGCCGAGTTCCATTAATCGCAACTCATGAACTCCAAAGAAAGAGGTATGAATTAATGTACATAGTATTCATATTCTACAAAATATAATTTCTTTCAGCTACAAAAAGCATACGGAGCAAGATAGAAACAGAGTGGTTGCATGTGCTAATAAAGGAGACGATTGGATAACCCTGGCTAAATCACTGTCCATCGATTATAAAACTGCCTTTCATTGGGTAAAATCTGGCAATGGTAGAATGTTGCCTAAAGGGGCAACAAACCGAAAACTTTAACAGAAGCAGAAATTGATGAAGTCATATCTTGGGTAGAGCAGGATAACGGCAAAACCCTGAAACAATTAGTGGAAAAAGTCCTACAAAATTTTCGAAAAGTAGTATCAACAACAACGATTGGAAATTATTTAGAGGGTAGGCTTTTACAATAAAACAAGTTCATCATCAACCTATTACTATGAACACACAGGAAAATAAACAAAACGAAGGGATTATGTGTTAGCGCTCAATGAATATATAAGAAACGGAAAACAAATTCTCTGGATGGATGAAAGTAATTTTAATTTGTTTTGCCGTCGTACCAGGGACGAGCTCGACGAGGTGCTAGAGCGGTACAGGAGCTTCCTGCTTCCAGAGGTCCAAATGTTCACATAATCAGAGCCATAACAACGGCTACTGTAATTGCAATGGAACGAAGAAGAGGCTCCTATACATATCAATTGGCCAATGCTTGGGTGACAGCAATATTACAACAATGGCAGTATCTTGGAAACCAATTGCAAGATTTGGTCATTGTATGTGATAATGCACCTTGCCACTCAAGGGTACAAGACGTTGTAAATGGAACTGGAGCTGCACTGTTGAGATTGGCACCATATTCTCCAATGTTGAACCCGATAGAAACCATTTGGTCCAAAATGAAAGCCAATGTTAAAGCGACTCTTCGCATTCCTCCAGTATTTGGCCCTGGTGTTGGAGAACAAAGACTATCCCACCTAGAAGGTCTTATTGACCAGGCAAAAGATACCATTGTTGGGGGTGATTGCGCTCGAGCTGCACAACACACCACTACTTATCATGCTGCAGCTTTAGCTTTAGAAGACATGGTTGTAGGGCGATAGTTTAATATATAAAATAATAATTAAGATATTAAGATAAATAAATTAAGATACATATAGAATTATTTAAAGAATGATGTTCTTATTACAAAATATGTGTGTGTCTGTGTTATCTGAATTACAAATAACACTTTCTGAAATACAGATTACGCTTTCTGAATTTCATATTACGTTTTCTGAATAACAAGTTACGCTTTCTAAAATTAAATTCACTAATCTGAAATCAATATTACGTTTTCTGAATTACAATTTACTGATCTGAAATGCAAGTTACGCTTTCTAAATTACAATTTACTAATCTGAATTATATGTTACGCTTTCTGAATTACATATTACTAATCTGAATTTCAACTTACGCTTTCTGGAATTCATTTCACAGTTTCTGAATTACAACTTGAAAAGGTGTAGATGTTTTCTGGAGGTGTAAAGAATCTGAATTATATTGAAGTTTATTTAATTAAATTTGACTTTGTCTGAATTACAATTGACTACATTGAATAGCAATTGTTGATTTCTGAATAACTATTAGTTAAAATGAATTGCATTTGATTTCTTTCTAAGGTACAATTCAGTAAAAAAAAACGCACGTATTCGTTTAGATTTTTCTACGCCTTATCCTGCCCATTTATATCACGTATTTATTATTTTTACTCTGTTGTTTTGTAAATTAAGATCGCGTTTGGACACTACGGATTGGTTCTGCCTCTTATGCTCTCATCAAGTAAATTCTATCTTATCTCAAAGTCAGGATCTAAATGATCGTTTAAAATGTGACCTTTGCATTGGAACAAAGATTGCAAATACGACTTGTGATGGAGTCAAAAGTTTGAAAAGTCGTGGTACACGCAAGCATAAGAATAGGACGGAAGAATTTGCTAATTTCTTGCATAATATTGTGGTCGGCTTTTCCAAGACAGCTAGAATTGAAAGGAATTCTTCTGATTGTAGATTACTGAAAACAGTTGAGTTGAAAGTAAGTGACGGTGACGTTCAAGGTGCAATAAGAATTTTATCCTCTTCGGATAAGTTCGCTAGTCAAGATAGAAATACCTGAGATGAGCTCAGAAAGAAGCATCCCCTACCATCAAGGACTTTAGATATTATTGAACCTCCTAATATTAACGAGGAAACTTCCTCAGGTGATTTTGATGCAATTGCAAGTTTTCCGAATGATTCCGCTGCTGGAATAGATGGACTAATGCCTCAACATCTTAAAGATCTAGTTTTGAAAGGAGCTGGAGGTGCTAGTTTAGTACTTCTTCAGTCTATTACATGGCTTTGTAACCTTATCTTAAAAGGTTTTGTTTTACTTTCGATAACACCATTACTTTTCGGAGTTACCTTATGTGCACTTTCTAAGAAGGATGTCGGCTAATGGTAACACTTACCTTCGTCTTGGCTAGGTTGCAAGCATTATTTGGAAAGAATAGGTCAGTATCTTCGTCAAAGTCAACTAGGCTTTGCAACTAAGGGCGGTTGTGAGACTATCACTCATACTGTTAGATCTTTCATTTTAAGAAACTTGGACACAGAGAAGGTTATCTTGAAAATCGACTTCAGAAACGCATTCAATAGTGTGGAGAGGGACTCTTTGTTACAAGCTGTGAAACGGGAGATTCCGAAGTTATATAACTTTATGCATCAGTGCTATTCTTCCTCTTCTAAACTTTTTTATGGTGAAGACGCTATTGAATCTGTTGTTGGTTGTCAACAAGGAGACCCGTTAGAACCTTTGTGGTTCAGTATTACATTGCAGCCAATAGTAGTAGTGCTAATATCTGAACTCATTATGTTTTTTCTTGACGATGGGACATTATGTGGAGATCCTAATACTGTATTAGAAGATTTCAAAACTTTAATCGGCAATCTCCAATTTTGACGAAGATGTATACCAAAAAATGTAATCAGTTACTCCCTGGAATTAAGGTTACTCAAGAAAATGAACTAGAGTTGTTGGGTGCTCCGTTAAGGGCTGCTTCAGTGGAATGTGTACTGGGGTTACTGCTGGACAGACTAACTAATTTATCGTCACACATCGCCTACTATTTACTAAAAAATTGCCTGGTTTACTTATTTGTTGAGAACAACACCCATATGGTTTTTTATGGACTTAATAAGTAATCTAGTTAAGAAGCTAAAGTCAACATTAGAACAGATAACTAACGTAAGATTAAATGACTCAAAATGGATCTGGACTAGTCTTCCAGTACGCTATGGTGGTCTTGGAACTCGGAAACTTGAAGACATTTGCTTACCCGCATTTTTGGCGTCTGTTCGTGTCAAAATGATGTATTCTACTTTGAAGGACGAGACTGAAATCACTTATTTCATAGACGCTCGATGTATGTGGGATGCTAATTATTCTTCAGATTCCTGCCGAAACTTCTTATTAGAGAAATTCGGATGAGCTAGTGCTCCAAAATCGGATTTTATCGATTTCTTTTGAATGAATCCAAAACTGAGAAAGCTAGTTATTTAGCTGCTTGTGAGAAGGAATCAAGTGGATGGCTATATACCCTTTCGTCAAAGGCAATTGGGACTTTTTTGAATGACAACTCGTTAAGAATTGCGGTGGCACTCAGGAATTGTTGTGGAAGAAAAGTAGATGAAAAAGGTCTTCATGGACTGGCTTGCTCCAATGGAGTTGGAAAATGGTCACGTGACAATTCTTTGAATTTCTTTGTGAAAAGAGCTTTATCAACAGCACATATTCCTTCAGTTTTGGAACCAATCGGACTTAGCAGAGACGATGATAAGCGCTCGGATGAGATGACGAATGTTTCATGGTCTCAGGGAAGGAGTCTCGTATGGGATGTAACTATCGGTGATACCACTGCAGACTTTAATTTAAATGAGTCAAGTAAAGAGCCACGTAGAATCTCTGAGAATGCAGTCTTACGGAAGAATAATATTTATAAAAATATCATGAAAGACCACATTTTTTTTTTTCAATATTGTTGGAAAGTCATGGCCCAATTTGCAGATTAGCTTTGGATTTCTTGGAAAGAAAATGATTTCCATAACTGGTGAACCATGATCCAAAACCTTTCTTATGCAAAGAGTAAGTGTAACATTACAGCGTGGGAATGAAGCTTGCATTTTGGGATGCATACCTCCATCACTTTCTATGGAAGAAGTTTTTATTTTGTATATTTTTATGTGATAAATGATATGACATTTTAAAAATTTGTAATTTTACAATTACTTACAAAATGTTACGTATTCAGTAATATTAATTAAATTTAACGCTTCCGGATTGCAATTCCCTAATTTGCATTACACTCTAAAAACGTATAGGTAATTTAAATTATACTAATGCTTTCTGAATTACTCTTAATTTATTTGAATTGCATTTGATTATTTCTTAATTACGATTAGTTTGAATTGTGGTTTTGAATTGCCATTGAGTAACTTGTACACTTACCTATCCAATTTTAGGAGCCTTTTTCATAGTGTTCGCTTGGATTAATTATTATGCAAATTAGCAATAAATAACCTTTATAATTATATACAACATATCAAAAAATAAAAACGCTAATATTTTTTAAAAAGAAAATATTTGATGTCAAAGTTGTTGCTACTCGTGACATTATAGTCTACACGTAGAGTTCGTTCAAGGGTGGATTTGAAGGTGTATGCGTGGATCAATTTTTAAGCAAGTTCAGCAATAAATAGTTTTTATAACTATAAACAACATATCAAAAACAAAAAATGCTAATAATTTTTAAAACGACAACATTTGATTCGAAAGTTATGACTACGCGCGACATTATAGTCCATACCTAGAGTACGTTCGAGGATTGTTATTAACGTGTTTGCGTGAATTAATTTTTAGGTAAATTTAGCAATAAATAGTTTTTATAATTATGTTCAATATATCGAAGAATAAAAATGTTGTTATTTTTTTATAAAAAACTATTTGATTTCAATGTTATGACTACCCGTAATATTATAGTCTGTACGTAGAGTACGTTCGAAGGTGGATTTGAACGTATTTGCGTAGTTTAGTTTTAGTGAAACACTAATATTTTTTTAAAACAAAGATATTCGATCTCAACGTGATCGTTACGCGCGACACTGTAGTCAATACGTGGAGTACGTTCGTGGATGGATTTTAAGGTGTTCGCGTAGTTGAATGTTTACGCATAATAGCAATAAATAGTTTTTTGTAATTATAAACAACATATTAAAAAATAAAAGTCATAATATTTTTTAAAACCAAAATATTTGATTTTAAAGTTATGGCTACGCGCGACATTATTATAGTCCATACGTAAAGTACGTTCGACTGTGGATTTGAACTTGTTTGCGTGGCTCAATTTTTAGGCAACTTTTGCATTAAATAGTATTTATACTGTTATACATCGTATCCAAAAATAAAAACGTTAATATTTTTTAAAACCAAAATATTTGATCTAAAAGTTATAGCTACCCGCGACGTTATAGTTCATACGTAGAGTACGTTCAACGGTAGATTTGAACGTGTTTTTGTGGTTAAATTCTAAGCAAATTTAGCATTAAATAGTTTTTATATTTATATACAATATATCAAACAATAAAAATGCTAATATTTTTAAAACGAAAATATTTTTTGCTCGACATTATAGTCAATACGTAGAGTACGTTTGAGGGTTAATTTGTTCGCGTTGATTAATTTTTAAGCAAATTCAGTAATAAACCACATATCAAAAAATAGAAATATTATTTTTTTTAAATCGAAAATATTTGATCTCAAAGTTATGACTAGGAGCGACATTATAGTCGTCCACACGTAGAGTACGTTCGAGGGTGAATTTCGACGTGTTTGCGTGGATCAATTTTTAAGCAAATTCATGAATAAATTGTGTTGATATTTATTACCACATATCAAAGAATAAAAATTCTAATGTTTTTAGAAACGAATATATTTGATTTTAAAGTTATGCGACATTATAGTCCATACGTAGAGTATGTTCGAGGGTGGATTAGAACAAATCTAGCAATAATCTGTTTTTGTAATTATGAACAACATATCAAAGAATAAAAATGCAAAATTTTTTCAAATGAAAATTTTAATCTAAAAGTTATGGCTTCGCGCGTCACGTATTGCGTGTAGTCATAACTTTGGGATCTAATATTTTCTTTTTAAAATGTATTAGCAATTATATGCTTTGAAATATTGTATATAATTCTAAAAACTATTTATTATTGCTAAATGTGTATAATCCACGCGAACACTATGAAAAAAGTTCTTAACATTCGATAGGGGTTATAGTGTACTTTGCAAATTTGTTAAAACAATTTTTTTGTAAATGTTAAGAGTTTATTATTTGTGTTGATTACTTTTTATTTTAGTAGTTATAAACATTTACCTTAATATAGATAATATTTCCATAGCTTAACAGTAAAATTTAGTTTTCCGACTAGATTTATGGCTTCACATTGATGAAATCCAATATGTGCAATTAGTTTTTTTTAATTTTATATTTTTTTCCCAGGGACATGGAAAAATTTTAAACTATTATTTATTTATTAAAGTATGTTAGTATATTAAACAATTTTGCTATATACAAAGATTTACGAAACGCTTTCTAAAAAAAGTAAACATTTTTGGTTTATTTCTTATCCTGTAGCAACACTTACCACAGCATTCCTACGGGACTTATATCTAGACATTGTCTCGACTACGCCAGAATTTAAACTCGTACGTAATTTTATTTTTATTCGCCCGAATACATTTTCTTTCTTTTATCCGTATCGCTTTACACTTAGGAATGTAAGCAATTTGTCTCGAATTAGTCAAATATCAACATTAATCTTTTTAATTACAATAATTTTTCTACACAATTTTATTTGGATTAGCAATACAAAACAATATGAAACAAAATTATTGTTGCTTTTTTTTACTTTCCTTTTTTTTGTATACTCGATAGTTTTCACATTTTTTTTAATTTACTTTTTTAACAGTTTTACAGTCAAATTAACATTATTCGAACTTCGACAGACTAAGCAAAAATGAGTAGGATAAAAAAAAAGTAGTTTCGTATAAATTTTTTTTTAGAATATGCTAAATAAAATAACATTCATAAATCCTGAAGATTTTTTCTAACTTAATTTATTTTAAAAATATTTTTGGATTCCGTTAGTGCCTTTTGATAAAGATAAAAAGATACTCAACAGGTATATTGTTGAACTTGTGCCAAAGACTTATTGTTGACATTAGATTTTTATCTTGTCTTTTCTTATTTTAAATTGTTGCTATGTAAACAAGAAAGCGTGTACCTATTCTACAATTTTTTTTAATACTAATAACACATATGTTATACAAACAAATAAGCCCCCGTATTATCTTTACATATCGTTGAAATTGAGTAAATAATTTCGGATACAAAAAAAAATTAAAACAGAATTTGGTGTTCGGACTTTTAATTTGACGGAATTCTAATCCTGCTATCAGCAACACAACTTTTGATTTTTTTTTTAATTAAAAGAATGTGAAATTTTGCAGCATTTTAATTAAAATATCGATTTCTTTAACCACTTTAATAAAATTAAACTCCAAATTGTTTTTAATCTTTCAATTGGATTATTTCCGATTATTTATTTAAGTATAACTCAGTACATGTGTAGAAAAAATATTATCATTTAGGAGGCAGTATTTTAATTTAAATTACAATTAGTTTATTATACAGGGTGAACAAGGGCTATGGGATAATTTTCACTTACAATTTTATTTAAAGAGTTACTAGAAAAATACATTTTACGTAATCCCCGTAATTTCTGGCGGACCAGTTTTTAAAAATATTTTTAATTCTACATTAATAAACTTTTGTATAAAAAGTTTTGTTCTATTGTTAATACGTTTGAAGTTATCCTCGAAAATGTGTCTAAAACAAAATTACATATAAAATAAAATTTTGAAACATTGTTTGCTAAAATAAATAATTAAAATAAATTTAGAAAATATTTAATCTTATTTTAAATGACGATCTAAACCTGAAATAGTTTAGGGATCGCTATTTCATAACAATATGAAGAGGAGTGGTTGAAAAAAGTAGGGGAGATTCTATAAATTAGAAAATAAAATGTAAAAGTAGTAGAGTTAGAAAGGAATTACAAAGTTATGCTATATTCTAAATGACGATCTGACCCTAAAATAGTTTAGGGATCGCTATTTAACAACAGTACGAAGAGGAGTGGTTAAAAAAAGTAGGGGCGATTCTATAAATTAGAAAATAAAATATAAAAGTAGTAGAGTTAGAAGGGAATTACAAAGTTTTGCAACGCTTTGTATATTTTAAATGACGATCTGAGCCTGAAATAGTTTGGGGATCGCTATTTAATAACAGTACGAAGAGGAGTGGTTGAAAAAAAGTAGGGGCGATTCTATAAATTAGAAAATAAAATGATGAAGTAGTAGAGTTAGAAGGGAATAATAAAAGTTATGCAACGCTTTGTATATTTTAATTGACGATAGTAGAATGAGGACAGCTTGGACTTTGGACCCTAATTAGTAAAAGTGAACGGCAGCTAACCTAATTAGGCTAACAGCCTCTCACCTACCTCTCACCTACCTCTCACCTCATCAGGCAGTTCCCTAATTAGGCCTCTCACCTCATTAGGCTGTTGTTGTCAACAGGCTGTTGACGCAGGCATTCTATTTAATTACTTGTTTTTGTTTTTGAAGACGTCAATGGAAAATACGGCCTCTCACCTCATTAGGCTGTTGTTGTTGAAGTTGATTTCCATCATGGCGGATGTTTCGGCGGTCGATTTGAATTTCCAACATGGCGTCCCATCATGGCGGATGTTTCGGCGGTCGATTTGAATTTCCAACATGGCGTCCCATCATGGCGTCCTAAAGTTTTTTTATGAATTTAAAAACTTGGTTGAGATTCGAACTTGCAACCATTGCATTACCGAGCCAAGGCTTTAACCACTAGGCTACGGCGACAATTGAAAGATGGAGTTTGAAGTTTGTATATAGCTGTAAAGGTTGATTAAGATGAATTAATGATGGTGTAAAATGTAGGATAAGACCTGTTGATTAAAAAGTTGAATAAGGATAAAACATTTAATAAACAAGATGAAAAAGGATAAAAAACATATATTTATCACTCTCATACTTTATAAACTAATTCACAAACAAAAATAACACTCACGTACCGTCATCTTGTACGACGTATGATTGATCATTTAATAAACAAGATGAAAAAGGATAAAAAACATATATTTATCACTCTCATTCATTATAAAGTAGTTCACAAACAAAAATAACACTCACGCACCGCCATTTTGTATGACGTATGATTGATCATTTAATAAACAAGATGAAAAAGGATAAAAAACATATATTCGGCACTCTCATACTTTTATAAACTAGAAAACAAACACGAAAAACAATTACCTAAAGCGGTTCAATATGGCTGTCAAACCAACATTTTTCTTTATTAATTACATTAACCACGGCTTTAACAACTACTTTTAAATTTACAGCTGATTAAAAAATTTAACATGCTGAGGCTCGAACCATTAACGATTGATACACAATCTTTTGTAAACAGATGACACCATAGAAATAAAATGCAAAGTTTATTTTGAACAGTAAAATAAAATTTAAAAAATAAAATAGTTGTCATGTATACTCAATGTATTACCAAACATCCGGTATGATGGTAATATTTGAAATCAAAAATAGGTAATTAATAATTTTGTAAACTATTAAGATGTGAAATTGATTTTTGTGTAATCATTGTGTATAAGTTTGTACAAAAATTAAAATTGTTTAAACTAATAAGACTGTTTTTGCATAAATACACTTGCATAGTTTTTACCTAAGATCTTTTTCGATAACAGGTATATAATCATTGGTTGATTTCTTCAACACTGCAGCATCTTCGTTTTGACGAATAAAAAACTAAAAATTTGAAACAACGTATTGGAAAAATTTAAACGTAACTACTTGAGTAGGTTCAAACGTCGTTTCTAATTAAAAAAAACCAACTCTTTATCGATACTATATTTTTGTTAAATCATTACGGTCTTTCTGTCAGTTAAAACATAATTAATGTATGATATGCTCGTACGTATGCGGATTTTGTAAAATCAGGAAATGAAGAAGTTGGTGTACATTTTCCTAAGACGTTTTAAATAATTGAAATTTGTAATACAAACAGTTTAAGTATCAGATATGGAATGTTTTTTATTTATTACTCATTATTTATCATATTTTGAGTAAAAATAGTCTGAATTTAGTTTTAGATATTTAAAGAATCTGTGATCAGTTGTTTCATAAAATTACTAGTTTCATTTAAAAACATTTTATTCAAATTTGTTATACAGACTCAGTGAAGTTCGAATTTCTTCCAAGATTTTAAAACAAAAAAGAATTAAAAATTGTAATTTGATGTGATTGTATATTCACTGTATTAGTTTTTTTTTTCACTACATCTTAATTGATTTTAATTACCTACTTGCAATGGAGTGAACCGTTCTAGAAATAAAATGTAAAGTTTATTTTGAACAGTAAAATAAAATTTAAAAAATTAAATAGTTGTCATGTATACTCAATGTATTACCAAACATCCGGTATGATTGAAATATTTGAAATCAAAAATAGGTAATTAAAATGGGATGTCTATGTTACCAGCTATAAATATTTCATCTTTCTAAAATAAATACGTTATAGATTTTTTCTATATAATTTTTTCATCTATATCGTTTAGTTTATTGATTTATCCCATCTAAATGTTCTACGCCACCGGTGTATTATTCTCCCAACTAAAACGTACATTTTTAAATTTTTTTCTATCTAAAAATACGTCATCATGTTAAAATGATGCTCAGTGTAATGTTTTATACATATATGATATTCGTGTTTTGTGAAATAGTTTATAATGTACGTCATCTGTGTTTGTGGAATAACTTATAAAGTAATACATTTATGTATGTATATGAGATAAAACCTGAAACATCCGCTTTGACTAACATGGGTACAAAATATTTAGTTAATATCATGTTCTAAATATTTAATTGCATAGATATACTAATATTTTATTTGGTGTGATTAGTGGTTTATTAGAAAAAAGCTAAGATTATAAACGATATTAAGTAATTAAGTAAATTAAGTCATACTTAAGTAGGATACATGTTAAAAATATCTTTGTGAATACGGTAGATGATGTAAAAAATCGTTTAGCGAAGTACTTCTATAATAAAATTAGTGCAACATTTGTTTTTTTTCAACTTTCAAAAACAGAGTTTTGCATATCAAACGAATTTTTGTACAATAAAGTTTTTAATTGATTATCTTGTCAAACAGTGTATTAAGTTTGTCCATGGTTACATGTAAACATATTAGGTATTTTGAATGATTACATTTTTGGTTTTTTTTTTAACAATCGCCTTAATTGAGTGACGGAAAAGTTGTTTTTAACTTTCACACAATAGAGATATTCCGTAAACAAATCCATTAGTGGCAAGTACTTTTAAATTTACATTTGATTAAAAAATTTAACATACTGAGGTTCGAACCATTAACGATTGATACACAATCTTTTGTAAACAGATGACACCATTTTGACATGATGACTTATGATTTTAAAAACATACCTGTTCAACATGTTAATTACATTAACTACGTATTTGACATATAGTTTTGAATTTACATTTGATTAAAAAAAACTTTAACATACCGAGGTTCGAACCATTAACGTTTGATACACCACCACTACGTATTTAACATATAGTTTTCAACTTTACATTTGATTAAAAAAACTTTAACATACCGAGGTTCGAACCATTAACGTTTAATATACCACCACGTATTTAAAATATAGTTTTGAATTTACACTTGATTAAAAAACTTTAACACTTCAGGGTTCGAACCATTAACGTTTTAATCACAAACACGAAAAACAATTACCTAAAGCGCTTCAATATGGCTGTCAAACCAACATTTTCTTTATTAATTACATTAACCATGGCTTTAACAAGTACTTTTAATTTTACACCGGATTAAAAAATTTAACATACTGAGGTTCGATATGGCTTCAGAGTCAGTGGTAGATTTAAATTATAACCTGTAGTGGTTGTACAAGGTTATTTTTTCGAACACATATTTTTCAAAATAAGTAATATACGTTTTTATTCTAAAACAATTTAAAACGTGGAATATCGAAAATAAAATTTTAAAAATTGGCGGTGAAGTTAATTTATAATAAGTTGTAGGTTTCTATAACTTCTAAATGATTAACTGTGTCATCCATTATTTTATTTATGTAATTAAAATCTGTAATAAGTACTTCCTACAGCTTCTAATAAGATGTACAATAAAATTATTATTTCAGTTTCTTATTTATAATTTATTTAAATAATCGATGTTTTATCGACAATTCAAGTTTATTGACAACTTAACTTATATTGCGAATATTATTTAAAAACAACACCAAATAAAATATTTATTAAATTAATTTTTTTAACATGAGATCAACATGTTGTGGAGTCTGTATTCTTTTATACTTTTACAATGTTTGTGTTCCTGTAGTATCGTTTAATTTTCTCAACGTTTTAGTTTTATTCAGAATTTTTAAATGAAACTACTAATTCTTTTTAAAGATTAAAAAATTCATCTTTTCATCTCACAAATACAGATGCAATTAAAAATAAGTTTTCGTAAGATAAAAATAAATAAAATAATTGCAAAATTGTCTTATAAGGTTAAACTATTTTAATGGATGAAAAATTCAAGGAGAATATTACATTACAAGATTTAGTTAATAAATTTCCACATTTTGTATCCCTCACAACAAAAAATTATATGGAATCTCACTCTGTAGCTCTAAACCTACAATAAATCGGGTAAACCATATAGGTGGTTAATAGATAAAATAAAAAAAACAAAAACTTTGAAAAAACACAAACGTTTTAAATGAATTAAATTAAACAAAATACAATATGATAAAAATTAAATTAAAGAATGCACTTTTCTACTATTAAAAATTTGTTGAAAGCAATTAAGCCATAAGGACTTTTAATGTCTTGCTGGTGAAACTGACATTACAACTTTCCCAAAATTGCATACTATTAAATTAAAAAATAAAAACCAATTATTTCTTAACTCATCTGACTTCACAAAATTACAATCTTCACCATTCAATAAATTTAATTTACTAACTTCCAAAATCATTTATGAAACTCAAGGAACATTTAGTTTCTTTAATGTATATTCTACAAACATCAAAATCTCAAATCCAAAAATTTCAAATTTATACTCTTTACCTAAAATACATAAAACCAACCATCCTATTAGACCAATAGTTAATTACAAATCTTCACCAACAGACTTTATTTCTAAATTTCTATCCCGCGTTATATCAAAAGAAATTAATTTCAAACCATCTTATTCTATCAAAAAAAAATACAATTAAATTAGTAGACAATTTGCCTAAACCGAGAATCATCCTAAGGAAGAGTGTAAGACGTTTACAAAAAAAAACATTTTATTATTACTGTAGTGGTTCTAACAAAAATCAAAAAGAAACATTACAACGATAACGCATAAGATTCTTTTGTAACATGTAGGCGAACACATAACAATGATGCTAAGTATCTCGAGATGTACACGTTTGACAAATGCAATTTATCACATTGAAATTTTTGAATTATACATTAAACATCATAGTCTTCAAACTTTATTCACAATGCAAGAGTTTATATTGAATAAAGTAAAAGATGTTAACTCCCATAATCTGAACCTTGAATGATTCTGTAATGATGTTCAATCAGCTTCAGATGACGAATATAAAAATTTGAAGGAAGCAATTAAATATGTTTTAAGATATACTAAAAAACTTATTGTTACACGACCTGTACTATACTTACTAATTTTCTAATTAATGAAATTAAAAATTAATATTTTTTCAACGTGTATAGTTTAGTTTTATGAGCTGGTAAAACCATTTCATTATTATAAAAATTGACAAAAAACAACTTTCAAAAATCTTGTTAATAGAATGACGTATAACAATAATTAACTGAATTTTTTAAGAAGTTGGCGGAATCTAAAGTGTTAGGTAATAAGTAATTTATTTAAAGATAAAAAAATATATATTTGTCTCTCTCATTTACGTACATATCATTTTAAAAAATTACAATACATGAAAATATTAAGCAAACGTTGGATCACATGGACATCTTCTTCTTCGTCTGCTCGCGATGGAGATGTGGTACTGCTGCATCCTTCTTCAACGCACATATTTCCCAACGGTCTTCATCTTCTGTAAATCGAAAAGAAATTAAAATAAACACTAAATGTAATAAATTGAATGGAAATTTTTTAAATATTTAATAATGAATCATAAAAAATCATAACTTAGCGCTGTAAAAATTAAAAAATACACAACGTAAAACAATATGGCGGAATTGAAACTTATCTAATGAAATGAATTGATTAATAATTAAGTTGCGACATCTAGTGCCGCCTCATACTATCATTCGAAATGTAAAATAAAATGATTAAGATTGCTGTTTATTAAAGAAGTAATCTTACAATCCAAAAATTAATGTTATAAAACTAAAAATTTTAAATAAAAAATATTGAGACGTATGTTAAATAATTAATCACGATATAAAAATTAGCGCTGTAACACTAAAAATGTTCAAATTCAAACAACAAAACTGGTGGAATTATAAGAAAGAAATTTGTAAAGTGTAAATTATAAAATAAAGTAAATAAAAAAAACTACAAGTTCTTGGTTGATAAAATGAATTTTGAAACTGATTAAGAAAAATTAGATGTTGAATACGATAATGTGTTTAAACAAAATCAAAATTACAACATCATGCAAAGGTAATATTAAAATCAAAAATTAACGACACGTAAAATAAAAAAAAAATAATCAACGCCAAACAAGCAGAATTAAAAGGAATTACTACATCATGCATTACAAAATAACGTTTATAACACGGTTCATAAATCAAAAAATAATTAAAAACGTACTTACCCCTACATACACAAGATCTGACACTACCGGTGGTCATACGTCATACAAAATGGTGCTACGTGAGTGTTATTTTTGTTCAAACGTTAATGGTTCGAACCTCAGTATGTTAAAGTTTTTTAATCAAATGTAAATTCAAAACTATATGTCAAATACGTGGTTAAAGAATGTTTACCAGGTAGCATTAATCGACTTGTTTGTACGTAAGTAATTACTCATTATCATTAGCAAACTTTCCTGTTATAACTAAATTTCTATTTTCAGAGTTTACACTTTCATAATTTCAATTCTTTTTTATTTTAACGTTTTTATCAATATATTTCTTATTTTTGTTTTTTAGAACCATAATTGTTGAGATCTATTAATTTTGAAATTAAGTTATATTGTTAAAATATTTCTTGTTTGAACTGCGTGTACTAATTTTGGAGGTCGTGCAGTAATTAGTTTGCTGAGTAATTCCCCGTTTAATTTCGTTTTTAGAAATTTCGAAATTACCGTCAGTTTGATTTTGAACGAGTTTGTATGTGCATGTAATTTTCAATATTGATAAATTAAAACGCGTTCATTTAAATAAAATGTTTGTGAATTGTTCCAACAGGGTAAGTGTTTTTCGAATATCAATATTAGTATTTGTTTTAATTTTACTTATACAACTTTGTAAATCTCTCTGTTTTCGTTATTTTAGTACCTATATGTTTCTTAGATTGGTTAGTTATTGCCATACGCAATAAAATATTATACCTTGCAACTCGTAATCATTAACAACTACTTAAAAATTATTTTTACCACTATCTTGACGTTTTATTTAATTTCATTAAAAGTTTATAATTGTTTTGCGTTTTTATTTATTTAACCAATTTCATTTCAATGTTAACGAATGATTTCTTTATTTTCATTGCAACGTTTATAATTAACATTTTTTATTTTTTAATGTTATAACGAATGATTTTATTTGAAATCCTCTATTTAAAATTCGACAAACAACTTTCTACATGTTTTAAAATTATATTTTTGCAATTGGTAACTTTTGTAAATATTTATTAACAATTTGTTTAACACTCGAGGGACTTTATTTTATGATTTTTTTTAATTTAATTTGCGTTGTCATTCGGTTTTATTCGTCAGCTTTAAAATTTAGTGCGCGGGATTTTATTTTATGATTTTTAAATTTAATTTGCGTTGTTATTCGGTTTTTTCGTCAGCTTTAAAATTTAGTACCGACTTAAACTCTAATTTAAAATTTTTTAAATTAACTTCACCGCCAATTTTTAAAATTTTATTTTCGATATTCCACGTTTTAAATTGTTTTAGAATAAAAACGTATATTACTTATTTTGAAAAATATGTGTTCGAAAAAATAACCTTGTACAACCACTACAGGTTATAATTTAAATCTACCACTGACTCTGAAGCCATATCGAACCTCAGTATGTTAAATTTTTTAATCCGGTGTAAATTTAAAAGTACTTGTTAAAGCCATGGTTAATGTAATTAATAAAGAAAAATGTTGGTTTGACAGCCATATTGAAGCGCTTTAGGTAATTGTTTTTCGTGTTTGTGATTAAAACGTTAATGGTTCGAACCCTGAAGTTTTTTAATCAAGTGTAAATTCAAAACTATATTTTAAATACGTGGTGGTATATTAAACGTTAATGGTTCGAACCTCGGTATGTTAAAGTTTTTTTTAATCAAATGTAAAGTTGAAAACTATATGTTAAATACGTAGTGGTGGTGTATCAAACGTTAATGGTTCGAACCTCGGTATGTTAAAGTTTTTTTTAATCAAATGTAAATTCAAAACTATATGTCAAATACGTAGTTAATGTAATTAACATGTTGAACAGGTATGTTTTTAAAATCATAAGTCATCATGTCAAAATGGTGTCATCTGTTTACAAAAGATTGTGTATCAATCGTTAATGGTTCGAACCTCAGTATGTTAAATTTTTTTAATCAAATGTAAATTTAAAAGTACTTGCCACTAATGGATTTGTTTACGGAATATCTCTATTGTGTGAAAGTTAAAAACAACTTTTCCGTCACTCAATTAAGGCGATTGTTAAAAAAAAACCAAAAATGTAATCATTCAAAATACCTAATATGTTTACATGTAACCATGGACAAACTTAATACACTGTTTGACAAGATAATCAATTAAAAACTTTATTGTACAAAAATTCGTTTGATATGCAAAACTCTGTTTTGAAAGTTGAAAAAAACAAATGTTGCACTAATTTTATTATAGAAGTACTTCGCTAAACGATTTTTTACATCATCTACCGTATTCACAAAGATATTTTTAACATGTATCCTACTTAAGTATGACTTAATTTACTTAATTACTTAATATCGTTTATAATCTTAGCTTTTTTCTAATAAACCACTAATCACACCAAATAAAATATTAGTATATCTATGCAATTAAATATTTAGAACATGATATTAACTAAATATTTTGTACCCATGTTAGTCAAAGCGGATGTTTCAGGTTTTATCTCATATAATACATACATAAATGTATTACTTTATAAGTTATTCCACAAACACAGATGACGTACATTATAAACTATTTCACAAAACACGAATATCATATATGTATAAAACATTACACTGAGCATCATTTTAACATGATGACGTATTTTTAGATAGAAAAAAATTTTAAAATGTACGTTTTAGTTGGGAGAATAATACACCGGTGGCGTAGAACATTTAGATGGGATAAATCAATAAACTAAACGATATAGATGAAAAAATTATATAGAAAAAATCTATAACGTATTTATTTTAGAAAGATGAAATATTTATAGCTGGTAACATAGACATCCCATTTTAATTACCTATTTTTGATTTCAAATATTTCCATCATACCGGATGTTTGGTAATACATTGAGTATACATGACAACTATTTAATTTTTTAAATTTTATTTTACTGTTCAAAATAAACTTTACATTTTATTTCTAGAACGGTTCACTCCATTGCAAGTAGGTAATTAAAATCAATTAAGATGTAGTGAAAAAACTAATACAGTGAATATACAATCACATCAAATTACAATTTTTAATTCTTTTTGTTTTAAAATCTTGGAAGAAATTCGAACTTCACTGAGTCTGTATAACAAATTTGAATAAAATGTTTTTAAATGAAACTAGTAATTTTATGAAACAACTGATCACAGATTCTTTAAATATTTAAAACTAAATTCAGACTATTTTTACTCAAAATGTGATAAATAATGAGTAATAAATAAGAAACATTCCATATCTGATACTTAAACTGTTTGTATTACAAATTTCAATTATTTAAAACGTCTTAGGAAAATGTACACCAACTTCTTCATTTCCTGATTTTACAAAATCCGCATACGTACGAGCATATCATACATTAATTATGTTTTAACTGACAGAAAGACCGTAATGATTTAACAAAAATATAGTATCGATAAAGAGTTGGTTTTTTTTTTTAATTAGAAACGACGTTTGAACCTACTCAAGTAGTTACGTTTAAATTTTTCCAATACGTTGTTTCAAATTTTTAGTTTTTTATTCGTCAAAACGAAGATGCTGCAGTGTTGAAGAAATCAACCAATGATTATATACCTGTTATCGAAAAGATCTTAGGTAAAAACTATGCAAGTGTATTTATGCAAAAACAGTCTTATTAGTTTAAACAATTTTAATTTTTGTACAAACTTATACACAATGATTACACAAAAATCAATTTCACATCTTAATAGTTTACAAAATTATTAATTACCTATTTTTGATTTCAAATATTTCCATCATACCGGATGTTTGGTAATACATTGAGTATACATGACAACTATTTTATTTTTTAAATTTTATTTTACTGTTCAAAATAAACTTTGCATTTTATTTCTATGGTGTCATCTGTTTACAAAAGATTGTGTATCAATCGTTAATGGTTCGAGCCTCAGCATGTTAAATTTTTTAATCAGCTGTAAATTTAAAAGTAGTTGTTAAAGCCGTGGTTAATGTAATTAATAAAGAAAAATGTTGGTTTGACAGCCATATTGAACCGCTTTAGGTAATTGTTTTTCGTGTTTGTTTTCTAGTTTATAAAAGTATGAGAGTGACGAATATATGTTTTTTATCCTTTTTCATCTTGTTTATTAAATGATCAATCATACGTCATACAAAATGGCGGTGCGTGAGTGTTATTTTTGTTTGTGAACTAGTTTATAATGAATGAGAGTGATAAATATATGTTTTTATCCTTTTTCATCTTGTTTATTAAATGATCAATCATACGTCGTACAAGATGGCGGTACGTGAGTGTTATTTTTGTTTGTGAATTAGTTTATAAAGTATGAGAGTGATAAATATATGTTTTTTATCCTTTTTCATCTTGTTTATTAAATGTTTTATCCTTATTCAACTTTTTAATCAACAGGTCTTATCCTACATTTTACACCATCATTAATTCATCTTAATCAACCTTTACAGCTATATACAAACTTCAAACTCCATCTTTCAATTGTCGCCGTAGCCTAGTGGTTAAAGCCTTGGCTCGGTAATGCAATGGTTGCAAGTTCGAATCTCAACCAAGTTTTTAAATTCATAAAAAAACTTTAGGACGCCATGATGGGACGCCATGTTGGAAATTCAAATCGACCGCCGAAACATCCGCCATGATGGGACGCCATGTTGGAAATTCAAATCGACCGCCGAAACATCCGCCATGATGGAAATCAACTTCAACAACAACAGCCTAATGAGGTGAGAGGCCGTATTTTCCATTGACGTCTTCAAAAACAAAAACAAGTAATTAAATAGAATGCCTGCGTCAACAGCCTGTTGACAACAACAGCCTAATGAGGTGAGAGGCCTAATTAGGGAACTGCCTGATGAGGTGAGAGGTAGGTGAGAGGTAGGTGAGAGGCTGTTAGCCTAATTAGGTTAGCTGCCGTTCACTTTTACTAATTAGGGTCCAAAGTCCAAGCTGTCCTCATTCTACTGACGATCTGAACCTGAAATAGTTCAGGGATTGCTATTTAACAACAGTACGAAGAGGAGAGGTTGAAGAAAAGTTGGGGAAATTCTAGATATTAGAAAATAAAATGTAAAAGTAGTAAAGTTAAAAGGTAATTAAAAAATTATGCAATACTTATTATTGTATATTGAATCTTATTTTAAATGACGATCTGAACCTGAAATAGTTTAGGGATCGCTATTTACTATCAATACGAAGAGGAGTGGTTGAAAAAAGTAGGGGCGATTCTATAAATTAGAAAATAAAATGTTAAATCAGTAGAGTTAGTAGAGAATTACAAAGCTATGCAACGCTTTGTATATTTTAAATGACGATCTGAGCCTGAAATAGTTTGGGGATTGCTATTTAATAACAGTACAAAGAGGAGAGGTTGATGAAAAGTAGGGGAAATTCTAGAAATTAGAAAGTAAAACGTAAAAGTAGTAGAAACAAACAGAAAAACACCAAAAACTGCACCTTTACTCGGACACGTGTTTCAATAGCTAAGCTATCATCATCAGCGATACCGATACTAAAATTAAAAACAATGGGAAGCTTATATATATATAGAGAAGGGAATTACAAAGTTATGCAATACTTTGTATATTGAATCTTATTTTAAATGACGATCTGAACCTGAAATAGTTTAGGGATCGTTATTTACTATCAATACGGAGAGGAGTGGTTGAAAAAAGTAGGGGCGATTCTATAAATTAGAAAATAAAATGTAAAAGTAGTAGAATTAGAAGGGAATTACAAAGTTATGCAACACTTTGTATATTTATTATTAAATATCGATTTATTGTATTTCAGGAAGGAATCGAAAACGAACCTAGGTTTATATAAACTTTTTATCTTAAAATTACTCAAAAAATCGTCTGTTTAATTTAAGGTACATACTTAATTAACACCCTGTATGTATATATTTCCCGTTTCTTTTCCGGTACCCTAAAAATTTTTTTGTTGGTTCATCGTTTGTTTCTTCATTTCCTTCAACCCGTGCCATGTCTTTTTCTTCTTGCGTCATGTTGTTTATGAATCTTTTCCGACAATTTTGTGTTTGCTTCTTTATGAATTGAAACACATTTCTACTCTTCCTCCTTTTCCTTCTAGATCGTTCTTTGTCAATTCCTCTTTCTTTTGTTTTCTTATTTTTGCCCTCCTTTTGTAATCCCTTGATATTCACTTTGTCTTTACTTGTCTCTTCTTCTCATTTTTTGCTTGTATTGCACTCTTCTGCTTTACACTCCTCCCAATGTATGTGTTTAGAAGAATCTACATACCATTATTCAGACCACATTCAAACTATAGGGATGAAAATGTACTGTCAAAAATATTTTATTCTAGAACCAAAATTGCTCAGATTTTTAATTGCAGAGGGGGTTGAGTTAAAAAATGAAGACAATCAGTGAAGACCAATAGTCCGTCTTCGTCTTTTTAACTTTTGAAAGGTGTCTGCTTTTGTCGCACAACTTAGTGTGTTAACGGAAAAATTAAAATACTATTTTTGACGTTAAAATGATAGACGAAGGTGTCAAAATGACAGCTGGTTGAAATTTTGAAGAAAACAATTTTTATGGTAAAATGGGTCGGGGTATTTTAGAATCAAACAACAATTGACCGTCACATTTTGACAAACGTTCCGAACCGATTCTTAAATGTATCACCAAAGACTATATCACCATACCAGGAAAAAACGAAATTTGTCATCATGTGAATACTTTTTACATTTGGTGGTTGATTGAAGGATAATATTTAAAACGAGGTATCACTGCCCCCTCATTTTCCCTTAGATTTTTTTTTTAAAATTATATCTAGCTGACATTTTGATATTTTTGGCTGTCATTTTTTGCGTCACAAAATACTATTTTTACTCTTACGTTAACATACAAAGTTGTGCGACCTAAGCTGTCACCGTTTAAAAGGGGAAGGTGGACTTTTGATTCTCACTGTATACAGGGTGATCTACGTAGAGCGTGCATTAAAAGTTTTTTAACTTGCAGAAAAATCAAAAATTTGCATCTCGCATATCAGTTGAGATTATAAAATTAAATTTATGGAACACTTCTCTGGAAATTCAGGCTTACTCCTAATGTCCTTCTGAAGGTTCCATTTTGAACTATATGGGCACAGGCAATTTTTAAATATCACAATCAAAAAGTCAATTTTTTCAAATGGCATTGGATATAGGAAATTTTCAATTTTCTCTCGAATGATGTAAAAAAAAAGCAGATCATTTTTGATTGTGATATTTGAAAATTGTCTGTGCCCATATGGTACAAGATGGAACCACCAGTAGGACTTCAGGAATAAGTAAGTAAATGTTCAATTATGGCCGCGTACCAAATTTCAAGTTTTTGATTTATCTGCAAGTTAAAAAACTTTTAATGCAAACTCTACGCAGATCACCCTGTATACAAATAAGCGGTTTCTTTAAACATTTATATTTGTGGTAGAAAGGCAAGTTACACTCCATCACAGTATATACAGGGTGTTAATTAAGTATGTACCTTAAATTAAACAACCGATTTTTTGAGTAATTTTAGGATAAAGAGTTTATATAAACCTAGGTCTGTTTTCGATTCTTTTCTAAAATACAGGGTGTTATAGTTTTAAAAAAAATCGATATTTAATAGAATTTCAGAAACGGGTTGGAATGATGAGGCGCTTGATGATTGTATTGAAGCCGAAGGGGGCCATTTCCAGCATCTAATTTAGTGTTTAATATAATGTTGTTAATAATAAATTATTACTTAATCAAGTATTATTTTCCAAGGAATATGGGATTATGGTCCAGAGATATGCGATTAAGCTGATTTTATTTTTTTCCTCAATAACGACGTATCTAACGAAAAAAATTGGAGAGACCTTTTTGTTTTAAAATTGAAAGAGGAATCTAATATTAATTTTTATTTTGTGAAAAAGCGAACTTTATGATTTACTTAAAAACGGACATGAGTCAAATTGTACATTATTCAAAATGCCGTGTAGCTATCACCTGATTTGTGTTATTTGTATTTTTGTAGTATTAATTGTACATTATTAGTTGTCATTGACTAGTTTTAAATGTTAAGTTGCATTTATTAATTTATTTATTTGATAACATTACTATTGACTTAATCTCAGAATTATTTACATTTTATCACAAGGATACTAAAGCAATGCAATGTTGCTTCTCATCACAGAAATTGCATAAATCAACCAAAAATTATTTTGATTATTCTCTAACTGTTGTTGTTTTTGAAGAAGGTGTAAACACTGGGTTAGTAGTTTTAATATGCCCGAGTTTGTAATAAGTATTTCAAGAATCATATGTTCATGAGCGATTTAAATAATCATTTATTTGCAGAGGGATATCTTAAAGCTGTCGATCAGTCGTGTATATACAAGTAAGGAAATTATTTATTTTAGTAAGCACATTAGGCGTATTACTAAGTGTATTTATAATTCGACTCATCCAACGAAGCCTATTGTAACTATATTTTATCTTTTATGAGCTAGGTATGTACATAAATATTTATTTAATAAGTATGTTAAGAAATTGAATATGCGGCAACCAACATTCCACCGATGCACTTACCGTAGTATTTATAAAAATATGTGTTGAATGTACATTAATTAAAATATCGTCAAAGTCACTAACAACATAATTCAAACATTGAAGTGCGGCCGAGAAGCTTAATTACTGGTCATGAGTATGTATACTGTTATTGCATGTCCAAATAATATACAGAAATATGTATGTTTATGAAATCTGTTGGGCTGTGCCCTTTAAATTAATTGGCTTGGTAATTGCTGCTTAGTGTAGTTTGTTCCAACGTTGGTGCTGTTTGTTAAGGTTGATGATAATTATATAATTTTCATATTTATGAATTTGGTTCGGGTGTAGTTACCACTAGTTAGGTCGTAGCTCTGCAGTTAAGTGCGTTAGCTGCTAAGCAGGCACATCGGGTTCGATTCCCGATGCAAACATCGAATTTTTCTGCCGTACTCTCTCTTGCAAGGCAATGGCAAACCAGCGAGAGTATTTCTCTCAACTTAAGCCGTTCGGAATCAGCGTTAAATTGTAGGTCCCATGTATATGTGTTTACTGTCACGCACAACACATTTACATGGGGTGCGCAACGTCCGGTAACGGATATGCGACTTGAAGAAAAAGTGGTTACCACTCAAAATTTGAAAACGTTTTTTTTTTTTAGATTGTGATTAAGCTTTAAGAAGAATTTCAATGCTTTTACGACCATATCTCTTTCAATGTTAGTATTTTGAAAAAATGGATTGTTTTTTTTTTCAATGGTTTTTTTAAACCTTAATTATAATTGTAATTATTATTATATTGATTGTAATAATTATTATTATATATACAGGGTTATTCACGGTATACGACACGGAATATTACAGCCAAACTATTTAATAAAATTGGGAAAATGTATCAGGAATTGATAGAGACCTATAGGAGGAAAATAAATTTTAAAATTACTTTCGAAATATACAGGTGTCCCAAAATACACAGAACGTATCAAAGTTGTGTTTTTTCTTATGGAATGCCCTGTATATTAATACATTTTCAGTTTCTACGTTCAAAATAAGAATGGATTTTATAGAAGTTTGCCTTACTGAAACCTAAAGATTTTTGAGATATTTTGTATTTTATGAAAAAGTCGTCACAATTTTACCGATTCATATCTCAGCAAGTAATACTTTTTTTTAAACTAAATTCGCACTGGAGTCTATGAGTTGATCAGATTTTATGTAGAACTTGTGAAAAATCCAGTATCATATACAGGATGTGTACAAAATAAGATTAATTAATGACATGTTTTGAACCGCAATAACTTGCTTATTTAAAATGGAACACCTTGTATTTCATATCAACAACAAATGTAAAATGTAATTACCTATCAAATAATACTATAGTATCCTACAGCTAAATGTTCAGGTTGTCATGAAAAATGCGAATTTTCATAATGAAGACTGATTTGTAACAATTTTAATATTTATCAAGTAAGCTATACAACTTTGAGAGGTGAATATTATGTATTTGTAAGAAGGAGAAGATTTGCATTGTGTACATTTCATCAACTGTATTAAATTTTGAGAGAAATAAATATGTATAGAGTTTACAAAAATTTAATAAACGTACAAATTTATTTCACAATAATATCTCTTCTAATGAATTATCTGCTCCACGGATTAATTCCTAAGCTGTTTACAATATTGTAAAACATACTGGTGTAATACAAAAAACATTTGCTTAAAATAAAGCGCCTATTTTTTCATGTCTGTCTCCGAAATTAAATGGGTACTTCCAGACGTCGTAGAGACTTGAAATTTGGCATGCCGATGGGTCTTGCCTTCAAACCAACGGGAAAAATCCAAAAACCAAAAATTTTTATACAAAGGCGGGGTCAAGGGGTCTTCGTCCGCCATAGGTTTAACATTATTCAGAGAATAATGAGATCAACCTACATGCATGCGGAGTCTAGCATTATTAAATTCATGCATTAAAATTTGCCTTTCAATCAACGGGCTTCTTACAAATACATACATAATATTCACCTGTCAAAGTTGTATAGCTTACTTGATAAATATTAAAATTGTTACAAATCAGTCTTCATTATGAAAATTTGCATTTTTCATGACAACCTGAACATTTAGCTATAGGACACTATAGTATTGTTTGATAGGTAATTACATTTTACATTTGTTGTTGATATAAAATATAGGGTGTTCCATTTAAAATTAAGCAAGTTATTGCGATTCAAAACATGTCATTATTTAATCTTATTTTGTACACATCATGTATATGATAATGGATTTTTCACAAGTTCTACATAAAATCTTATCAATTGATAGACTTCAGTGCAAATTTAGTTTGGAGAAAGAGAATAGTTGCTGAGATATGAATCGGCAAAATTGTAACGACTTTTTCATAAAATACAAAATATCTCAAAAACCTTTAGGTTTAAGTAAGGTAAACCTCTATAAAATCCTTTCTTATTTTGTTCGTAGAAACTGAAAATGTAATAATATACAGGACATTCCATAAGAAAAAACACAACTTTGATACGTTCTGTGTATTTTGGAACACCTGTATATTTCGAAAATAATTTTAAAATATTCCTCCGATAGGTCTCTATTCATCCCAAATATATTTTTTTAATTTCATTGAATAGTTTGGCTGTAATATTCAGTGTCGTATACCGTGAATAACTTTGTATATTATAATAATAATTATTATTATAATCTATATACATAAAATCGAGTTTTGTTTTTCTGTTTGTTTGTTTGTTTGTCCGCCTTCTCCTCTAAAACTACTCAACCGATTTGGATGGTTGATAGCTCATTTTTTCAGGAGGTCAAGGCGGTGAACTTAGAGCGATTTACATGTTGACCAGACCTTTTACCTCTGAGCTGGTGAGGTCAAATCTTAAAACTATTTAACCGATTTTGATGGTTGAAGGCTTATTTTTTCAGGAGGTCAAGGCGGTGAACTTTGGCTATTTACATGTTAACCTGACCTCTAACCTCTGAGCTGGTGAGGTCATAGCTTGGAAAATTGAAGGAAATATAGACAGGTGAACTTAGGCTATTTACATGTTGACCTGACCTTTGACCTCTGAGCTGGTGAGGTCAACTCTTTGAAAATTGAAGGAAATATAGACACATTCTAACGCTTATTTATCTCACTCCGACTTATTCTAGGCACATTCTCTAGTCTGAATGGGCCGACTCTACTAGTTATTATGTATTAATTTAAAAAAAAATAACATTTTGTCAAAATCATACTTTTCGTCATTCAAAATACGCTTGCCTTTCTGTTCGCCTTGCCTTTACACTTCTACATTAAAAGCCGTCTAAACGTTTTCATTTGTTTTTATTGTCACATCTATGTCACATTTTACGTGAAACGTAACAAAACCTCATTTTAAAAAAAAATCTTCGATGTTATATGAAAATCAATAAACGCCAATATTTGTTACAATTTTACAGGTAGTCTTTGAGCTAATGGTTTAACTCAAAAAAGTGAATAATAAATGATCGATTTAAGAAGCAATATTTTTTAAAAATCATGTGGACCAAACAAAAAAAATCAAATCTTTAAAAAATGCATTTTTATAACAAATAACTTAGGTGCGACATCTACTGCCACAATTTTGATTTTAACGATGAATTTTTTTTTTATTTTTATTTTTAGTTGGTGACGAATAGCGGAAAGTCTATAAAAGAAGCAAAAATTTTTCATTAAAAAAAATGTAGGAAATTAAAGATTCCTGCATTTTCGTTAAGGTAATTTTGCGGGAAAATGTTTCTTTATACTATTGGAAACAAAATAATTGCATCCAACACAAACATCTATCGCCATTACTTTATGTAATTGCATCCAACACAAACATCTATCGCCATAACTTTATGTTATCGTAGCACATCCGAAAATTACTTTCAAAATTTGCCACCAGATGGTGTGTGTGGAGTGTGAACTTATACTTGAGTTTTCTCAGTCTAAAGAGTCCTAAAGGACGAAACAGCTGCCGAATTGTACAAACTTTGATTTGGTGTCGTTTATGAGCTAACGCTTTGTTGGCGTTAATTAATAATTGAAGAATCGACTTACAATATCTGTTGGCAATTTTTTTAAGTAATTAGTGATTACTATTGGTATCAGGTTGTGGCACTACAGTTCGCGTATACTTATTTGTTTAAATATTCAACGAAAGTGCATATTTTTAAGTCTATAACTTAACATCTTTGGAAAGTTATCCAGATTCACACAAAAAAAGGGTTTCTTGTTCAATATTTGTTGCACGTTTTCAGAGATTTGTTTAAATCGATTTTTAAGAGATTTAGCAAAAAAAATCATATTATAGTAAATTCAATTAAAGGATTAGAGTTATACATGTTTATTGTTTGTATATTTTACGTAAATATATGATCGATCACAAGAGTAAAAAACAAAGCTCATGTCACTTTATAACATACTGTTAACGTAATAGAATGTAAAGTAATCGATTTTATGAGACTGTATTCATCGTTCCCTGTTTCCTTCCGCTAATGAAAGATTAGACATTACGCAGTAGTTAGTAATTTCCACCTATTAGATGAAAGATTACGTGATGTTGAGTGCAACGACACGTGTGCCTGTCGCCATCTTTGTTTTTGTCCGCGTTCCTTCTTCATTTCCTAATTCGTTTAATACTCTTAACAATGACCGACACATATTGACACATTACCTACCCATGTCGTTTATTAATCAAAACGAGATTAACCAATTTCATAATTGAAATTCAATTCCCTAAATTATTAAAACGTTTAACAGTCAATTATATAACATTTATCGTAAGGTTGAGGCAATCTTCTGTAACGTTTCAGCTCAAACGCGGTAATTATTTTAATCCATCAATTCAAATTAGCAAATTCACAGTTAAAATTTGCTGTATCATATTTCGTCGGATTTAAATGATAAGATGAATATGTTGATGAAACTGAGACGATTTTAAACAGATTCTGGAAATCATGAATATTTTATCCATGTATTTTCTCTATTTCAACTTAAAAATTTTTTTAATTATACTACTAGAATATTGGGGTAAAGGATAAATAATTTTGGTTATTAAAGAATACATTTAGATACACTTATAAATAGAAAACAAAAAAGTAGCGTATTGTGCTAGAAATTGTGAAAGTTTGTGGCACGAGCCTCCAAGGCGAGTGTTCTAAGGACACGAGTGTAAATGACTTTTTTCGGTACTATTTATACAACTGCATGATAAATTCAGAATTCACAAATCCTTGTGACACTTGTCAAAATCCAAATATTTTATTTTTAATTGTTTTAATTAATTACAATGCAAAATTATAGGAAAAGTATCAGTATCAAAGTCTACTATATTTCATTAAAAATAGCAGCTTTAACTATAATTTCGGTATCAAAAATAAAAATGTGCAGTATAAATAATTAGTGTATCAATGACGTAACATTATATATTAAATTTTGAATAGTGTTATGAAACGATAATAATGCAAAATTGAGAACTTCCTACTAATCGACTCAAAATATAATAGTACGCAGTGTTTGTAACAGCAGTCAATTCAAGCACTCAATCTAACCTCCATGAATAAATCTTATTTTTCCAATTTCAATATTTACTTAGAAGCAGAGGGGCTATGGACTGAGATTCATTTCTTTTAACCGCCACTGAACCTTCCATCTAGCGGAATTGGTACGAAGTGGCTTTACAGTTACATTTACAGTTTAACATCCAGCTTACCTTGCTTAGGGCAAAAATCAGAAGCCTTTCTCTGTGCTTTACACATTTAGAATTTCAATAGTTCTGAGACTTGGATGCAGAATTTGCTTGCCACATGAAATCAAGTTGTGGGATCCAACTAGATAAAAGTGGGCTTCATAGTCTCTCTTGTTCAAAAGAATTCGGAAGATGGTCAAGGCATTCCTCGATGAATAAGATATTATAAAGTGCGTTAGCAACTGCTCGTATTCCTGGTAGTGATGTTAAAAGACTGACGGCTTGACTTCGTTTCTTTGTTCAAATGGCAAAAATATCATTGTATGGGATCTAACATGTATAGATACTTTGGCAGCTTCATACAGTAAATCTTCGAAAGAAGCTGGTTCTGTAGCAGAATTTGCTAATCAGAGAATTTGTTTTAAAGTCTCCTTAATATTATTTTTATTATTAGATTTTCCAACGAGAAATGATGTGGTACGGTTAGGCAAACACCTTATCTGCTATTTAGCAGACGTGTCAACCGTTATGCGCGCTCTTTCTCAAGGCAACTTTATTTAAGACGAACGAATGTTAAATGAACAAGTGTTCAAATAAACAATTGTTCTGGGCAGGCGGTGAATTTAAATTGATTTAATGATTTTTAAGTGCACACAAAAGTACAATAAAATAACGCTTTGAAAATAAAAATTGACAGAAATGAATTTTTTCTTAGGTATAGTTCGAATTCTAACCTAAACGTTATATCAGCTGACTACTTTGTTAAAAAAAACAAATATCAAAGAAAATTTCAAAATGTTTGCAAATCTTTTTGTTATCTGTCCTAACCTTTTACTTTTGTTGTTTCATTCTCGGTTTGGTTTTGTGGTTTGATTTACTTTATTTGTGCGTTTCCAAACTATTGTTCTGTTTTTGGTATATACGTTTCTTATCACTTTGTATGAATTCTTCTGTTTTAAGTTTTATTTTATTTATTTTATTTTACTATTTTGTTTTTATCCTCGCGTATCACTTTGATCCTTAATTTTGTTTACTCTCTAGTTGATCTCATTTTTGCTTAAAAAAAAGAATAAAGTTTGTGTTTTTATTAATTTTTTTAAGTATTTTTAAAGATTTTTTGGAAATCATCTCATTATTAAGATAATTGCAAAGAAGTGATCTGTTAATTTTGTTTACTCTCTGATTGCTCTTATTTTTGCTTTAAAAAAAAGATACAGTTAGTGCTTTTATTAATTTTTTTTTCAAGTTTGCTTAAAGATTTTCGGAAAACATCACATTATTAAAAAAAATGCAGAAAAGTGACCTGTTAGGTTTTGTTAAATAATACATTTGTTTCTGATACTGCCAGAATACGTTGCTGGTGAAACTCAGATTTTCTTGAACAAAGATAAGATATTTTAAAAAATAGTTTGAGTTGCTTATTGTAAAAGGTTTGTGAATTTGTGAAAGGCAGAATAAATAATGTAGAATATATTACAGGAAATAAGCAAGTGTTTTTTGCAGAACTCCACATTGTTTCGATACTAACAAACGTGTAAAAGAGTATCGAATGTATGTTTTAGAAAAAATAGTTTCAATAAAAGTTATTGAAAATAAAATTTCCAACATGTTTTTCCATAACTTTTTTTGTATGATTGATATTTTTTAAAATATTGTTAAAACAATTACTGTCACGTGGTTGTCACATCTCAGTAATTACTTAGTATTAGATAAAAAAAATTGTTTGAAGAAAAATGTGTAAAATGAATATTTTTGAAAATGTTCCATGAATTCGAAAATCTATGTTTATTTATATTATATAGATAACAGCTATATGCCAAGTATCATAAAAAACTGACGGGTGGTTTTCTTCATAACGTGTTTACATACAGACTAACGGCCGGCTAACAACTATTCTCCCATAAAGACACCAGACACCAGATAATTTTTTTTTGCTTTATTATTGCGTACTGACTCTAATTCGTCGGAAAAAATAAAAAATCCACCTTATTTATAAGATGTGGAGTAATAACGTATGTATATTTATAGTTAATTGGAGCATTAAGTTTGATTAAAGGTTTTCGTCATCCATAAAGTTTTCCAAACTGTCATCATTGTTTGGTAGCCTATTTTGCTGTTTGGTCATTAAAACATCTGGTGTATTGGTTAAATCAGTTTGTTCGGCTGTTGATGAGTTCATTTAATGATCATTCTACAGTTTATCTCTAGGACGGTCCTCATTGCTTGCAGATTCTTTAGTATTCTGTACTAAGGATATGATGATCAATTTAAAAATTGTTTCATTCAGAAGAGATAGTTAAAGAAACGATAAGGCATACAAAACATTTACCTTTTGAAACATTTATTCCTTAACTGGAAAGAGATTGTGTGGAAGGAACTGATCTACTTACAGTCACTATTACTTCTAGTTATTCTGAGTAACCTTACGACTACATGTTGTTTAATATTCCGAGATCAGGTATCGTCATAAAAAAAAATAATAATAACAAAATGAGGTGGCGATAACCTCACAACCTTGAAAACAATGTCGTCAATTGCCACTTTGCAATCAATCAAATTTCGTAACCAACTTTTACTGCCTTAGATATAGGGCACTCAATGCGTCTCATTGCTTAACATGTACTGTTTTGATCTACAGTATCAACCATGAAGTATCGTAACGTCTTGATTATATGTGCAACAAGCTCCAGTCTCTGAAGCAACTTTTAATAGATCTTTTTCGGCCAATTCAAACGATCATAAACAATGAATAATTGCATGGGTATTTGATGTAATTTTGATTTTGCCTTTATTATCATCCCGGAACTTGTTATTTACTACGTGATTCTGGTATGTTCTTTCCAAAAAATTGTTTTGTACAGAATAGGAGGAGTGCTTATACGAATAATTGCAGCAGTTGCTTTTACTACACGGAAAATCTGTGTTTTTTTATCGACTCTTGAAACATATCATGCCAGAATTGAACCTGATGTTAACAAGTATAATGATTATGTCGTCTTCGTACGTATTCTCAAGCCTTTTTTTTTAGATTATGCACTGTAATCTTTGAAATTATCACACAGTATAAGTTATTATGGTCTACATTTTTTTCAAGGTCATTGCCTACGTAATCTAGTGCAGTGATCGCTTCTTCATCCTATGGGTGGTCACATTTTTCTTTTAGTAACCATCGATTTGAATTCGATAAACAAAAAATAAATAAAATGATAAGATTGTTTACTAGCGTTCAATCGTAACAAACCCACTACTTTATAATTACTATACTAGATTAAAATACTTTTTTCTATTTCGGGTCGCTTACAGAGCTATAAAAGCACCCAATTGAGTTCTTTTATAGAAATAGGACAGTTTTTATTCCGAACGGTGGTAACACTGATAACGTCCAAGCTGTCATTACGTTCGGTGTGCATTAATTTAAATCATAATTAATGTTCAGTAGATTTATTTATCTACTTATTTTTATTTCCACCCATTTTTTTTAAATGACTCTAATGATAAATGTACTAATTAAACTTAAACTAGCATTTAAACCAAAGTTTAATGAAAATATTGCCACCTTAGCAATTACACTTCAAAATTCCCTAAATTTAAAAACTCACGAAATTTTATTTTAAAATCAATCTGAAAAGCCTAAAATAGAAAAAAATAGTACAAAGAATTCGTTTCAGAAGACATAGTTCGTTAATATAATATTTAAAGCTGTCATTAGAACTCTTGAGAACTCTAAAAAAATACCTATTTGCACAAAGATTGAAAAAAAATCGGTTAAGTATAAAATTGCTTAAAGAAACTTAAACTTTCTAAAGCTGTCATCAGAACTTTGTTTAAGAGGACTCAAGAGTTCTAAAGAAAATTCTGAATAACAAAGTTATAACACATCTGACAAATTGATTTAGGCTTTTGCGGCCTGTTTGACTAGATTTGGTTCTAAATGCCGTCGTTTGTTGAAATTTCTTTCTAACGTTTTGCTAACGCAAGTGGTCATTTTCTTGAGAGGTCTTTCCATCTTCTTCCCAGATTGTTTGGGTTACCGAGGCTTGTTATTTCCTTTTCACCAACACGAGACTCGTGTTCGATCCCTGCAAGAGTCGACTGGTTTGCGATGAATTTTCCTGAGGTTTATAAGTACTCTTTCTCTCTTTCTGATTGTTTTTTTTTGCTTTGCTTGCTGTTCGGGTGTTTTTAATCTAGATCTGGTTGAGCATCAGGGTTTCTTCCTTTCTCTTGAAGTTTTTTTGTATCTTTACAGACCTTGATGGCATCTCTAACCAATCTGTTGGAATAAGCTCCAGCTGCTACTAGTAACTTGGAGCTCCCGTAGAGAATCTTGTGATTCCTATTGTTAAACTCATGTTTGGCTATTGCTGTGTGCCACACGGTAGATTGCTTGATATTCTTTAAGCCTAGTTCCGATATATCTCGTACGGTAAACTTCGGCTTCTAAAAGAAGGTCTCTGTCGTCCTTTATTAATCTGATAGTTTGCTGATTTTTTTTTTGTTTTGATGTCGTGCCTCTTTAGAATTCTTCCTAATGTTGTTTGTGATTTTGGATATGTATGATTGATATGCGTGGGGCTAATGAGTCGACCGTCGGATTACGGTGCTCTTGATCTTTCGGACTTAATGATCTCTTGATCTCATTTCTGGTGTCCGTTAGTCTCAGATGCAGTTTTCAGTTGTTTGAGCTCCGCCTGAAGATTTTCTGGTTCACAAATCCTTTGAGGTCTTTCCGTCAGGGTCTTGATTATTTCATACTTTTGCTTTGAGTGGTGGTTTAATAAGACATGCAGGTACCTGTCCGTGTGTGTAGTTTTTCTGTACACTGTTTCCTCGTTTTTTTACCAGCACATTCAAGAAAGTCAGTTGTTTACCGAAGCGTCACTGAAGGAAACCCAAATTTTTCAGCGTTTGTCTCACCGGAAACTACTTCGTTTGGATCTTTTCTTATTCTACAAACAGGTGGAGAACAAGTTAACCTTCATTTTGTTTAGCTTACCAAACACAGTACGCAAGAATTGTTGTAATAATAGTTTTTATAAACTGTATTTATCTTTAACCGACAGAAAAACACCAAAAACTGCACCAAAAACTTTACTCGAGCACGTGTGTGATACCGATATCTTTAATTAAAAAAAAACAGTATATAGAATTTAAGGGTGTGTTGCTCTTACTACCTATTTTTACACTGTATCCAAAAATGACTGATGAGCGTTTGAATTTGATCCTCATTATATAATTTTTGAATTTTTAACAGCTGCTCAAATATATAATAAACAAGAATCTAATTTATCGTGTAATATCTACAAGACGAAAGACAATTTTAAATATTTATAAAAATGTTAACCATATCTGAACACGATGTATAATAACGAATCTTATATTAATATGTTATGTCGTTAGTGTGAACGCACACCTACTCTCGATTCACTTTCAAATCTATACGAAAATCAACCTTTTTTCAAATTCGTCTCACATTAGAACGGCTTAAGATATTTTCGTTTCGAAAAAGTTTTGAGTTTACGAAAGATGTGTCTTTATTTTTTGATTTAGATTTTTTTGTACGAGGGCATCTTCGAGGTTAAAAAAATATTAAAAATAGTCAAAAAATTTCAAACAAATTGAGCCGTAAGTTGACCACAACTCGCTTATTTACGGACCGATTTTCAAAATTCAAAAACCATCATACGCGGATAAATAAATAAAATTTTTTGGCCGTTTCAGTTTTGTTAGACCTCGCGTGTTTTCAAAAGTTATAAGCGAAAAACGTTTCCGACAAAATTTCATTCGAAAACTAAAACGGCCATAATTTCTAAATTATAACAGATAAAAAAAATTTATTTAAAAAAACGTTCCTTTTATGACCCTATCACATAATGCTTAAAAAATTTATCATTTTAAAAATTTTTTTTAAGGAATTTTACATTGTTATACGAATACTGTAATTTTTATAACTCCGGAACCATATTACGTAAAAACACGAATAAAAATCAAAATATTCGTAATTTTGCAAATTTTCGAATGGTTTAACTGTAGAGGATTCAATTTCACCCAAAAAAATCTTCGTATGCACGAACTTGATGACTCACACACGCGTAACTGCGAGCGTTATGCGAACCAAACAGTCAATTTCACCTAAATAAACTTTGTTGTATTACGTTAAAGCGGTCGAGCCAATAAATCCGCTTCTAAATATTTTTTTAATAAATAATTTCTATTCGGACTACATCTATATCTTCTATATTAATATGTTATGTCGTTTGTGCGTCCTCACCTACTCTCGATTCGTTGCGAGCGCACACCCGAATACTCTCGACTCATTTGTACGAATTCACATGGAGAACATACTCTGCATTCATATTGATTACTCAACTGATGAATGTTAATGTAAGTGCTAATTATTGTTCATGACTGTCTGCTCTTTAGAAGCTAATTTATTTTTGTGACTTAACGCATGCGTAGCATGCTGGCTTTGTCTAGTTAATGAATAAGCATGAAATTTTTGGACTTAAGGTTTAGGTTTATTGATGTTATTAACCTGCAGTAGTTTAAAATTTCCACTAAAAACTTGTAATTCTGTTGAATAAATTAAAGAAAAAAAACACCAAAAACTAAAATCTTAGGTTAGTTTTACAGTAGACGCTCGATAACGTGAACACAAAAATCCCAACCTCGTTCAAATTAACGCAAGTGTTCACACTAAAGGGAGTGTAGAAATAATAAAAAATTATACTAGAAAATGTTTATTTTTGATTTTCGTATTCACATATAATTTATACATATCTATATAAAAGAAAAAAAATTATAAAAGAAATGAGGTAATTTTGGTTTGTTTTTGTTTTTGAGCTGAATGGGAAAGTATAGCTTTTTCGTATGTCTTTTTAATACTAATGATGTCCGATATATCAACATCATTGTGTTCGGCCCACTCCAATGATATCTTCAAAGCTTGAATAGCTTCACGATGCGTTACTTTTTGAATGTCGGGTTGATCTACTGTATCTCCTGTGTCATCATCGTTGCTGTCTTCTAGTGTTTCATTTTGCTGATCTTCTTTGTTTTGTTGGGTGTCCATGTTCCATTCCAAAATATCCGAGGCTGTATATTGATCCTAAATAATAGTTAGAAAAACAATTGAGCTACATACTGTATTAAAGTTTCCAACAAAAAATTATTACATCAGGTTGAATTGTTTGTAGTAAAGTTATAGTGTCCAATACAACTGCTTCAATTTCCTTGTCTTTCCAGAGTTCTTTAAGTTCACCCAATGGAATGTTATCTTCATTTGTAAATTCACAATTTTTTGGATAAAATGTTGCGCCAACATTTTGATATTGTTCTGGGTTTTAATTTTTGCCAAGCACTGTGTAAATGTAGAATGGCATTTTTTAAGGTAAGCTTGTTCAGTTCTTGACTTATGTTTTGCTTGGTTGGCACAATAGAACTCAACAGACTTTTCCGATAATACAATTTTGTGAGCCGTAGAACATTTTGATCCATCGGCTGGATCAATGGTGTCACGTTCGGAGGCATAAACATAGTAAATATCATCCCATCTTCAGTTTTTAATTCCTCTTCTGGCGGATGGGATGGTGCATTATCCAAAAGAAGCACTGCTTTTTGGGGAAGGTTTTGTTGTCGCAAAAATTGTTTTACCTAAAATTTACAGCTATGGGAACAATAACTTTTGCACCATGCTTACCTCTGGTACAAAATGTTGAAAAAACCACTCCTTAAAAATTTCTCCAGTCATCCACGCATTTTTTGTATTTTTGTAAATTATTGGGTTCTTGAAATTTTGAAACAGCGAGGATTTTTGATTTGCCAATCACAAGTTCTTTCAATTTATGGAAACCTGTCGCATTTGTGCAGCCCAAAAAGGTTAAGCGTTGTTTAGCAATTTTCAGACCAGGAGCAGTTTTTTCGTTAAGTGCAACGTAGGTTTTATCAGGCAGCATTTTCCAATATAAACCTGTCTCATCTGCATTATAGATTTGGTTTTCAGAAAATTCACATTCTTCAATTAGTTTGGTCAATTTTTCTTTAAAAGGATCCACAAGTTCTGGTTGAGATGACAGTTTTTCGCCCGTAATTTTCAACAATCGGATTCCATAACGACTTTTAAAACGTTGCAACCACCCATCACTTGCAATAAATTTTACATTACTTGTGGGATTTGAAGTTGAGTACAAGTTTAGTGCTTTTTGTTTTAAGATTTCCCCACTAACTGGTAAATGTCTTTCGCGTTGTTTCAGAAACCACTTATACAATTTCTTCTCCATCCTTGGAAACGCAGAGGTTTTCAAAGTACATTTTTACTCGGTTTTAATGTGTGGCTAACGGTACAAAGAATTTTGTCTCTCTTCTTTTGAAGGAACAAATTGTTGATTTGGCAACACCATATTTTTGGACAGTGCAGTTACTGTCATTCCTCTTGAGAGTTCTTCAATGATTTTGGCTTTCTCATTTAGAGAAAGGCATTTGCTATTTTTCGGTTTCGGCATTTTACACAGCACCCACGCACGAGTTCTGCACGACTTCAACTAAACTGTGATGAAAAACAAAAGTGCAAGACGTGCTAAATGCAAGTTTAGACTGGTAGTTCACGTTATCGAGTGCACCGCTGTTCACGTTACCGAGTAATAATACAAAAATTCGTGTGTTCACAAGACCAAGTTGTTCACATACTCGAATGTTCACGTTATCGAGTGTCTACTGTATTTTTATTTTATTTTCCAATAGAATTACAAGTTTTTAGTGGGAATTTAAAAGTACTACACGTTAATCACACCAATAAATCTGAACCTTAAGTCTAAAAATTTCATGCATATGGTCAATTAAGGAGGACTGTGAAAGTGAATTGGAACTTAAGCCACATCTTTTATAACCTCTTAAATTGATTCTTTATTTATTCTTACATCAGTTCGAAAGAAACATCCAATAACTTTCGCTTTTAGTTGAGTAGTGGATACAATTTTTTCTAAACCTTAATTTTTTCCACTAAATAAAAAATCTTAAAAAACTTGACTAGCGCGTTCGGTTTTAAATCTTTACCTCAGAAAGGTTATTCTGTAGATGTGGCTAAAGTTTATATGCCTAATTTATTTTTTTATTGATCTCTCGGGCCAAGGTGTTAATTATTGATTTGTATCTATTGACAAATAAAAAAATATATATAGTCATGGGGAATATGCCGTAAGTGCATATTGGGGTAACCTCAAAATTGACAGCTTACACTGTCAGCGGCATAGAAAAATTAGATGTGAATAAGTGGGAGAGGTAACTAGATGAAAAACCTTAATTAACCCTCGTATAATGTATCTTGTTTGTCATTAAACCGGTAGATTGTATGCGAGTGTAAAGATGGCTTCATAAGTAATGTCTAATTCGATAGTTTTATACAAACTATACATCACTGATTTGTGGCCAAATGAACCAAGTTCAAAGGTCATAAAAAAATTAAAATAGTAAATGCAAACTGTATCTACATTTTCATTATAATCACATCATCGAAATTAATATATGTCAAATTAATGGGTTTTTTAAAAGTAGACTATATTTAATGAAATTCATTCCGATATTACAAAATTTATTTTGCAATTTATTCTGTTCATATTAAATATCAATCATTGCATGATATACTATTATGATAAAAAAAACTTGATCTCGAATTTGTTTTGGTTAGAATAGAGCAGGATTGACTTTCATCAACTGCAAACTTAATTTCAATGTTGAGTTTCGTCTAAAGACAGATTAAATTTCCATTCCTTCAAATTTACATATAAAATCAAAATATTTTAATATTTACCCAATAAAATATTAAATTTTGATATCGATTTATTTAAATAAATATGATAATAGTACATCAATCAGTTGTCAAAGAATATTTTAAAGATATGCACATTTTCAACTGTAATAGAATCCACCCTCTGACAACATAAAAAAGGTTGTGAGCAAATTTCTGCGATTTTCAAATGCTGATGCTTTCAAATTTTACGTTGACGATGTAAAATGAAATATTTAAACTGAAAATTTGGAATTATTAATAAGATTGTATTGTTTACAAAATTTTTGGAACAGAATATGTTTCAGTTGTAAGGAAAGCATTAAAATGAAAAGCAATCATCTGAGTGATCGCTGAAACGGATAAACGGCTTAAAGCATTTTGGGGCGTTATGCTCAAAAAAGCGAAAAATTCGATTTACAACGAAACCTTTTAAACTTTTTTCTTTCGTTCTTAATAAAAAATGAATAAACATGGATATGTTCTCCACCAGTTGTAATTTCTAATCGCTAAGTGTTCTCGGCAATCTAACACGTTTGTCAGTTATAAAGAACGATATTGCGGATATATCCAAAATGTAGGCTTTACAGGTCACGTCCGTCACTCGTAAACCTTTCCTCCACAGAGACTGTAATCGCTTCAAGAGCAATCAATAATTCAAAGCTCTGCTCTATCAAATATCAGCTTGTAGTAAACTTCAAAAGTATGATTATTACCAAAATTGAAATCTAAGTGACCATACGGTTTAAATTTTGTTTTCCCACTATATTTATCCGCATCTAAAGTTTAGGTATATCGCAAAAGTTTTCAAATTATCTAGATCGACTCTATAAATAGAACTGAGTAATAAGCTCATTTAAATTCGAAATAACTAATTTTCCTGTTTTAAAATAAAGACGTCAGCTGTCGCAACAAAAACAACATTTTTTTTACTATTAATAACATTTCGATTTTTGCAAAACATAGATTTGATAAATTACGAGAGAAAGATTTTTTTTATCCTACTAAAACATTCACCATATACTCATCTTTATTTGTGTCGCTTTTCCATTTTCTACCATCAAAGAAAATCGCTTGGGAATTGTATACATTCGTGAAGGTGAGTTAAAATATCTTGACGTTTGTGTTATAAAAATTAAAATGACAACTGGAAACCGTGAAATTTTACAACGTTTCTTTGATTTATCTCTTCTTAAATTGGTTTAAAATGTCTTTGGAAAATTAGCTCGTCGAGCTTTACCAATATTTACTCTTCTTAAGTTTGCGGTTTTTATAAAATGAAATTTAATGTACTATTTGACGAATCGCTTTTACAAATTGAAATTTTTCTTTTTTAGACATAGAGTGTGAATAAAAAAGAATGAGGTCACGGAATTGACTAAATTTACCCTCTTAAATCCTTTTTTAAAATGTCAAGTTCATTTGCCTCAAAACTGCATCTACAAAACTTGTTGTAGTTGCACATAACGCTTCATTTAGGTATTCTAACTAGTCTTGTAAAAAGCTGCACAACACTACCATGTTTTCGAAATTTGAGTGCGGCGTTGCCAAGTTATTTCACTTTACATCTTATGTGAATAAACACTTCATTTTGTAACCGAACCTCTCCGGTTTCTTCACACTTCTTCCGAATTTTGTGATCACCTCAAGTTCTTCTTCAAATTTTCCTTTCTTTAATTTTCCAATAGCAAAAACCATTACATTATCCGGAACTTTAACTTTACATGTTGAAACTTTCAAACAAAACCATCTCTGAAGTGGTCAAGCAAGTACACCAATGTCCAACTTCAACTTTGCCACTTGATGTTTTCTATTTCTTGTAGGAAATAATTATTATTACTGAAACAAAATCGTCTTGCGGGATTGGACAGTGTGAAAAGGTAACCGTAGTTGCCAACGTTTCGCCATCTATCGTAAGGGGCTTCATCAGAGCGAGAAACTTGAAACCAACAAAATTTTCAAGATAGACAACTAAGTCATATAATGAACTTGTCGACCAAGCCAGATTCTAGACTAAGTATATAAAGAACCTCCGTATATAAAGAAGAGAACGCGCCACGGGTTTGATTGGTTTGAAATAGGAGAGGGGGTGGAGTAACGATGGGAATCCACAAAGGTGAAAGTTCGAAATCACAGTTGCGATTGAAATTGTTCGGATGAATAATTGTTTCTATACTCTCCCTGATTATCCTATTGAAAAAGAAAGAAGATTTGGCAATCAAATCGGAATTATCAAAATCTATTTTGTGACCAGTATTGAAATTGTGCTCAGCCACGGCAGACTTCGAACCGTGTTTTAAGCTAACACAACGGTAATGTTACATGAAATTTAAAACTTGGATACCACAATTTCTGTAAACAAAAGTTTGCACATTGTGAAGCGGGCTTAAGGGTATCATTTACAATTCTAACAGCAGGTAGTCTCAGCAGGGGTTATCTTATAGAAGGACTGTAGAATGACTCATTACACTAAGCACGTTTTAGAAAATAGGTAATTTACGTTGCTTACTTAATTTTTTTCTTTAAAGAATATATTTGAAGGTATCGCTAATTAAACACCATAGCTCGATTAATTATCGAATCAAAATTTTGTTTAAGAAATGTTTACAAAATAAAATTAGAAATAATTTTGATTTAAAAAACGTCTACAAGCAATAACTTTTAAATTAAATCATATATGCTTGAAAAACTAGAGATTAATCAACAGCAGGATGATGATGTAAAGAGCCATGTAAGTATGTGTCAGTATGAGTGAAACCTAATTCGCCATTAGGTTTCCGGATGACAAGTACGTCAAGGAAAGGAAGGCGATGATTTTCTTCAATTTTCATAGTGAACTTGATGTAAGTACGAGGTGTGGCAATAAAGAAACCGGACTCATGCTCTAATCGTTTATTGAAAAAAAATCAGACAATTGAAATGTTGTGCCCTTCAATGTAGTCCCCTCCTCGATCCCTACACCTTTCCACGCAAATTTTCCATTGTTGGAAACAGTGCTGCATGTCTTTTTGTGTTAAGTTGTTTAACAATTGCGTCTTTTTTTTTCACTGCATTCATGGACTGGAACCTGGTTCCTTTGAGCGCAGATTTCACTTTTGGGAAGAGAAAAAAGTTGCACGGTGCTAGGTCCGGCGAGTACGGTGGATGTTCCATCACTGGAATGTTGTTTTTCGCCAAATATTTCTACACACATAGCGCGGCGTGTACTGGCACGTTGTCCTGATGAAGAATCCACAAGGCATTCTTCCACATGTCTGCCTACTTCGTCGCACACGTTCACGGAGGGTAATCAAAACATTTTTAGAATAAATCTGATTGACAGCCTGATCTTTAGGCACCCAATCAATGTAGATAATTCCCCGGATTAAAAAAAACACAATCATCGCTTTAAATTTGGATTTGGTTATGCGCGCTTTCTTTACTCTAGGGGATTGGGATCTCTTCCAATGCATGGATTGTCGCTTAGTCTCTGGATCATATTGAAATATCCAAGTTTCATCACACGTAATTACGTTTTGGAGGAAATCAGGATAATTTTCAATGTTTTCAAGAACGTCAGCACAGCAATTCACTCGACGTTCATTTTGCTCGGGTGTGAGAAGTTTTGCCACAATTTAGCACACAATTTTTGTATGTCTAGATCGTCGTGCAAAATCTGCCTGACAGATTTTTTATTGATGTTAGTAAGTTCAGAAATTGCTCGAATGCTCAGGCGGTGGTCTCCTCGAACAATTCTATCGACTTTCTCCACATTCTCATTAGTTTTCGTAGTGGAAGGACGATTTTGGATCGTCCCCGATGTTTTTCCTACCCTCCTTAAACTTCCTAAACTACTCGAAAACTTGGTGCGAGATAGACATTGATCGCCATAAACTTTGGTCAATGAATTGTAAATTTCTGTACCGGATTTTGCCAGTTTTGTGAAAAATTTGATGTTAACACGTTGTTCTACATTAGCACGTAACATGATTCCGACGGAGCTCAGATACACGATCCGCTTCTAACAACGGCTATGGCCAGACTAACCGCAGCGCATGCATAAAACTTTTTGTAAGGGTAGAGGGGAGCTCACAAGTAAATGTGCTACTCTCCTCTTTGTCATCGACGTGGCCGGAAATGAGGAAAAAAATCAATCCGGTTTGTTACATGCAAAACTTAACACAAATGAAAGGGGTAGCTAGCTCAGACGAGACGGGTCGTGATTCGTTAAGTTGCTCGATGCATTCCCATTTGGAGTGCTTAGAACTCAGGTTCTCAAATAAAATTTGTCGATATTAGGGTTGTTTATGAGCGCAAGGCAAGGATTTTAAAAGGGGGAAAAAAACTCCTCAAGCCCTTACCTACCAGAGGAGTTTGGGGCACCTGCACGTACACCGCCTCAGAGGTCCGCCAAGCGCACGCCGCAGCTACCTGTAGAGAACATGTACACAGGAACATAAAAGTTAAGTAATAAACCGGACTTGAACAAGAAACAAAGTATATTCACACACAGTTCATAAAGAAAATACACAGATACAATAAGTTTGACGATAACAACGCCGGGATACCTAATAGTAAAAAAAATAGCAAACACAAAAAAAAAATATCGCGACCTACATACGTTACAAAGACTATTTCACAAAATATTCCGAGAAACTTGAAACGTTAACAAAATAAAAAAATCCTACATCATTCACTTATTACCACCTGGCAAAAATTTATTAACAAAAGTAATTAAACTTAAATTACAACCGCATTACCGCATTTAACTCGTTACAATTCTTATCTGTCCTTAGTATCGAAGCGTCTCTCATTTCCGTTACTGATCGCACACAAAAATAAATCAATCGTTATGTCGGAATAACTCTGGTTTTTAGTTCAAGAATTCAATCTATTTAATTTTTATCAAAGTCGGAATTTAAAAAAATATATATATATTCGCGTCACTGGATAAATATTACAGTTCTCCTAACTCGGCGCGCCCCTGCTGATTCCTCTGAAGATGCGGCATACGGCAGGCTTCCAGGTCAAGGTATACGCCTCCAGATGAAAATGGGAGGAGTCAATGAGTACCAGCGAAGAAGCCCAATACGTGAGGAAAGGATCCTTAGAAGGACTCTTATCGTAACATTCTTTTAATACTACAACGGCTCAAAGGCCATCGTACAAAATTCTTTTTAAGATATTATACGCCTAAAGCGTATGTCGAAAAGATCGAACAAAATTCTTTTTGCGAAAGTGGTACCTGGGTGCTTGTCGAACTAAATTTTGCGTTAATAGAAACCGCAATTTAAGCGAACTTTTAGGTAGATACTCCAACACTAAAACAATACTTGTACGTAACGATGAATGTAAAATTGTAGAAATAACCGCGCTGAGCGAAACATGCCTAAGCATACTTAGTAATTTAGTTCATCGCACTCAAACGTTCGACAACTGACCGAGAATTCTCAATCGTTCGATAAGATGACTCAACAGCCGCGCAACCCCTACTCGAATGTTGAATATTGGCATGTCGATAACGCATGGACCGCCGATAAAATTAACTCAAAAGAAAGCGCGAAAAACCTTAGACTTCGCGCAAAAGCGGTGACATTTTGATACGACGAAAAAAATGCATTTTATTCAATTTAAACGCAGACAAATGCCATAACTTTATCTATTAACCAACGATAACCGCAAATAAACCCAAAACTCGACTTAGAAACGACCAGATTTCTTTATTGCCACACCTCGTATGTTGATTATTGAGATGGTCAAGAAACGTTTCTAAAGAAAGGCGACTATGAGGCCAAATTATGAATGTATTATCAACATACCTAAACCATACTTTCGGTTTCAACGCCAAATTCCTAGGCAATGGTTTCAAAGGCTTTCGTAAAAATATCGGCGGGATAAAGGGGATCCCATAGCAGAACCCGAAACCTGTTGATAAAAGTTATTGCGAAATTGAAAATAAATGGACGAAAGACACTTTTGTATGAGCGGTATCAATATAAAGTATGTTAATTAATTTGTTGTATTCATTGTTTATGTGTAATGTTTGACTGGACTCCAAATAAAGTTACCTAAGTTTATACACCATATAGTTATTAGACGCCTTGGAAAAGACTGAACAGTCAGTCGAAACGTTGGCGGAATAATCCATATGGTGTTTGCCTGACTTTCTGCTCCGCACACTCCTAGGCTCAACGTAGTCTGAGGTACTATAAAAGTAAATAATGAAGTAACATCGAAACTAACAATAAGATCATCAGGATTTACCTTCAAATCATCTAAACGTTGAACGAAATGGTGAGAGTTTAAAATGTGTGAAGATATTTTACCTACAAATTTGTTAATGGTTTTTAATAGAAATTTGACTAATTTGTAAATACGCTATTGAATTGTAGATGAGGTAGGTTAGAAGATTTGAATAACTTCGCGTTCGATCCTAGGAGTATGGTCAGATGATAAAAGCCTATAAGTATCTTCGGATAACATGGAATTAAACTAATCAACATAGAGGGCCGTGTCCAGGATGACGGTAGCGTTACCTTTATCCGCTGAAAGAATAGTGATGTCGGGGTTCTTTCGAAGATCTTGTAATGCTGTTTTTTTTGACTTGGAAGTATTAGCTTTGGGAACTTTAGATGATTTCAGAATTTTTGTAGTCTGGTTTCGAATTGGATCAGCAATATGACGAGGAAGAGTTCTAATCGATGATTCTTCATCACAAATAATTTCATCTTGAGGAATGTGTATAGGTGCGATAGCAAAATTTAAACGTCTATGGGAAGAACAGATTGTTGTTTGAAGTAGAGTTTGTGATTAGATAAATTATAACAGTTTTTTGAGGTGGAACAGTTGAAGATGTGGTAGGTCGAAAAGGATTGAAATTTCTTACGTTGGACTTCTGAAGATAATTTTAATGAAGTGTCGGATTGCTGAAAAGTAATTTTGTCAAAGAAAAACTAGTCATCAGGTGAAAGGGTATTAGCTACTTCTAAATGTTGACAGAAGAGTTGGGTAGAAACGCTATCTAAATCGCATCTGGTCTGTTTAATTCGTTTATGTATTAAAGCAAGGCTAACTTTGTGCAAAATGTTCTTCGAAGAGGGGTTTGAACTTGAAATTTGATTTTTAAGAAATGCTGGAATAATATTGTGATCTCGGCAACGAGTAAGGAAAGCTAAAGTAGATAAAAGCGTGCTAAGTTTTTGACGAAGTTTAGAAAATACGGAGGTTTTAGAATAAATATTCTCCCCGTAGAGATAATTAATGTAAGATTAACGCTTCCACGGCCGCAATCATTATTGAAACACAAACTGAAAAGGGACTGAAATCTGGCTTGGTCGACAAGTTGATTGCCTGATTTTTAGCTGACTACCTTGAACTTTCTTTTGTTTGTTTTAAGTTTCTCGCTCTGATGAAACCCCTTACAATAGGTGGCAAAATGTTGGCAACTACGGTTACCTTTTCGACGCGGTCCAATTCCGGAAGAAGTGTTTGTTTCAATAATGACTCCGACCGTGGAAGCCTCAATTCTTACATTATTGTTATTAGTACAAAATAAGGTACGGATTCAAGCACACTCATTTGCTCTTGGTTAAAGAGTTTTCGTACTATTCGTGTCGTCTTCGGGATTACTGTTTTGTGAAGAAGAATGTACACGTATTTTTTAACGTCTAAGATCTTGAGACTTTTATGTAGGGTGTTTGGAATAACACCAGTTGTCGACAGCACAATTGGTACAACACATATTTTATCAAGCTTCCACATCTTTTTGACTTTGTCGCTTAAGTCTACATATTTGCGCTTCTTTTCAGCTGTAATGTTCTGGATCTTGTGTGTTAGGTACCGCAATATCTACCAGATATGCTTTTTTTAATTCTTTATCCCGCAAAACAACGTCAGGCCTGTTATTAGGGATACATCTATCGGTAATAACTGACCTGTCGTAATATAAAGTAAATCTACGGGATTCAAGAATAGAGGCTGGGTCATACTTGTAATACGGTGTACTATCTTTTAAAAGTTGTAATTTTAATGCTATATCTTGATGGATAAAGCAGCAACTTGCTTATGGCGATGTAAATAATCTGTCTGAACCAAAGTACTACAAGCAGATATGGCATGCTGAATGGTTTCTAGTTTATCATTACATTTTTTGCATCTAGTCTTTCACACTAGAGTCTTTAACAATGTATTTTAGATAGTTTTTGGTGATAATGACGTGGTCTTGGAGGACTATAAGAAAGCCTTCGGTCTCAGGAAAAAGATCTCCATATTTCAACCATGCGTTCGACGCTTCCTTGAAGAGCCAGGCTTCGTCATTGATCATGTTTTACATCTTTGCTGTAGATAGTCATAGCAGTCTGAGTAGGGTCCACTGATGACATCGTCAAGGGTGTCTGTTTGAGGTCTGCTAAACATAATTCTGTTTTAATTCAAGGGTGACATTTGTTTTTTTTTTTTTTTTTTGAAATAACTTCTCAGCAACTTGATTCTTATGTAGATTTTTAATATCAGTCAACTCTGTCCCCAATTCAACTTTCGATGGGGTTAACTTAAGCACACTTGCTTTCTGGTGATGCTTCCTGAACTTCCTCAGTTCCACTCTTGTTTGCCTGATAATATTTTCTAAATCAGTATCTGACCACGATATAATTCCAAACGAGTATGTCACAACAGGCACTGAAAATGTGTTAATTGCTTGAAATAGATGTTTACTATTGAGATTGGTTTGGCATACTTTTCTTACTCTTGATAAGTACTCTTTAAATTCTGTATGGTTTATTTTCCTAGCCTGTTGATATCTCAAGTACTTATAAAATTCATGTTCATCCACCGCTTTTATAAATCCTCCTTGCTTAGTCTCGAAGCCAGTGAGTTCACATTTTCTTTTATTGATGTTAATAATCTTACACTTATTCAGGCCAAATGTCATCCTAATATCAAGCGAGAACTGTTCAACATCTGTGAAGAACTCCCTGGGCAATTTGTATGAAGGAGCATACAGTTTAAGATTATTCATATAAAAGAGATGTGACACAACATAATCTATTTTACTGGATTTTAGGAAATATCCAATCCTTTCTCTGTTTAACATATTAGGTAGAGGATTTAAAGTCATACAAAACCATAAGGGACTAAGGGCGTCACTCTGAAAAAATTCCTCTATTTTTATTATTATTATTTCCAGGTATGAATTTCAAAATTCTGGCTCATTTTTTTTCTCTTTGCACCAGAAAAGATAAATACTCCTTTATAAATCTTGATTTCAATTCCTCAGTAACGGTTTTTTTTCTCCTTGAGGCATTTTGAAATTCAAGTGTACGTAGTTCTACCAATGCCCGTAGTCCACTGATTGGAAGTTTGTGAAGGAACATAGCAGGTGTGATAGGCACTAAATCTAGTGGGTTTTCGGTTACGAAAGGAATGTCACAAAAGAGTCAATAATTTTTCACTTGCTTTACCGAGCCATCCTCTTGAAAAATCCTTGCCTGACTTGATTAATCTTTCCCAAAATTCACCCCGCCACGAAGTCGCTCTAGAGGATTGAACTACCAATCTATTTTTTGAATCTTGAGTTCACTTTCAATACTTGCCCAGTCTAGTTCTTTAATTAGTAAGTAAAATGTGTGTCTTGCGACATCTCGTGTAAACATTGACACGTGTGAATAGTATAAACTAAGAAAAATGCCAACAGTTAACTGTAACGACATGTGTGTGTTAAAGTGCAAAGCGCTATCTAAGCGATAGCTTTAATGCTTGTAACACAAGTTGCCGATAAAGCCAAGTAAAACTTGTACAGAAGCAGACACGCAAGAAAAGAACACCTGATGCAGCATTACGCTCTTATTGTGAGCTCATCAGAGGTGTATACTTAAGTGCGGTATACGACTGTACAAGACGGCGGTTGGTCTTTTAAGCTCTCGTGGAGCAATGAACAATAAACATATTAATTAGGTTTGCAATACGGACGAAGTTGGTACCGTTATTACTGTAAATTGCACATGGTCGTCTTCTACGATCTGTAAATATCTTCAAAGTTAATAAAAATTATTACATACCCAAAGAGGTCACCAACCCCGAGTGAATACATTTATAAGTGACACTGGTGAACAAATCTATCCACGTCTTCTTTTTTCCTTTTAAGTACAATGGCCCAGCCAAATTCACTACGACCGTTTTAAACACTGCTTAAATTTACTCTGTTTTTTGGTAGGAGTGTTTGGTCTCCGGAAGGTTTAGTTAAGAATCTTAAACACTTCACAAACTTTAACATAATATTGCCAACTGTTTTTCGACATTAAGTGACTCAGTACTTTTCTCTTAATTTTCCCATCATAAACTGAGCACCTACATGACAATTCTTGTCGTGGACTTCAACCAGTTGATGGTATTGTGGCAGAAGAACTGGCATCTGGAAGTTTTCTGTGTCACTTCTCAACACAAGGTACAGAAACAACACCGGTCTGAGCACAAACTTTTTAGCATGTACAATTTCTTTCAAGGTCAAATCTTCATTACCAATTTTTACTTGCTTCCTCCAAATGTTGTTCACAAACCTCATAATTCATCCAACCATTCGAAGAAAAATTGACGTTTTCCTGAACCATTGCATCTGCATCTTCAAAAATTTGTTGTGGTAAAACCTTTTAGGTTCCGTGTACAAATTATTATAGTACCTACGTTTTTTCTGTGTAGCTCAAGGTATTTTTTTTTTTAAATGTGGATTTCTACCCTGTACCGACTTCTTATTCTGCTATGATTAATTTAGTTTTTAGGTATACCTGGTATGAGAAGATCTTTTGGAAATGATGAAGAATAAAGAGGAAGAAGTTTTGACACGTTAGTCAGCAGTGTGAAGAAAAACTTAAATTTAAAAAAATACGAATATAAGCAGGAAACAGAGGAAGAAAGAAAACACGAGAGACAATGAGATACAGATTCGGAAAAAAAGAGGAAAGAAAATATTACGAAAGTGGTAGATATGGTCGAAACGGACAAACAGGTTAAGAAATGAAGAAATAATTATGGAGTAGGAGATAAAGACATATATGCAGAAAAAAAGAGCAAGAATAAAAGAAGGGAAGTATAAAGAGAAACAGAAAGAGTTCCAAAGAATATAACAGAAATTTAGATTTAAAACCAAAAACAAAGAAAATGGGAGGTGAAGAGGGGGTGAGGAAGTGAAGATGGAGAAAAAAGAGAAAATATTGAAGTTGCCGTGAATAAGAGGGTTATGTAAGAAGTATAGTTAATTTTACAGTTTGTAAATAAACCATTTTTGTTAATTTGAAAAAGCAAAATAAATAATGTATGGTCTAGTATAAAAGTAATGCGCATTAAGGGAAAAATAGAGTTATTGATAATATTACTACACATGCTTCAAATTCATCAAAACATTGCCCCCATCATCAATGCACTTGCGGGGACGTGTCTGCCAAGTCGGGATCACCCGGGTGTTACTGCGGGCCCAGAAATTGGTAACGATGAAGGTCGTGTGGTTGAGAGCATTGTCATAGTGGGGGCTCACCGTGTCTCCAAATTGTCAAACTTATTGCTCATTTGCTATTTCTTGAGTCGGGATTACTATGTGCCATTGGCTGCTCGTTTGGTGATCGAACTCCTCGAACATCTTAAATTCGTCTTTGATTACGACAGAGCTAAGAATGTTTGGCTCATTTTTTATCAAATCCAACACTGCTTGGCAGTTCTTTTAGGTCTTCCGTCAACACTTTCGGCACAAACAACTTTACATAGACTTTGTGCTAGGTCGTGTCACAATTAACTCATGTACATTATTTTTATAGTGGACTGTATGCGATACAATTGCTGGACGATCCAAAACATCAGCCACCTATTCTGGAATTGTTAGACGTACGAAACAAACTGTGTTAGCTAATGATGACGATCATTTAGAACATTTGTTATATATTTTTTTGGTTTATTTTAATGTAACCTAAGATTCACTTATATATAATAATAATGATAATAATAATAATGCTTTTATTGCCCAACAGGATATTCCTAATTACAGGACAAAAAAATACAATCAAATTAAAACAAAAAATATATATACATACGAAAACTAAATTATCTATAACTCATAATACTTTATATAACATAAATTATTGAAATAATGGAAATTTAAATTACATGTATGACATATTTGAGTGACTGAGTAGATATTAACTATGAATGGGACTTATATACAGCGTCATCCAAAAGTCCGCACCAAATGGGAAACTTATTTATTATGGGTTTTTCGATAAACAGTTATTCTTCTTAAACGTTTGTGCATCCCTTAAAACTAAAAATGCACCAACAAAATGTGGCGAAAGACGGGTAATTTTTGGGGTCAACAAAAAATCAAAAGAACTTTGCACCAAAATTTTTTTCTAATGAATAAAAAAATTGACCATAATTAGCACAATAATTGGGCAATTTGTAAATTACAAGCTCTTTTAAATAAACTGTTGTAAACAAGACGTCGTTTAATTATCATTTAAAGCAAATCTTTTTTCTTATAACCACCATTTTAAAAAAATTGACTTCAAATCTTGATTTTATCGATAAACCCATAATAATGAAGTTTCCAAGTTGGTGCGGACTTTGGGGATGACACTGTATATATGCAAAATTTCAGATAATGAAGAGTTAAATATATCAGTCTTGAGAAATTTTATTAAATGTTGCATATTCTGAACAGCGGACACTTTAGCAGTAAAGTAATTTTTGGAATAGGACAGTGAAAAGTGGTATCATGACTAGATACAATCCTGAATACCATAATATTCAACTGTCCTAATAGATCTGGACAATCAATAGTGTTCTTACAAAGTTTGTATAAGAACATTCTAACATATAAACTGTCGTAATCAAAATTATTTAGCAGTTCATTATAATCAGTATGCAACACCGGATAAACGACAGTTGATTTAAAACTAAGGAATTTAATAAATTTCCTTTGCACTCGTTCAATTGCAACAGAATAATTATTCCAAATTAGTGACCCATATTCCAATTTGTATCGGACGTACGAGGAATAAAGGATTTTTAACGTTTTAAACTATTGAAATCTCTACAATTTCTAATTATATAACTATATAATCTCATACTGTCTTTAATAATTGCATCCATATGTGATCAAAAGTAATACCTAGATCTCTCATTGATGTACATCTCTCCAAAGAAACGTTATCCACCTGGTACTGATGTTGTATAAAGCAATCCTTCCGAGTAAATGAAACAATTTTGCACTTACAAGTATTTAAATGAAGTTTGTTTCATATACACCAATGATAAATTTTATCCAGGTCATTTTGCAACACGTTACATTGTTGTATATTTGAAATATTGTAAAATATTTTTAAATCATCTGCGTAAAAAAGTATTTTACATTGAATCTTTGGATACAGATCATTAATAAACAAAGGAAAAAGAAGGAACCCTAAATTTGAGCCTTGAGGGACTTCAAAAGATGCAGTGTATGTAAACGAATATATAATCGAATAAGAATTTATGAATGAATTAATATTTTTGATTTAGTAATAATCATGAAATAAAATAAAAGAAAATTTTTGGTAACAAATAGTTTTAGTTAAAATATTTAAAACCCTTCTCTAAACGAGACGCTTATGAATTCTAATATGGATGAATAATAAAAGTCTACCAACAAAATAAAGTTTGCGGGAAATTCAACTTGTCCTCGCACTTTTTGACTCACACTGTACTTAAGTTTCTGCAAATAGTTTGACGAATGTTTAAACAACTAAGGTAATTAGAAAGTACCATTTCTTTCCTTATTGTGCAAGAAAATATATAATTTCATGCATTCAAACAAAAATTGTCGCTGAACATAAACGTGATTAATTAAACTACTTCAAACATTGGGTTAAATTGCATTCATTCTATTAAAATGTGCTTTTAAATTGATTTATTAATCTAGACGTAGGCGAAGAATTTAATGTAATTGAAGTTTAAAATTGTTTACCCAATCATATTGTATTTAAATTTAAGACCATTTAGCAAAATATTTTAGATAAACTATAAACTAACTGATAATTGTTTCTGTAATGTTATATGTCAATAAGTGACTTAAAATATATTTCGATATCCAAACCGTTGCCTAAATTTCCATTTTTAATTTAAAATCATCTTTAAGATTCGTTTGAAATTTTTTTATTTATTTCTAAATGAAATTTTTTTCTTTTTCTAAGTTAATTATTAAGTTACCCATAAATCAAATTAAAAACTCTTTAGATATTAGTAATTAGCGAGTTCTCACCAGAATCTATACATAAATAAAAAAATTATAAAAATAAATAAAATTAATTAAATAATAATAAATAAGAATTTAATTCACGATATCGGAAGCAAGGAAAAGAAGAATATTAGAAGGGAACTACCGGGAGAAACACAAACAAAAGAGACAGTAGTAAAGAAAAACGCGAAAGGTTAGGAGGAATTCAAGAAACTTATGGATATTTGGAAAAAAACCGATAACATGGAGAAGAAGCAAAAAGAACTTGTAATAAATAGTTAAAATAACAGCTATAGATAATAAAATTTCCAACAATCTTCATTTTAAATCTTTGTTGTGTAATTGATATTTTATGGAAATACTGTTAATATAATTAGTGTCACATGATTGTCATATCTCAGTACTTATCGAGTTACTTGTGTTGTAAAATGAATGTTTTTGGAAATATTTCAATAATAGGACAATGGGGAAATCTATATAGGTTAACGGCTCTTTTGACCTGACAAATTATGCCGAAAATTAGATATACAGTTTCATAAATAATACTTATATGCCAAGATCAGTGGTTTTTTTGATATCGTGTTTACATACGGACGAACGGTCGGCTTGCAGATGGAATCTTTTTTTTCTTTATAATAACGTCGGTAAAAGTCAATATCGTATTTATAAGGTGTGGAGTAACAAAACTGAATGGGGAAAAAATGCAAGTATAAACAGGAATCGAACAAAAATATTTATAAATGAAGTAGGAAAGACGAAAAAAAAACAGAATAGTGAAGAAAAAGAGCTTACATAAATATATTTGTGAATACTGAGAGTTCAGCCGTAGAATATGTAATTAGAGGCAACAATTTATTGACAAAAGGTGTGAATGGAAAAAAATGCCTAAATGAAAAAAATTTTACTGAAGAAGGGTGTAAAAGTACGGTCAGCACTTTCACTGTAAACACCTACCCCGGTTAGTAATATTTCAACAATATCAGCTTCTGTGATAAGTGGCAAATGATCAAACAGGTTTAATAGAGTAGTGTTTAATTTTCACTTGAGTTTTTATTATTGTAAAGCATTTTAATATTTAGTACTAAGGTCAGTGGTCATTGTTGTGCGATTGGGATCCAAAGCACGCTACACACATTATGAAACTATGCCAATTGTGGAATACATATGTTCAATGAGTAATTATAAAAAGACAAATAGAGAATTAATAAAGAGTAAGAACGAAATAGAGACTGGAAAAGTCATTTGAAAAACAAACGGAGAAAGGAAGGGAAGTAAAATATGGGAAGTTTTTGGAAGCAGAGGTGCAGTAACCTAATATAGTAACGGAAGAGCGAGGTAAGGATAGAAACAGTGAAAAATGAATTCAAAATAAAGAAAACAGAAAGTACGCACAGAATACAAAGCGAACAGTAGAAGTTATGGGAGATAGTATGAAGGAAAGTTTTCCAGAAGAGTAGAGAAAAGATAATCTGTTTGACATAAAAGAGAGGAGAAAGGGAGAAAAGAGCTACTTGGGACTGAGGTGATAAAAGGAAGATTACAAAATGAGGTGAATGTGTGTGAAGTTTTAGTATTTAATTGAAAATGATAATTAAAGAGTTCAACAAAATAATGTGCTTTGAATTGTTTTGTAAATGAGTGTACACTCATGAAATTTAAAACTTGGACACCACAATTTCTGTAAACAAAAGTTTGCACATTGTGAAGCGGGCTTAAGGGTATCATTTACAATTCTAACAGCAGGTAGTCTCAGCAGGGGTTATCTTATAGAAGGACTGTAGAATGAATCATTACACTAAGCACGTTTTAGAAAATAGGTAATTTACGTTGCTTACTTAATTTTTTCTTTAAAGAATATATTTGAAGGTATCGCTAATTAAACACCATAGCTCGATTAATTATCGAATCAAAATTTTGTTTAGGAAATGTTTACAAAATAAAATTAGAAATAATTTTGATTTAAAAACGTCTACAAGCAATAACTTTTAAATTAAATCAAAAACTAAACATGGTTATTTGGGTTGACTGATTATTACTTATTTTTAAATAAATCTAACCTACTAATTATTGTAAGTTATTAAAAAAATCATTAAACTCTCTATTCATAATATTTAGTCCTTACAAAATGTATATTTTATGACGTTTCATTTTTTCTGTAGTTAATATAAAAAGTGAAAATAAAAACTAAGGCAATTCTTATTGTCAACGTATATATTTAGTTTTTTGACAAGAATTTATTACATAATTATAATTAAGATACCAAGTTATAGTTTAAAATTAAATGAAAACTTTTTTTTTTAAATAAAGGTATTACTATATAAATAAATATAAGAAATCAATAATGGGTGTGACCTCCATTATTATTGATACATTCTTGGAGGCGTCTGCTCATTGACGCTATCAAGGTATCAATATAATTAATATTAATCGTTTCCCATGCGGTATCAATGGCTGCAATTAGTGCATTACGGTTTACTGGTATAAAATTTGGCCCTTGTTGTCTTCGGATAACAGCAAGTATTCGAGCCCAAACATTTTCGATAATGTTAAAATCTGGGCTTTTGCTGGCCAGGGTAACAGCTCCAAGTTATTTGCTTGTATCCAGTTGCGCACAACCTGCGAAGTATAGGGTCATCATATCCCGATAGTTAATTATCGAATGTTCCAAGAAAATATGTGTAAATAGTAAATGGAATCTACTAACGTAACGTTAAGTCGTTAATTATAGTTACATAACTCTCCTTTCATAAGATATAGTTCATATTAATATGCTTATTGTAAAGCTTCGTACACACCTGAACAACAAACCGAGGAACAAACAGAACAACGAACCGAACGGCAATCGGAACATTAATTTGGACGGTGCTACGTACGAATTTTAGAACAGATTCGCAAGTCCTGATTGTTCCACGAACGGTTTGCGGCGTTCCCGCAACTTGTCGGTTTTTTCTCCGACATCAAAGAAAATGCGCGCGAATGCGTTTGCAGGTTTGGACGAATCTAAACAAAACGGCGGGGGAGAATTAAATTATTTATTTTTTGTCCTCCCTTTTGTGGGTTTGTTGTGTTTTAGGTAATATTATGGAGTTGACAGAAGAAAAATGTTTTAAATTAATCAGTGTTTAAGAATGCAAGAAAGAAATGATGTCCCTATTAGCATCATTTGGGCGGGAAATTTCCAAAATAAAAAAAGCGAAGTAAATTATAATTTTTTACTCTTCTTTGTGCGTAAAAATTTGGTTGGCACTATCTTCTTGTTTTCCGCAATTTTCTCTTCTCAATAATAAATATATATGAACTGAAAACTACTGAAAATAATTATGGAACAGCACAAACGTTCCGTTTGTTGTTCGGATTGTGGAAATCATAAAAGATCGTTTGTCGTTCTGTTTGACTTTCGGTTCGTTGTTATGTTTGTTGCTCGGTTTGTTGTTCAGGTGTGTACGAAGCTTTACAACTTAAGCAACAATTTTTGGCGAATAAAGATTAGTTTGTGATGTAATATTAGAAACACAAATTTATATCATATCAAATTTATGACAACTTAAAAACCAAGAACGTGTATGTTATTGCTAAGAAATTATTAAGGAAAAAGCGCAATTGCAGTGTAAATATTTATAATTAGATATTTTCGAAAGTTTATAAGTCCTCTATTGTAATCTTAATACTTAAAAGAAAATCCTGTCCATTAGCATTATAAGGAAATGGCTTTTACTTTATGAATAAGTTTCAATAACAATAGAATATCCTTGCTTGTTTAATTTACTTCCTTTGAGTCATATTGCTCTAAGGGTTGTTACATTGGTCATTAGAAGTATGTAATAAATAAACAATTACCTACTGTTTGAGAAGGGGTAGTGTGAACCAATAAATAAAGTAAGAAATGTAAATTCCATTTTAGTTTAAAATTTCAAGTGTTGTGAAAATGCCACCTCATCTCGGTGCTGATTTGAAAGCGCGGATTGTTTCGGAATTAGCGGCGGGCCGTAGCGTGCGTGAAATTTCACGTATGTTAGATATACCAAAAGCACCGTAGGGCATTACCGAGTAAAATGGAATCTTGAACACACTTTGAAAGAGCCATCGGAAGTGGTAGACCTAAAGTATCTACACGTGCTCAAGATCTTGAGTTGTTTCATTACGTAACAGAACAACCATTTGCTACATACTCCAGGGCTATAGCTGATACACATTTTCCCGGATGCCGTATAACTGCACAAAAAGATTAAAGGAGATGGGAATAAAGAAGTATAATGCTGCTGCGAAAGAAGTTCTCAGTGACGAAAATATGAGACGTCGTCTGAATTTGCAAGGCGATATGTGAACGAACCTTTGGAATTTTGGAATCGAGTGATTTTTAGCGACGAAAAACGTTCAATAGCCGCAACGATGGACCACTAAAAGTTTTTAGAATGGAAGGAACTCGTTACGAAAATAATCACATATGTCCTAAAAAACGAAGTGGTTATTTTTCTGTGAATGTGTGGGTTGGGTTAGCGCGCGGGGTCCAGGAGTTTGTTGGGCTATCGATGGACGTCTTGATTCTGCTGCGTATTTAGATATTTTGAAACTATTATGAAACCTTCAGTCGAAGTGTTTTATCCAGACGAAGATTATATTTTCCAACAAGTAAGTATTCTTATTTCACTATACTTTCTCCAAAAAATAGTTCGGGATCTGTTGAATTAACATTTTCATAATGTATTTTTGTTGTTAAAGGACAACGCCCCTATTCATACTTCGCGGGTTGTGCGCAATTGGATACGAGAAAATAACTTGAGCTGTTACCCTGGCCAGCAAAAGCCCAGATTTTAACATTATTGAAAATGTTTGGGCTCGAATACTTGCTGTTATCCGAAGACAACAAGGGCCAAATTTTATACCAGTAAACCGTAATGCACTAATTGCAGCCATTGATACCGCATGGGAAACGATTAATATTAATTATATTGATACCTTGATAGCGTCAATGAGCAGACGCCTCCAAGAATGTATCAATAATAATGGAGGTCACACCCATTATTGATTTCTTATATTTATTTATATAGTAATACCTTTATTTAAAAAAAACGTTTTCATTTAATTTTAAACTATAACTTGGTATCTTAATTATAATTATGTAATAAATTCTTGTCAAAAACTAAATATATACGTTGACAATAAGAATTGCCTTAGTTTTTATTTTCACTTTTTATATTAACTACAGAAAAATGAAACGTCATAAAATATACATTTTGTAAGGACTAAATATTATGAATAGAGAGTTTAATGATTTTTTTAATAACTTACAATAATTAGTAGGTTAGATTTATTTAAAAATAAGTAATAATCAGTCAACCCAAATAACCATGTTTAGTTTTTTGATTTAATTTAAAAGTTATTGCTTGTAGACGTTTTTTAAATCAAAATTATTTCTAATTTTATTTTGTAAACATTTCCTAAACAAAATTTTGATTCGATAATTAATCGAGCTATGGTGTTTAATTAGCGATACCTTCAAATATATTCTTTAAAAAAAAATTAAGGAAGCAACGTAAATTACCTATTTTCTAAAACGTGCTTAGTGTAATGATTCATTCTACAGTCCTTCTATAAGATAACCCGTGCTGAGACTACCTGCTGTTAGAATTGTAAATGATACCCGTAAGCCCGCTTCACAATGTGCAAACTTTTGTTTACAGAAATTGTGGTGTCCAAGTTTTAAATTTCATGAGTGTACATCAAGAGTGAGTTGTAACAAGGATAAATGTATGGGGGTATTTAGAAGAAAAAGAAAGAAAATGACAAACAGGTTGGTATTCCAAAAAATGAGAGGAAGGATAAAGAAGAAAAGTAGGGGGGAGAAGATAAAAATTATTTACAGGAGAATGAAAATTCTTAAGCACAAATTAAAGTATGAAAATAAAAATTAGGTGACATAAAAACAAAATTGGCCACTGAGCCAAAAAGAAAAAGTAAAGGTGGATATTCGATAAATTAGTAAAGAGTGAAACGGATTGGAGAAGGGACAAGAATAGTATAGGAGGTGGAATGTCAATAGGGAGAAATAATAGGAAATGAAATCGGATCGAAAAAATATCATCATAAACAATTTTTGTCGAATAACTTGGTAAGAAATTAAGTGATTGAAAATACAAAACCACTCTATAGGGAATTGATTTCTCCATGAAAATATATTTTTTAACCTAACATATTGGACTGTATGTATTTGTGTCCCTTTCCAGTTGAGATACTTGTATTCAAGAAGGTTCTCCGTATTATTTTTATGTCAAACGTAGAACTAATAATTTTTAACCGATTTTTTACTCATTTATGACTCGACTGACTTTTTGTTTAATACGAGTTTACTTTTGAAGCAATAGCAAAAAAAAACTGGTTATTATTTACTAAATAAATCAAGCTTTTGTTGAAAGCTCATTTGGTTTTTTTAATAAGGGAACTTGGATAAATCTAGTATTATTGCTTTTTAAAAGATTTGTTCAACAAAATGTGTTTTCTGAACTTTACCATGATGGATTATTAGACTTTGTAATTACCTTTTTTTCAAAATTATGAATTCTCATAAAAATTACTATAGTGGCTGCAGGAAACGCAACTATACTCAGTATACTATTGGCGCGGAGTAATAAACCTGTCAGAATTATCGAATGTCCCGTATTCCAGTGGCGTAGGTACCTGATACGTTTGGAAAATCATATTTTTAGTAGGTAAATATATTATAATAGTAAAATCTACCTTGATATGAATTATTATGTGGTTATATGTTATTTATTTTATTTGTATAGTAGATCACATTACAAATTTTACTTCTTACGTATTATATACCATTATTTTTGTATCTTGGTATAATACCCACATCTACGGCTATGATTCTCGCTTCTCGTCAGTACCTGGGCTGATGGCAACGTGTTTACACAGATTAAACTATTGTTCTCAGACCCTAGATGGGTCGATATGCTGCAAGAGCGGCACAATGATCGTATTTTGGTTAGAATTTATTGGTTTTTACTTAACCGTAGAAGTACCGCTTTCACAAGAAAATAAAGAATTATTTCAAGCAATTATGATTTATTACTCCGCGCCAATAGTATACAGACTTTAGATAACCTGATGTATATTATATTGATGATGCAGTTGAATGCACTCGGTCAAAATTTTGTAACCGATTTCCAAAATAGTAGGATGCGGTTGGGGCTAAAGTCACATTAATCTACTTGTATGTTGCAACAACTATAGTATTTTATCAAATATGCTAAAGGCTGTGTTATAGCTGGATTAATAATAATATATAGAAATTCTGATTTATCCAAAGTGTTCAAATTTCCTATTTTGAATTGAAATATAAACAAGCAATTACTTACAAAGGCACACCTATGATTTGTTTAGTGTCGTAATAAATGAAAGAACCCAAAAATAGATTATTTCTAGAAATTCTTATAACACGAATAAAGCTAAATAACCTGTAAATAGAATTAATTTCGGATATATTTTATAAATACTTTATATTTATACTTTTAATGATCCTTTTATTATAGGTATGGTATAATTTACTAATCAGTTGAGGATACAATTATGTAACAGTTTTGACATGTTACATAAACTGGGTGTTTTCTTCTTCTCATCTTCATAATACTTCTAATATCATCATCATTCAAATTCGCTCTCAATTTTTGGTTACCTACATCTGAACAAAGACAACAACCAAAGTAATACAAATGGCTCCATGTAGAATTTCAGCTACTATTGTACTTTATATACTAGTATTTTGAAGTTTTTTTGAAAACTGTCAGTACAGTTATTATCTTGATAATTACCAAATTTTGAACTTCAATACAGTACTAGTTTGACAACATTTTTTGAATTCATAAACAATTACGGAGATACGATGATCACGTGTCATTTTTGTTAAACAATATATTCAAAAATATTAGTTATGTAGAAAAAGCTGATGTTTTTTTTGTTTGAACTTTTTTTGACAGAGCAGAATTAATTTGCTTAATACGGTACCAAATATAATTAACCAAGGTTAACCATAAATTTAGATAAATATTAAGGTTCTTAATTACATTATTTGTTAAAACAATTATCTCAAACACTACCTATAATATTCCAATAAATCTTAGTATTTAGCTTTCTTCTTATAACATCGAAGATTTTTTTAGATTTTCAAATATTCTATCAAACTAAAACTATGTTTACTGATACAAAATAAATTTAATAACAAACAATTATAGAAAACGGTTATGAACCTTAAGTTGTTTTAATAAGATGGTTGCGACATCTAGTGGATCACTACGTCGCAACCATTTTGTTAGTCGTGGATGACGTACCCTTCTTTGGGTAATAAATTGACACGACCGAACATGTATCGAGTGATTATCGATGTTTGTAATTATGCAACATCTTTCGAATTTATAGCAAGCGATTTGGGATTTCTTTTAGTTTTAGAATTGAATTTTTTAACTACTTACCTATACAAAAGTTCTTTTGGAGATTTTTTAAATTATTATTTGTTATTTTTGTTAACAGTTTACAGCATGCAAATATTTGTGCTTAACAGACTTTGAAAAAAGAAGGTTCTCAAATCGTTCAAGTTATGCTCGTATGTTCAATGATTTCGAATTATTCTTTTTTTCATTGGAAATTAGGATTTATAAATTTTTGATTATACCTTCTACGAGAAAGTCATCAAACTCCTAAATCTGCTCAGAATTTACAAGACAGAGAAAACCAATTTTTCTAATTGTTACGTTGTTTTTTCCTTTATTAGTTTTTGAACATATTAATTTTCCCAACTGTGTTGGGCCTTCTCTAGGGAGGCTAGGTAGGATACACCATAAGTATTTTTTTATGCCGACGTTTTGACCGCTGAATTGGACGGTCTTCCGTAAGGCTCAAAAACTAGTTGGTCCCTTTGAAAATTAAACAAAAATATTAATTTGGTTTATAATTTAAAAAAGAAAAAGCCGATTCAAAGGGGCAAGATTCGCGGCTGTATAACATCAACGAGTTCTTTTTTTTTTTTTTATGTTTGTTTTCTGTTTTTTTATTAATGATGAGTGTGTTTGAAAAATTTATATTAGAAGTTTTTTTATTGACACTCTTATATTTTGTTTATTTGTTATTGTCAATCCTATAGATTTTCAAAATTTGTTGTTTGCTCTTTTTTGAAACCGGTAAATATCATTTGTCTATTTAATTTGTTCATAATAATTATTGCTTTTCTGATATTACACTGTACCGTTTAATAATGTCTGTTCTTACGCCAATGAAGGATATAGTGAAAAATATTTAAATTACTGACGGCTATTTGTCTCACCAAAAATCCGTGAATTCTCACAAAGCGGTTCACTCCAACAGCAGACACGATAGCAGATTTGCAAATAAAATCATAATTACTCAACTGATAAACAAAGAACAATTTGTATACTCACCGGGGGACTCCACCCCCTATCTTTGTCATCATCCGGTTAACTAGGTCTATTTAATAATTCCAGACAGTAATTATATAAATTAATTTACTCTTCGACAACTAGCTAGTGTCGCCTGAAATAAATGGAGGCTTCCCCGAACGCTCAACCTAGTTGGCATCCCAATGACCAAGATCGGGGGCACCTAATAAGGCTACCGTCTTCACCTGCATCATGTTATTCAGATAGCCCGCAACACCCCATTTTGCGAGTAACCCCACCTGAAGGAATGACATTGTGTCAGGCAACTGTCACAGGGGTGAATGGTTAAATTATATTCAAATACACCAAACAACTTCTTGTTGTCGCAACAAAATTTTGCGTCCTCCAAAACCTATTTTTATCACTTACTAAATACTAAATCTTCACTACTGTCATTGGCAGATTTATAAGATGCAGCTCCTGAAGGTATCATACGATCAACAGCGACGACATTATCATATTTCTAAGTTTTACTCCTAGTCGATCCTGGCATTATTACTACACGATATCTGTCGTTTAATAACACTGGTTTAACAACCATTAGACCTACGTATTTTCTGGATTGTCCGTCTGCAGATTTATTTGCTTTATCAGCACTAAATCTCCAGTTTGATATAATTTAGGAGGCTTGGGATGTTTATGAAAACGACGTCTTGCATTATCAGCTCTATCTTTAACACGGTGTGAAACTTCCTTCTTTAACTCTTTTAAGTCTTGAGAGATTTGGTGTAAGATCAATTTTAGCTGACAGTAGACTATCACCTTTGGTCGAGGAGTATATCCCATAAGTACTTGATTTGGTGATTAATTGCATTGTTAATAGCAAATTGTACTTGTTCAACACATTTATCTCAGCCGTTCTCAGATTCGGAAGAAGTTGTGAGAGCTGATAATATAGTGCGATTAATTCTTTCGGCTTGACCGTTCGCCCGAGGGGTTGTTACTGCATTAAGTACCAATGGGTATAGTACTCTTGACAAAATGCTTTAAATTGTTTGGACGTAAAAGCTGTTCCCCTATCTAATGATACGGTTTGGTACCCTAAAAGTTTAGTTTTTGTGTTTAGTTGTCTTTTTCACGGCTTTCATTACGACATATTTAGAAAAACCATCTATTAATACAATTAAATATTGTTTTTCTTTGGAGGTTCTCTGAAATCGACCTAAATAATCCAAATGTATCGTGTGAAACGGGATCGGTTCTTTTGCCATTGGATGAAGGTACCCTTCACGACGTCCAGAAGGAATCTTGTTATACAAACATGGTATACAACTGCATATATATTTTTGTACAAACTCTTGCTTACGGGGAAACCAATACTTCATACATAAAATGTCTAGGTTGTTTTCACACACGAAGTGCCCGGATTCATCGTGAGCCCTTTGTGATGCCGAAAACCTCGAGGAACTACCCATTCAATACTTTTATCGCTAATTCTGTAAATCCTACTATTACGTAGTGCGTAGTCTTTATGAACAGCTTTCTCATAATCGTTTGTCGGCGGTTTAGATAAAATTTCACTGATTAATTTTAATTTTTCATCGGATAAGTATGCGGATAAAACCCATTCGACTTCTTCATTTTAAAAGTCAAATTCCGAAGCAGTATTACGACTAAGTAATCTACATGTAACAATTTCTTTCTCGCAGTAAATGTATATTCTAGTAATTGCAACCAGCAACGGGCAATTCTGGGAATTAGATCTCTTTTAGTTTGTGCTGTACGAAGTGCATTACAATCGGTCACTACGGTAACGGCATTTTTGAATGATTTAAAGAAAACTCATATAACGATGTCTTCTTTAAAGGGCTGTAGCTCTCTTAGGGAGCATTTTCGGATTAAGGTAATTTGAGTTAAATCGACATAAAACAACCTCTAGTACCTGTAGTTTCCGTTTGGCACAAGAGTTTCTGGACACCCTGCATATCAATGGTATCACCAAGGTTGAATTTTATGCTTCGCCTTGTCAATTGCGCCTTTGAAACTTGAAAATATTTTCCAGGATTTTCTCATAGCCATTTTAGTAATGAAATTTTTTTTCTCGAAGTTAGATATCGAATAGTTTTCAAGATATGGCCGCCTACTAAGCTTAGTGAAACAATCTGCATATTTTTAACAGCTTGCGTGTTTTTTATCTGACATTTATGAAATTGTAAGCTGAAGATGCAAAATGCGACACCATTAACGAACGGAATTGGAGAGAAAAGTTTGACTTAGTTTTCAGATCTTAAACTGATTAAGTAATTTATTTTGTTTGAAAATATCTAAGGGTCGTTTGTCACTCGAATTGGCTTCGACTCGCATTCGATTTTGCTTACTATCGATTTCTCTCTCGCGTCGAACACGACGCGTTTGCGTTTCGAGCCTCAGTCGTCTCGCGCGAACTGTCGAGAACGAGAAAGTTATCAAAGAAATATATCAAAGTGTTAGTAATTCTAGAGCAATTTCAAACGTTTTTGAGAACCAATGCTATAAAATTTTCATAACTCTTTTGAAATTCTTTTTCAGAAATAAACAATCGGCTATAAAAATTACGTTCTATGTACGGATGCAACATTTCTCTCTTTTTTGCCTTTCGTTTCATCCGTTAACACCGATACCAAAATATCACAGCATCCTCCTCATCATATGAACTACTTATTATTATTTTTTTTTTTAGTTTTCACTTAGTTTAGGAGACGCGAACAGACTGAGATTAATCGACCCGTGTGCGGATACGCGCGATTTGAATCGCACGGTTCGAACCTGACGCGCGTTCCGATTCGAGTCGCAGACGCTTCATGTGCGGAGGGCCTAATACATTTTATCGTTGATTGAAATATTGGTAAAGATAGTCAACCTTACGGGATTATGCGACCCCGAAATTTGTTCTAAACATCAGAGGTCGGTAGTATCGCTTTGTGCTAAGAAAATACGTCAATTATATTGTAGAATTTACAGAACAGTATTGCCGATAAATGTGAAATAGAAAACTGTAATTTTGCTGATAGTTTATGCTAAGGCACGACATTGTTGCCAATGCATCATGCCGTTGATTGAAATATTGGTGCATTGAGTCAATGTTGACAAACAAACAAAAACATGCGTTCTACAATATACAAGAATTTATTGATTTTTGTCGACGTACTAATTAAATGTGTGTCCTTTGTTATATATTTTTTTCTATTGTCTGTTAATTGTTCAATGTAATAATATTTATTTGTATCTTTCTTACGTAAGGTTATAACAATGGTTATACCATCATGACAAACACATATATGTACAAAGATTGTATACATACACATGTGAATAAAGTTTATTATTATGAAAAAAACCTGCAGATTTAAAAGTATTAATTTCGTAAAGAAATCGTTGAAAAACGTTCTCCCAAAAAAACAATTTCTTTAAATACTTTTGAAAATTCCATACTCATATATTTATTACATTAACATCGTTTATCCGTTGAAAATGTTTTAAAATCTATTAGGCTTACGCAAGTAAATTTCTAAATTTTGGTCATTGAAATTAAAATTTTTAACATAGAAACGCTATCCCTTTTTATGTTGGAACGAATGTTGAATTTTCTTATATTACAATCTAACGTACTCAACTGTTTGCATCTAAACAATATTATAACAAGGCTACTCATTTACTAAAGGTGTTGCTAAAAGTATGCAATTGTAGAATTTCTGACTAAGCCGATAAGGAATGTGACTCATAAACGATAATCCGGAAGACTTTAAGATCGGGGACAAATAATGTTCTTATACAAAAATTTAAAAAAAAAAGTTGAAGGAATGACAGACAAAGAAAAGCAGTGCGTGGTAATGTGTGACGAAATTACTTTAAAACGAAATTTAAATTATAACCAATATTGGGACTACGTCGAAGGATATCAAGATTTAGGGGAATTAGGACGTAAACCGTTTTAAGTAACCATGGATTGGTTTTTTATTTGAGAGGAATATTGTATAATTGGAAAATTCCATTTTGTTATTTTCTCAGTAGTGGTTCAGTTAAAAGCGAAATATTATGTACTCTTATAAAGCAAGTGATGCATAAGTTGTTTCAAATTGATTGAAACCTCGAGCGTTAGTTTGCGACCAAGGATCTAATAACAGAAGTGCTCTATCTTGTCTAGGCGCCACAAAAGAAAATCCAACAATTCAAATCGACAATAACAAAATATATGTAGCGTATGATCCTCCTCATTTACTAAAAAGCTTAAGGAACAATGTCATGAACAGCAAACTGGAAATAGTCGTCAACAATAAAAAATTCAGTGGACCGATTTTGTCAACACTTTTATATTGATCAGTGTAGCAGTGTAGCAAGATCCATGTTAAAAATTACGGACAAACATATTAACCCATCAAATTTTCAAAAGATGCGTGTTAAATACGCCGCTCAGGTATTTAGCAATTCTGTATCTGCAGCAATTAGCAGTGCTGTGATGACGGGTCAATTAACAAGTAATACGGCGTTAGATACTGCATCTTTTTTTAAAACAATTAACAACATTTTTGACTGTTTAAATAGTTTTTCAGTAAATGATCCGAATCCCTACAAGCGTGGTCTTTCAGTTTTTAAAGACATGCCATGCGAAACGTTGAAACGTTCTGTACAATACTTCAATTCCATCAAGTTTTATGAGAACGGTGTAGAAAGAAAAATATATACTGTATCGCAGGTTTCCAATGGACTATAAATTCAATTTTAAGTCTGTGGGAGGACTTAAAGGAGAAGGAACTTTGTACTTTTTAACGTCACGAATAAATCAAGATCCTCTAGAAAATGCTTTTTCAATGATTCGTGCTAGAGGAGGTTATAATGCCCAACCGTCTGCCCGCGAATTTAGGCTTGCATTACAACATAACATGCACATTCGCTTGCAAATACCAATAGAACAAGGGAATTGTGAAAAAGATAACGACGAGATACTATATGGTATAGATGAACAATTTAACACTAACTATGAGGAAGAGGATAACAAAATTGGGACAAATGAAAGTGTAGAAAATAATGAAACAAAGAGATCGTCTAGAACCTGTCTGGAGAACAAAATCAATGAAGACAATGTCGTAATTAATAGTTCTTTAGAATCTTGTTCAGTGTCGTATGTTGCGGGTTATTTAAGTCACTACATATATAAAAAGTACATTGTAATACGTGTAAGGAAATGCTAACAGTTAACGACTCAAGTGTTTTCAATGTGAACGAATCATTAATTCTATATAAAGATTACAGCAAATCTGATGGAATTAAATACTTACACAGACCATCACCCGAATTCTCAAAATTTGTGTTTTTTTATTGAAACTTTTACTGAAGAATTTCATCTTTTAAAACAGATTATGGTTTATTGGAAAAATTAAACTCCGTATAAAAAATGTCTCAACAGCAGTGTGAATTCATGGTTCAGAGAATGCGACACTCATAAACTGTTAATTATCGATCAGTTGGTTAAAATAAAACTATATCGAACCTTAAAGTGGGAGGCTAATAAACATATTTCTAATAGCTATAATTACAGTGATGTCACAAACCACACCGTAAAATAAGAATATTATCTGCATAAATAAGTGTAAATGTTTGGATATGTTTTATGTATAGCATTGTATTAGGTACGTTATTATTTATGTGTAAATTGTTTGTAAATTATTACTATTATTTTAGATCAGTTGGAATTGTAATTTTTGAAACAATGTTTATAATTAATGAGCTATTTTTACTTTAATTAAACTATTTTAATTCGAAACCATGATATTTTGATACAGTTTCAAAGAGTAAAATCCTAACTTTTTATCTCTACTAACAGATAACAAAGTGTCACTTTTCGTAAATTATTTTTTCCCTCGGGAAAAAAGTGAGTACTATTTTTAACACCAAATTTCCCTCAATAATTTTCTAATTCTATTGTAATATGATTTTTCAATATTAAATCGTCATTTATTTCGTCACAGAAAAGAATAGTGTATTATACACGTATTATCCGCACCGCGTCGGGAGACAACACACCTCAAGCTAAAATCTAGTACTTTTATTTTTAGAAGTAATAGGAATAGGTTTTATTACCAAGTGAATTTAAATTTGAAGGTCTAGTGGAACCCACTTTCCTAAAAAACACGGTAACTTGTTGCCTTTTGAATTGAAAAATTTGAAAACCAATTTTTATTTAAAATCCTTTTCAACTGAACACGTAAAAACAAGTAGATACAAAAACCAATAATTTTGCGTTTCTGAACTCTAGTGGTATTTCTCCCAGTATGTTCTACTTTATTCCTAACGAAGTTATTAAATGACAAACAAATGTCAACATTATTATTTGCAAGTTAAAAAATAAAGTGCAAGCATAATTTGTAAAATAATTGTTTCTTATTTATCTAACACCGACCAAACCAAACTGTTTTAACAAATAACGCTTCGCATGTATTTTAGTAAATTATTAAAAAAAACATTGTCATTAAAATCCAAGATATGTATCATCAATGGTATTATTCATAAATGAAAAATTCGTCACTTTTAATTACTAGTTAATACGTTTACTAAATATTTGAAAACGTTGCAACATTGTATTGACAAAAGTAAATTTTACGGATTGTATGTTGCGCCATTTTTACAACGGTGGAATAAATTGAACTATTCTATTTCAAGAATCGTACACATTATAACTTAGCGCTTCAGTACAGGTGAAAAAAGTAAACAAAAACGCAACCCAACATGCATATGTGAATTGCATCCGTGATACAAGCAAATACAAGCGGTTGACTATCTTTACCAATATTTCAATCAACGATTCTATATACGCTCAAAAACGATTGACCATGTAATGCATTAGTAACATTGTAAATGTAAGGTAATCAGACAATTTAATTAATGTAATTTATTTTCAGATCCCAACATCCCAGAAACAGGAGAGCAAAAAATTAAGTCCTCGCATGGAGATGAAGACTGTTGTTATTCGCACTGTGGCTCACCAGGCAGAGGGTTGTGTGTTAACTGTCCCGGGCGGCCTTCCAACGACACCCCAGTGCCAGTGCGGTGTGCGGCCGGTACCGCCACCAAGACCTCCGAATGTAAAGTCATAGCGCTTACGAGCGCCGCCTCAAGAACTTATAATAAAGTGATTCCATTATGGACCGCATGGAATTTATTAACATTAACACAAATATGGATTATTAATAATAACATATTAAAATGTTTGTTGGTTATGTGCGCGAATTGTGCGCGGACATTGTTCAGGTGTGGATAAAGACTAAGTGGAGATCGTGCTCATAGAATTAGGAAAGTTAGGTGATATGTGTTCTGTTCACTTATACGCAACCGCTCAGTTGGAAGAATTCCAAACAACCACAATACACATTTTTTTTTTCATTATAGCGTCAAAATTCTATAATTTGGACAACCCGAAGGAGGTGTAATTCGAAATCAAGGGAGCTCAACTCATTGAGTGGGGTGGGCTCTAAGGACTCGTGCCTTAGAAGCCCCTGTGCTTGGGGCTCGTTCACAAATATAATCTTAATTTTATCATCGTTATACAAATTACATATAGCAATATTATTGGCCTTTTAACAATATTATTCCTCGGGATGTGAATGGCTAACAATAACTTTTTTATTTTTCAATTAAAATTTGTTTGATGCACAACGTTAACAGTGCACTGGATTGTCCAAAAAGCTTTTACATTTAATAAAACATATCAAAGATGAATTAAAAACTAAGTAATACCGCAATAACACCGAGACGTTATTTTTCTTTCTCGAATTTTTCCAACTGAACGGATAAGTAAGTGAACTTTTTTAGAAGAAATATCTTCATGCACATAGAACTTGTCTAGGACTGCAATGCGAATGTGAAGTCAGGAAATACCAGAAAAGGCGTGTCAATTAATAAAATTTTGAAAATTGCGTACCCATCATTTAAGGAAGATGTCGATTATCTGAAAAGATGGTATTCACTGGCTCACATTTTTCAATGGCTGTTGCGAAGTATATGATTCGCTACGAAGATTATTAAAAAATATATTGTTGATGTTGAAGATAACATGATATATTATTGATTTTGATTGATTTATTTTGATACTAAATAAAAACTTTGTTGCAATATTTTGTATTATAACGCGCGAATCATTTTAAAAAAAAGTTATCGGCGACAGCAGAATTCAAATTTGAATTTCGATTTTTTTTTTTAATATCAAATCTCTGTCCATAAAATACTTGTAATAGTTACGCAATATACTTGCTAAGCAGCCAAAAAAAAGCAGTCAAAATAGATGCGATCCATCTTCTGTTTGTATCAGTTTATATTTTACTGTTAGTTAATACAACGTATGGCAATTTAGACGTATGATGCAAAACAAAAGTTGATTAAATTGTTAAACGTGAGATCTTCGTAGACGTTGGGAAATAGTAAATTTGAACTGATTGTAGCCAAAAAATAAAATACTTCAATAGAACACCATTAAAGTTTATTTTTTAGTTCGGTGCGAAATATTTCCCGACTGCCATCATTGTATCTCACAAGTGCTTAGAGAGTACCTATAACTCTTAGTGTTATTTTAAAGACTCCAAACGTCAACGATAAAACACAACTTGCACAAGTTCTTCATATCAACAGATTTAACATCGGCTTTGTTTTCAAAACCACAAAAGGATCGGACAATACTTTATTTAAAAAAGCTACGCGCACGTTTTTGGCTCAATTTATTAGGAGGAAAATTGTACGAGGACCACTTTGTATTTCAAATCAAATCAAAAATAATAATTTTTGAATGCAAAAACCGTTTGCTTCAGACCAAATCGGGGACGAGGAATCGTTAAAGTATTGTCTAGCACTATTTTAGATGACTGTGTAACATAAAGCTGCGCTGGTTGTAAATTTAATAACGTCGTGTGCGCTAAAAAAACGAGTATGCTTCGCAAAACCACGAATTTTTATAATAATTTTAATCAGGGTATATTTATGTGTGTACATTTGTTGTACTTATTACTAATAATGTTGGAATTTATCATGGCGACTTATTACGAATATTCCTCTTAGATTTACGAAGCCGCTGCTACTTTATATACACAGTCATGTTTGTTAACAGTTTTTACTAATATTAACAATTTTATCTAATACATACGACCGCATATTGTTTATACGGAATGGGATAGTTTGGTGCGGCCACTTCGATGTGGCCGTTTCGGTGCTTGACCAGTTCGGTGTCGGACCATTTCTGTACAAAGCTTTAATAAAATAAAAATACAAGTGATACAAGCACATTTTTGATTTATTGTTTGTTTATTTTTTTTTAAATAAAGTATATCGGTTTTTAAAACACCTCAATCTTTGCACCGAACTGGCCCGGAACTAAACGTCTTGACACCGAAATGGCCGCAGCGAACTGGCAGGCACCAAAGTGACCGCGTCAAACTGTCCTAGATCGTTGTTTATATGCGAAGGATGCTTCAAAATGTTTTCGCGTTAATTTATAATTTTACTTTTAAGTGGTTTAAATGTTATAAATTTTATAGTATAAGTATTTTTGTATTTTTTTGTTTATACATAATCGTGATCAGTGAGGCCACAAATGATGTACTGGTAACTTGAAGTCATCCTCTAAGCAATAGCCGACGCAACAAATACGCGTAAAAGCTTTATTTTTTAAAAATATTCCATCAACAAATAGCTTTTCACATAAATGCGCCAGATCACGTTGTATTATTAAGAAAAAAAACCATGTGAAAAAATGTTTGTGTGCGTATGTTTTAGTACAGAAATCAAAAAATATATATTAAAAAAATATACATAATTATATTGGGAATGATTCTACGTAGTTCAGTTCTAGATTCGTCCGCAAAGTACGATTGTTTAATAGCTGTGTTCGGTAGAGTCTCTGCAAACCCTGTGAAACGCAAGGTGGTATTTGAAGTGAAATCCCTAGGCGAATTAACTCTTGAATAATTTTCTTCCGTTTTACAACCCGAACTAGTACAAAAAATTGTGTGAAATAACGACAATTACCACCTTGCTGATGCGATTTTTTATATTGTAATATGGTGTGACGTTTCCATTAAAAAACTATACATAGATATATTATTTTTAAATTACTAATAGTTTTATGTAAGGGGACTCTAAATCTTAGCGAAAAAATATATCTATTAATATATAGTATATACAGTAAATATCCGACTCGAACGGTACTAACACGTAATATGAAAATAAACAATGCTCATTTATACTACATTTATTGTTATAGATTAAATGTTAAATAAAAGAAGAGAATATGTCAAAATTGTGTGTAACAACGTATTCTTTTGAAAGTCTCGGAACTAGCTTTAACTAACATCAGCTCTGTACAAAAAGATCAAATCTTTATGTATACAGCTGTTCAAAAAAACGGTTTCAAAAAATACGTTCACGTTAATAAAAATTTTAACATAATCTTAGATTGTCCAAAGCAGAATTTCTGCATTATGAAGATAGCTTTTGTAATGAATAGCTCAATAATGTATAAGTGTAATTTTACTGTTAACGATACAAAGTTGATTCTCCAACTCATCATAGTTTTCATTTATTTAATAAGGGTCCACAAACTAATTTCAACAAACCGAGCAATAACGCGTTATTCAAAAAATATAATCAAAAATGGGTCAACTTTGCCTCGTTATGTTTGTTAGTGTTGTTCAGAAAATATATAATTATTGTTGCTATTATAGCGTTGTTGTTGTTGTTGAATTTAGAAGATGTTTAGCATATTTTATTTAAAAGGCCTTTTACATACTACTATATTTAGATTAGTAGACTTGTAGCACAATTTTTATAGAACAAAATACGCTATTTTATTAACAAATTGACTACACTTTTGTGCGCATTTCTCTTTTTACGCTCGTCGGCTTTTTAAATAAAAAGTCGAGTTCGCTGTCGATTTTGGTTTGTATAAATAAAATAAAATAAAAAAGTTTTTGGCGCGTTCGTCCCGCTCCTGAAGATCGCGTCGCAAACTTGTCGATGTTTGTTCTTTTTTTCTTTTATAAACGCCAAGACGGGTTGAATGCCATTATCACTTAGTACGAATGTGCGAGTGTTTATATCGTAGTTTTTACAAATCAATTGTTATTAATGTAAAGTTATTACTTAATTTAGGTTAATAAAAATATTGACTGGCGAGAGCAGAAATTATAATATACGAGTCCGTTATAACTTGTACATGATTGTATATGTGTATTTGTTGTTAATGTCTACTACTTAGGTACGTCAACATTAAAAATTATTACAGCACCCCCGTTACCACCACTCTCCTTCATTTTTAAATCAGTTTGAGCTGTAGTAATTTTTTGTTGATTCTTTCACTGTTGTAACACCAAAATGAAAACAAAAGAGTCGGATATTTGCGACAGTGATAGTTGCTTTACCATTTAGATTGTAAAAATTTATAAAATATTTTTGTGGAAACGTTACTGTATGAAACGCTATATTTAAGTTAACGTTGCAGAAACTTAAAAATAAGGTTTATCTAATAAGTCCCATGAAAATTGAGTTAAGGTTGAAGTTTTTTTATTAGTGCAAAGTATTATAATATTGAAAAAACGATGAAATAAAAATTTAAACTAGCCCTGATTCATGCTGTTAATATTTAACATACAGTTGACAATAAAGAGCATTTCGGGATTATTCTATTCATATTATCATTTTGTTTATAAAAAGTATAGCGACATTCTTCGTTGAGATTTTACATTATTTCCTTTTACCACAAATTAAAAGAAGTGCGTCAGAATTTTTTGAGCTTCGATGCAAGAAATAAACTAATAAGACAAAGTTGAATGTTAAAAGCTCGGAAAACAATAAAAAGGGTTAGTTGTCTTGCAACCTTAGCAAACAATGCATAAAAGTGTAATGAAAAATTCCTGAACCCTTCGGGCGACTGCAGCTTTCTTAATACTTTCGCGTTCCTTCTTTTTGTAACGTTGTCTGGCTATAGCTTATCTAAAGTCAAATGTCGGATAAGTTGCACGTTGATAACGTTTAGTCAAAATTTTGTTATTAATTGTCTTTGTGAAATCTTTTATTGCGTATATTGTGTTCAAGGGAACTTTAAAAAGGTAAGGTAACAAGAATAACAATCACAGCATAGAAGCAAATACATTCAATTCAATTTGTTGGAACGGCCTCAATTCATTCATTACTAGTAGCTTTAATATTTTCACCAAACTTTCCTTTCAATTTACTACATTGGTTACCCTAAGGCTACGGTTACAGTGCAAGCGCTTTCGCGCGAATTGTCCTTCGCGCGAAGTTTCGCGAATTCGCGCGAAAAATCAGTGGTTTCTGGTATTCCTAGATTCGCGCGAATTAAAGCAATTTTATCATTTAAATTAAAGCACGGGGTACGAGCACCAGTGTAAAAAACATTAAGAGATGGATACTGACGAAGAATTTTATCTAGCTGAAAATTCGGTATTGATGCTATCTGCGTTTACTAAAAGAAAGAGAAGGTTCTGGATTAACGAAATATACGCAAATCGTCATTTAAGTGAATATTATCAGATTTTCGAAGAGTTAAAAAGGCAGCCGTTACAGTTCTATGGATATCATCGAATGACTTACGATACGTACTCTTATATATTAAATGCAATAGAGGAAGAAATAACGAAACAGTGTAACTTTAGGGAATGTATTTCTCCATCAGAAAAACTAACAATAACGTTAAGGTAAGTATAGTAAAACTTATTCTACATTTAAACCTTGAAATTTGAAACAAATGTTGCAATACTATAATTTGGGTCTTCCGTTTGGGGAGTGTTAGTGTCGAAAACAGGATCATTATTCGTCGATAGATTGGAATGCTGGGATACGGGACGTGGAGAGAAAGATGAGGGTGAAGAAAGTTCATACGAAGGTGAGGGTGTACATTGAGGAGTATACAAAACGTGACCTGTGGAAGGCCTATTTAGAAAATTCATATGATGTGATGGTCGAGTTGAGTAGGACGTGATCTCGTTAAGAAGAACTTGTTGCAGCTGTAACTGTAAAAGAAGCTTTCTTTCTGGTTTCACAGTTTGGAAATGGGGTAGTAAACTCATTAAGAAATGGTAATCATAATCTGTATTTACGTCTGTTTGCACTTTCCTTTGCTTAAAAAATTTTAGCTTTTCTTCTTCCAATTGTAGCAATCTGCTCTGGATATCACTTGCTCGTTTTGCAGGTCGGGATTGCTGTTTTTTGCTCGAAGGTTCCTGCTGTTCGGTTTGTGGCAATGGATTTCGCTCTGCAACAGCTCGTTTGGAGGGGTTGGTAGTACTCGTAGATGGTAAAACCTCTACTACGTCATCTGGATGGTCATTGTCGGGATTTTGTGTTTCAGGAGAGTCTGCTTCGTCATAATATTCATCGTTTGTTGGCAATGAGTTTTCCTTAGACAGTGGAATATTTCCGGAACTTTCCCTTGGGGTCATTTGATCTGCCAAAAAATACAAGGTCTCGAAGTAAGGCCATGTAGAACCACTTTTTCCTCCTCCTGCCGCACCTGATTTGTGTTTAACAGCTTTCTGATATTCCCGCCGAAATGTATCTCGTAGTCCTTTCCACTTTGTCTTTGCCGCTTCACCTAAAAGTGCAGAAAATAGATATAGGATTTGCATATGTATCTAAATATCTCTGTTGGTATTATAGAGAATAATATGTAGATAGTAATACGTAGAATATACATATATTATTTTAATTTGTTACAGATTTCTCTCAACTGGACTTGCATTTCGTTCCCTAGCCTACTCATTCAGAATGTCACACAGTACGATAAGAAAAGTCGTATATGAAACTTGTTCAGCTATTTGGAAAAATTACACTCACAGCACTTGCCTCGGCCTACAAAGGAATCGTTATTAAGAAGTGCTATGACATTTTATGATAAGTGGAATTTTCCAAACTGTGCTGGTTGCATTGATGGAAAGCATATTCGTATTAAATGTCCTAAAAAATCGGGTACTATGTTCTATAATTATAAACAATACTTTTCCATAGTGCTACAGGCTGTAGCTGATGCAAATTATAAATTGCTATGTATTGATGTGGGTGGATATGGAAAGCAAAGCGATGGTGGAACTTTCGCGTCTTCAACTTTATACCAGCAGTTAGAAAATGGATCTTTACTACCAGAAGAAAAAACTTCCTAATTCGGAAGTAGTGCTTCCACACGTTTTACTAGGTGATGATGCTTACCCTTTGAAATCATATTTAATGAAACCATATTCTAAACGAAATCTTTCACGCGAAGAAGAAATATTTAATTACAGACTATCACGGTGTCGCAGAACAGTAGAATGCTCATTTGGAATAATGGCAGCTAAGTGGAGACTACTTAATAAACCTATAGAATGTTATCCTGATAAGGTTGATTTAATAGTAAAATGTATTTGCTTATTGCATAACATTATTATAGACAGGGAAGGTACCTACCAGTCCGATATGTTACAATCTGAGCTATTCAATTCACAAAGTAACCAAAATCTCAAAAAACTCGTGTAAATAATAGATCTACTAATATGGCGTACGATGTACGAGAAACTTTTAAAGTGTACTTTAATAGCGAAATAGGTGCAATACCGCAACAGTATATAAACACGTAGATTGTATTGTACCTACTTATATCTTAAACTGTCTCTAGGCTATAATAAAATAAAATATAAAAATCTATACTTACTGGTAATATTTAATTCTACTGCCACTTCTTCCCATAATTTTCGTGACTTATCACGGTTATGGTACCCTTTACATTTCTGGTCCCACAACACCCTTCTATCAAACACCAGAAATATAAGTTTTCACTATCCATTTTATCAACGCCTATAGAACCTTGATTGAATTAAATTTTAGGTCGCTATTCGCGCGAAAAAACAAATCAGTTTGAACGCTTAGCGACAACCTCTGATTAGCGCGACTAATTCGCTTAAACTGTAACCACCTGCATTTGTTTATGTGGATTTATTAGTTCGCGCGAATTCGCGAAACTTCGCGCGAAGGACAATTCGCGCGAAAGCGCTTGCACTGTAACCGTAGCCTAAAGCTTTAAAAACAATCAATGATCGGCTATTGCATATTAAACCTCAGCAATCAACAAAGCTCGTGACTCTTATTTTATGCTTTACCGCATCTTTAAATGTAATTTTATTACTATGAACTTATTTTGTAACACTATGGATAATTAGTCGAGCTACAGCAGGCCCGGCTCAAGGTATAAGCAAACGATGCGTCGCATTGGGGCGCTTTTCTTTAAGGGGTGCCAAAAACCAGAAATGAAAACGAAATTAAATACCTTCTATATGAAATATTTAGTTGTTATAAAATTTGAACTGTTATCTTTTTTTAATAATGATCATCAAAAATGAGCAAAAGTAGAATTGAATGCAAACATCAACGTTCAGTTTGACTGAAAATGCAGTTCTCATTTTTATTCATTTATATTTTCAATGATTCATAGAAACTGACTCGTGATTTCTACGAAACATCATTTGAACTAAAGTGTGTTTATATTTCGTGGCGGGTGATTAGTATGTAATATAATCCAAACCCAAACAAACTAAGATAGCACAAATATAAAGAATGCAAATGTAAAGATTCTCACAAGTTCATATAAGTAGTGTAGTGTTACTGAACTCTTCTTACTGTTGTGTTAAGTACCTATCGTATTTATTAAAAAACAACACGGATTATTTTGATGTTTGTAGTTTGAGCAGGTATTCAAAATTTTGCATGTCTTGTCTTATTATGTTTTGTTGTTTAAATTTTAATTAAAATGGATGCAAAAAGAAATTGTCGGGGGCGGCCAACCGAAAAAGGAAAGCCGTAAGAGAAGAAGAAGAAGCTCATTTAAAAAACCAATTATTTAAATTTTTGAAAAAAGACGAAAAGGATCAAGTAGTGCAAGACAAATCTGCAGGTGAAAATATTTTTCATCCGGAACGACAGCCGTCTGGATCAGATCTTCAAGCAGGACCATCATCTCCTGCGTCAGTCCTAACTACAAATGACCGACACCAGGACCAGCAGTTTTCAATGTGCCGATCCAGCAACATGGCCCGAATATATTAGTAACAAAATTCGTAAAATTATCATAGAACATGGACCGAAACAAGTGAAACAACAATCATATTGGAAAGACGAAGCGGAAGAAGCTTTAGTAATAGGTATTATAGTAGAAAACTCGCAAATGATGATATTGTCCCAAGAACAAGAAAACGCTTAGTTCTCATGAAACATCCAAATCACATTTTAATTGTTTTATCAAGTGGATAGATTTTAAAAAAGCTTTACAAAACTATAAAGGAATAGACAGCAAACTTGAGGAAGCTTACGAATCTGAAAGGCGTCACTGGCGAGCAGTACTAGAAAGAATTGTTGAAATTATAAAATATCTTACTGGGCAGTGCCTAGCTCTACGCGGGAGTTCAGATATTATTTCTACAAATAACAATGGAATTTTTTTTAAATTGGTCGAACTGTTTGCTAAATTTGATTCTGTTATGGCAAATCATATAAGTAGGATTCGCGACAAACATACACAAACTGTTCATTATTTAGGAAAAAACATTCAAAATGAAGTGATGGCCTTGATTTCCAAACAAATTTCGTAGAAAATTATTCAAATGATAACAGATGCTAAATATTTTTCTGTCATTTTAGACTACACTCCAGACATCAGCCATACCGAGCAAAATGACGATCATAGTAAGATTTGTTCATAAAAATGAACAAAATATATTTACTGCAGAAGAACATTTCTTGGGATTTGTAGAAATCGCTGACTCTACAGGGAAGGGTTTATCAGAGTATCTCTTGAGGACTCTAAAAGAATTAAAACTAAATTTCAACAATTTACGAGGCCAGGGGTACGATAATGGATCCAACATGAAGGGCAAAAACAATGGAGTACAAAGACATATTGTAAATTTGAACCCCAGGGCGTTTTACGTCCCTGTTCAGCACATACTTTAAATTTGGTTATAAGCGATGCCGCTAAAGTTAACGCAGAAACAATAAGCTTTTTAACACTATTCACGAATTATACAAGTTCTTTAGTGCTTCAACCAAACGATGGAATGTACTCGTAAACTATCTAACCAAAAAAACCTTTATCAGCCACTAGGTGGGAATCAAGAATTGACGCCCTGGAACCACTCAGGAATGACATCGGGAATATCTTAGATGCCTTGATAAATATTTATGAAAGTACTCAGTTTGATAGCGGAACAAAACATCAAGCAAAAGCTTTCGCATTTAACTTAAAATCGTACGAGTTTGCATGCTCAGTTGTAATCTGGTATGAAGTATTAAGTAGAATAAATATAGTAAGCAAAATGCTACAAAATCCTAATATGGATTGAAGTAGCTCCCTTGATTCTTTAAAAAATTTAATAACATGTATTCAGGGGTTTCGAACGGATGAACACTTTGATGTCATACTTGAATCTGCAAAACAACTAACTGAACAGTTGGAGATTCCCCCCCAATTTAAGGACTCCGTACTAAGAAGACGAAAAAAATACAGTTTGATTATGAACACCCGGACGAAATACCAACAGATCCGAAGTATAACTTTAAAGTGTCATTTTTTCCCCATTTTGGACACCGCTTTAAATTCCTTAATGAGAGATTTGAACTTTTAACAGAACACGTTTCAAAATTTGATTTCTTGTGGAGCCTTAAAAAAGTCAATGACCAGGATGAAGAAAATGTTAAAAAACTTTGTGAAAATCTCGAAAACGGATAGAGAAGAAAAAGACATTGTTGGAAGTGAATTATTCAACGAGATTCAACTTTTAAAAGATATTTTAAAAATTGCAACTTTGGTAATCCGTTAGATATATTGCAATACTTGTATTCTCAGGAACTGGACACTGTTTTGTTAATTTATTCATTGCGTTACGAATTCTCCTAACGCTCCCGGTTTCTGTAGCAACCGGTGAGAGGTCTTTTCACGATTAAAGATAATAAAAAACTACTTAAGGTTCAGTATCTGTCAGAATAGACTAGTGGGATTATCCATGTTAGCAATGAACACGAGATAAAATGCGAGAAACCACAACGAATAACTTTTTTCACAATACACATACTAAAACTTGATAAATTTATATTAGTTTGTGAATTAGCATTCTGGGTAGGTACATTTGGCGATTTTTCGATCATATACGGTAAAAATGCGGTGGGCCGAGTTATGGCTAAAAAACAAATTTTTTCATTAAGCCCCCCAGAATTCCGTGAGTTCAAAATACAACTTAAGAATAAGCTTTTCTTAATCCCCCATCAACTCTCAAAAATGCCGTTAATTTCTAATCATTTTCCGAGATAAGGCCTTTTTTTTGTCTAATTTGACTGGGCTATACTATAGGGGCGCTCAAAAGTTTTTGGCTTCGGGGCGTCATTGATCCTAGAGCCGGCACTGGCTATAGCTAAATATAATATTATGGAATTTATGGATTGTCTACAGTAAGCAAATCTGGTTCTTTCCGGGCTACTACTTGTTTTCCATTCGAATCTGGTATACTTCAGTTATTGGTCCAATTGGTTTTTAAGAACGCATGATTTTGTGTAAAACAACAGTGCAGAGCGTAAGTTAACGTTTGAAGTCAAGGCACTAACTCAAAAAAAATATGGCGAAATAAAATTTTTTACTGACGAAATAATCACAAAGAACTTATGGTGGAAAACTATGGCACGCCATTTTAGTATGATCAAATGTCATTCATCAAAAATATAAATTTCGCTTTATCTGGGTTTGATGGAAAGCCAAAACAGAATCGTCCAATATCTTCTAGTTGAAGAATTCTATTCCGCAGGTACGGAACTCGATAAGTGCATTGTTTATGGTGGCCGCTTCGCCACGTATTGTTCATAAAGCTGCGGTCAAAAATTTTAATCAGTTATTACTTATGTAAAACGTTTTAAATGGCGAGAAAATTAAAAGTTACTAACACCTACAACCCTGTATAGTGTTTCTTCTTACTTCACAAAATGAATTTAGTTAAGTACCTACTACTAATTTTTTTGTTCTTTTGTTGATGACTAATGAAAATATTTGTATTAATTTTATAACAGAAAAAGGTGTAATTGGAGGCGTAGAAAACCGTACAAGTTATTGTTGCTTCGTATTTCCCGAAACGTAACTACTAATAATTACGTTTTCTTCTGAACACTTTAGATCTGTGTTTCGAAGCAAAACTTATTGTTTCATCAGAACCAGTGGACATTTAGGTATGTAATCTACATACTATCTTTGACGATGTTCTCGATTTATATAGTTTTATTTATACTATTCCTTTTAGGGATCTTTTTGGTGGAGATTTAACAAAAAACACTGCCTTTTTAATATAGAATTGCCTGACGTTTCGCCGCTGACAAATGGGGACGTCTTCGGAGGTTAGACTTCTTGCCCCAGTTTTTTGAAGAAGCAATGCATTTTAAAATACGAATGTAATTCAAGACGTAGAACACTGTAGTTCAAACCGTTCCTTCGGATTTCCGTTTTTCCCAATAGAAGCTTTTTTCTCTACAGCTTTAGATGTGCGTAATGATTCACTTCAATATAAGTGTATTCACCAATTTTTAGTGAAATCAGAAACAAAAATTTTTTTTTCCGATTTTGTACCTGAGACCGAGCTATAGTCTTTGTTCTTTTGATGAAAAATGACAAAAAAATTTGTGATATGTCAAAACCGTCAAGAATAAGATAACATAATTTAGGTTATATAAACTCAGAATTATATGGCTAATCGACCCATGTAAAAGGAATTATAGGTTTGTATTTAAAATACGAAAATATACAGCAGCTTTTGGCACAGGAAAATATTTTAGGTAAAACCAAAATGATCGATTATGGCCGCCTATAGATTTCAAGTTTCGGATTGCAAGTTTTGCACTTCCACATAACAGGGACTAAAGTAACTCATTTGCTCCCTACGGAGTTTAAGTCAAAATCACCCATTTTTATCAGTTATAAATTGAATGAAAACCCACACACAACTGGCGATGATTATAGCGTGACTAACGACAAATTATCATGACAAACTTGCCAACTTACGTGATTATTGGCCCTTGGGCTCTACGAGCAATAAACTTCACGTGCGGGATAAAAACACTCACTTTAGTCTCTATGTATATAATATACTATTAGTGCACGTTCTACTCATCAGATCACCCTGTATAGTCTTTGTTCTTTTGGTGAAAAATGACAACAAAATTGTGTGGCTCTTTTAAAGTAATACGGTGTCATTCAATGCGTAGAACTGTAGTTCAAACCATTTTTCTTAGATTTTTGAAAACTACTGCATAAACTACGTTTTTCCCTATAGAAGCTTTTTCCCTACAACTTTAAATGTGCGTAATAATTCCACATTATTATATTGAGGGTAACTGATTGTATTTCTGTATTTTATACCTCAATATTAGTGTATCACCAATTTTCAGTCAAATCGGAAAAAACATTGTAGTTCAAACAGTTTCTTCGGATTTCTCAAAATTTCTGCATGATTTTACTCCCTGAAAAAAAACAGTAAAGGGAGTTTTTACACCCCAGGGAAAAAAATCATAGCCAACTCGATTTTTGCACGACCCTTATATAATGAGTGATTTTACTCCTTGAAAAGAGAGAGTAAAGTGAGTCTTTTACTCACTACCAAAAAAGCATAGTCAACTCAATTTATGTTTATTATTTCATATTAATATTTACATTAATGTTAGAACCACCACTAATACTAAACAAAGATGTTAACTGGTTAATTTTATTATTTGGGATACTACTATTTACTTGATTTAATCCGTTAGAAGTTAATAATGGCAGTTCGTTTTTCTTTTCTGAGTTTATTCCCAGAAAAATTTTCTCGGCGATAATCTTCTTATTAGTCAATAAATTTTCAACGGATCCCTCTGCGACAGTATTGGATTTCCATCCACCATGATGTTTTGTAAAGCTAATACCGCACCTGTATCGGCCAGGAAAGATGTTGATGAGAGCTGAAAGCAGTGGCCCGTGTAAGAAGATTAACCAGGTAAAATAAGGTTTGCCTAGGTAATCCTTCAAAACTGTTTTTACCTACGGACTGCGTGTAACATTTGTTATTTCTATAACTCACAATAAATAGTCTATGCTCTGTCTTCTCTTTCCGTAGAACCATATATTTTTTACAAATAACAACGAAATCAATTGTAGATTTTGGAGACTAACGTAAATGCTCTATTTACGTGATTTTTAGTATTGTTTACAGATACTAATATGCTTGATCCCAAGTCCTGAACGCTATCTATGCTTAGTTTTACCAGTTCGTTAGATCTTAAGGCCCAAGCAATGCCCATAATCTTTGCTACCTGAAATAGTTGACATTTATTTCTTAATTGAAATCAAATTGCTGATGTCAACGATCGCAAGACTCGCTTTCAACATGGAATAATGTGACCAGAGAGTGGAAGTCTTAAACTTCTTCGCTTGTTCGGCAAAATATACTAATAACACATTCTCGCTATGCATTTCATCCACTTGTTTCATCAGGCACCAATCACAAAATTCCGTAAGCACTTTTGGGATTTTTCTGGCAATAATACCACTACTAACTATTTCGGCAACAGCTTCTTCAATAGTTTTATCACACTCATGCACTTTACTCTCTCGGTATATAATCTATACTATTTTCCCAGTAAAAGTTTTTCCCTACAACTTTAGATGTGCGTAATGATCCTAAAGTATTATTTTGAAGGTTACTGATCGTATTTCTGTTTTCCACACCTCAATATTAGCGTATTCATCAATTTTTAGTTAAATCGGAAATCAAACATTTTTTTCCGATTTTGTCTTATTTCTTTTGATGAAAAGTGACCAACAATTTTATGTAGCTTTCTTAACATAATACGATGCAGTTCAATTCGTAGAACACTCTAGGTCAAACCGTTTCTCAAAATTTCTTCTTAAAAAACTTTTTACCAAGTAACAATTCGTGACGACAAATATAGTACTTGACGTAAGCGTGACGGATTCTTTGCAATTTATTGTTAAACGTTTTTTATGTCACAAGTTTGTCACGACACCGTTTGTTCTACGCTTTATAGTTAATTTTCTACACGTATACTGTAACGATAAATTCGTGCATAAATCGTGAAGCACTAACGGTACTTAAGCGTGACGCATTTCTGGCATATTTTAAGTTTGGGTGAAATTGCAGTAGTTGTTTTGTGCCTGTCATTTTGCGTCGAATTTCTGCATAATAAAGTGTGATCTCTAAATCTTTAAACATTATAAATCATATTGTTGGATATGACCTAGTTTAACTCTGAGATATCTATTATATTTTAGTTTAGTTTTATACCTTATATTAATATTAGCAAAGCTTGCATGCTACGCATGAACAATAATTGGCCTCAGCACTTACATTAACATTCATCAATTGACTAATCAATATGAATGTAGAGTACATTCTATAAAATGTACAGGACTAATAATTAATACTTATGAAAGTGTTTGTAGAACAAAAGTTGAATAGTGAATAGAGGGTATATTAATACTCAAAAATCGAAGTGGATAAGAAGTGAGTAAACTAACCCTTATATCATAAGGTAATAAGAATCAACCTTATTATTTTACAATGCAAAGGTCAAGTTATTACTCATTTCTAAGTTGACATGTTTAGATTTTAGTGGTTTTCCTAAACCTAAACCTTGAACCATACATAACACTTACATCACAATACAATAATAAAAATGTACCAAACGAATAAATAAAGTAGAATCCAGTTTGATTTTCGTGACATCAAGACATTGTGTCCATTTTGTAACGTAGAATCGTTAAGTAACGTAAAATCATAAAGAATTTGTCGCTTATATTCGTGACGCGTACGACACTCAAATTCTTGACGACAACTTAACGTATTTCTGTTTGTGACGATTTTTAACATTCAAAAAAGTGCGATTTGGCCACTGCGTCACTTACGAATTCTACTAAGATTCGAAACTACTAATATGTAAAGATACATCACGATCGTGACGAGTTCGTTGATGATCTCGTGCAGCATTGTTACTTGGGTTTCCCAATAGAAGCTAGGTAGTAACACTGTTGTTTAAACAGTTTTGAATTGAGTTATTTTTGTTTTCCATCTCCACCAAGAAGAGGTCCTAGGCCATGTTCTAAATATATTTTATGATCACATTTGGATACAACAGTAGAAACAAGTTAAAATTCTGAATTGTTTGACGCTTTACAAAAAGTATGTAGGGATGCTTTTGCCGTAGCATGTAAGGAAAAAAACGTCGACATGGACTACATTTTCTTTATTATTCTTTATGCTCATTTTGTACAAGTATCATCAAAGGTGGAATTGCTTAAACATATTTTTCTTGTGCCTACTAACATTTACATCGTTATTTACCACTTAATTTTATATGCGACAAATGCAGAATCGACAAATGCATATCATTTATTTACTTATATCAGAAATACATCATCTCCCCCGGAATATATAACGCCCAGAGGATTCTATATTTGCATATGAACTTCCCGAATTGCCAATAGGTGGCGATACGTGTTACATTGTTATAATATTTTAGTTTCCTGTTATTTTCACACCTAACACTCAATTTAAAATTAAAGATTTCAAACAAACTGAATAGTATAACTAAATAGTATGTAAAAACTTTTAAAAAATCTATTTTTAAACTATTGCGTTGTTCCGTCGTGTGGTAACATTATTTCGCGATATTCAATCAATGACAAAACCGGAAAGCCAACGCATAACGTCATCTATCGGTGACTGAAGGAAACACTAACACCTATATAGAATCTACTGCTTGTATATATGGGACGTTCTACATTCCGGGGGAGATGATGTATTTCTGCTTATATTAATTAATTTTTGCTTAAGCCAAGAGGGCACTTTAGAAAAAAGCATTTTTCTTTTTTTTAGATTTATTTTAATCTAAAATTACTATCTTTTTACTTGTTAATCTCGGAAAATATGTTGTTTACATTGAATAAACTGAGAATAGGTAGAGGGTAAACGGTTAAGGTAAGAATATAGTTCTTTTGGAACTCGCAGAGAATTCCACATCTGCATAAACAATTTATTCGCCTCCGCGCCTCAGTATATTATAACTGCGCATTTGTCATTTAAGCGTTCGTCGATTAAAAAATACAAATGTATAAAGTAAAGTAAAATCAAAAGTTAGCAATATCATCTAACTAATGCACAATGGTTAACAAGAACCTAAAGTTCAAACGTTTTCTACAAACAATAAAATACGTTTAAAGAATTTTAATTACGTCACTGTATAATATTCCTTAAAATAAAAATTTGAAAACAACGCCATCATGTGACTGAAGAATAAACTAAAAGAATTGTAGATTGGCGATAGATAGCGCCATCTTACGATGAAGGTAAAAAGTATATAATTTTTTTTTTTATATCGTTTTAAATTATGCTGCTAACTCATATTATTAACATTCTTACACAATTTTGCAGTTTAAATGTATAAAACAATTTTTGGTTTATGTGATTTTTCAAACATTTATTTCGTGACTCGTAATATTTTAATTCAATTATTTTTAAAGTTAACTAATGAAGTTCTCAGCACTTAAACCGATTTTAAAACACGCGCTTCTTTAATTGACGGTTCATTGGTTATTTTTGTAATTGGTCTAAACCTTGATTCGTCGAAATTGAGCACGTTGTACAAATGCGATTGGTTATCGTAGTTATACGAATTACGATGACCGGCAAGTGACGTTTGTGTACTTTTTGCGATGGATAATGAATAAATACTAGAAATAAGTAGCGAAATTGTCGATTCGTACATAAACAATACGTGTCACGATTGAGTTCTTGTCATATAGCTTAAGGTCGGTGCGAAAATAGTGCCGAAGATTTTTCGTACATATAGGTTAGGTCGAAAGTTATTCTGCGATGAATTTTTATTCATTATTATTTAACTCAATTTTTCTTACCTTGCTAATCGGTAACGTAACGTCAAAATCTAAATCCAAGTCGGTCACGACTTTATTAGACGCGAAGTGGAAAGTTACCCCTTTGGTTTTAGAAGTGGCCGAGTACTTGGCTGATGAAAATAACGACTTTTATTGGAGTTTTATTGATTCAATATGTAGTTTAAGCCCAGCTTTAGCCGAACTAGGTAGCGTTTTCTTTTTATACTAAGAGACGATAACATTTCTAAGTGTCGTTTTATAGATAGTGATAAGAAGAAGTATGAGGTTCTAATGGATGTGACATCTAAATATCTTAGCGAATTTGAACTATCGATGGCGATACTAAGCCTGTCGTTACATACTTATTCACCCAAAATTGAAATGTTTGTGCAAATCGCCATGGAGAAGGATCTCCCATCGTGTACAACCGTAGTCGAAGTGGGAAATTCTTTTACTTGTAACGTTAATGAATTAGAGGATCTTATTAAACAGGTACGTTTCTAATCCGTTTCGTATTTTGTATTGTAATTCTCACTCTTAGGCAGCAGGGACAGAAGAAGAAAAAATTGATGTTTATAATGTAGATACTCATTATCCCGGTTCAGAAAATAGAAGTGTCATTGTTGCTTTGTACGGAGAGTTGGGTACAAAAGAGTTTGCAGAATTTCATGAAGTACTTAAACAGCTGGCAGTCAATGGTGAAATTGATTACATCTTAAGGCATTACATTAAGGTAAATCGATACATTGGGTGTAAGGGGGATTTGAATAGAGGAATAGAGGAGAAATTTTGTAATTCATTGGTTTCTAACTTTCAAATATGATTGTAACTTGAATTTAAAAATTTAATTGTATCCCCACAGATTTTATACAAGTCAGTTTTTATAACCCTGGCAACAAATTACACTAAAGTACCATCAGGGGGTGGCAATTTTTATTCTAAGTGTAGAAATTTAGCAAAAACATTAAACAATCGCAATAATAGGATTGACTACCTCTTTCCTCTTCCTGCCCTGAATGTTCACCTCCAGAAGTAGAAGGACGAGGTCGCTTGTCAGGAATTCTGTAAGGCAGAGATAATTAGTGTTCTTACTAATTAGGATACAGGTACGAGGATTCTTGTGTCTGGTATCATGCGGTACTTATCATCCTTACAGAACGAACCTTTGATTTGTCCTCTATACATCCAGGGTTCTTGTACCAATGCTAGCCCCAGATGTTGCTTGGGAAGAGCCACGGCCGAGGTTGCCTTAGCGTGGCGGACAGGTCCGGCGGGTGGAGTGCGGGCTCGTCTATTTTCTAAACCGCCATCGGCAGGCTTTCCAGTGACTGGCCCGGCAGTGTGGTTTGGAGGATATGCTCCATGTCTTCTTCTTCAGCCACAGCTGCCTCGGTCTCTGTAGCCGCCGACACTGTTTGACTTGTGTTTTTCTCCGAGTCCTTATTTGAAGATGAGGGGTGAGGAGCCTTCGTCTCTATCGGTTCAGCTGGGAGGAGAGGCTATTCCTCCGATTTCTCCATGCGAAGTTCTCGAACGTAGATCTTCTCGAACCGGTAAGGTCGCCCTGCTGCATCGATAGCTGCCGCCGACGGCCATAACACTGCCGTCGGCCTCTTTTCTGCTACAGTGACCTCTCCTCTGGCTCACCTGCAGATCAGCATTCTGGTAATCCACTAACCGGAGGATTCTCTCCGCAGTGAGTTCCGTACTTGTCGGGGCGAAGAACGTGATATTGTGCGGTTTGGAGATGTTTGAGGTGGATACTTCAAACCACCAGGAGTGGATGCTTCTCTCAACCGCTTTCTTGTCGTCTGCTCTTGAGCAGGTCCCGTGGCCGGTCTAGTGTCAACCTCAGGGCTTCACTTTCCTTCAGCCAAGAATCGAAGATAATGTTGCGTCTTGGGACTGTTTAGTTTTCTGCGGTTGGAATCGTTCAACTCTCCACGTTGGCCAAGTGTAGGAAGTGGGATATCCTTCCTGAAACGCCTGGATCTTCCTTTGTCTGTATTACGCCCGTTGTTGGGTGACGTACAATCCTGTTTTTGAGTTTTTTTTCTTTCGCTTAATTTTTGTACATAGAAAAAATTGCCGCCCTTTGACGGTAGTTTGCGTTGAAGGTTATGACGAAGGAAATACAAGGACCGACATAGAATGGGTTATAAGGAGTGGGCTAGAAGGACTAACATTCAAAAAATCTGCGCAGGTACAATCTTGTTTTTGCGATTTGTCAATTTCGTTTTTGTTAAATAATTGCCACCTCCCTGGCACTTTACGGTAATTTGTTGCCAGGGTTGTAAGAACTGACTTACAACGACCAATACCATTATAGCGATTGTTTAATATTTTTTACTGAATTTTTACACTTAGAACGCCCCCTGACGGCACTTTGGAGTAATGTATTGCCAGGATTCTAAGAACTGGCTTACAATGACCAACATATAAACTATCTGCGGGGGTATAATTTCATTATTGCGATTGTTTAATGTATTTGCTGAATTCTTACACTTAAATAAAAATTGCCAACCCCTGACAGCACTTTGGGGTAATTTGTTGCCAGGGTTATAAGAACTGGCTTATAATGACCAAACTATAAAATATCTGTGGGGTGCAATCCCATTCTTGCGATTGTTTAATACTTTTTTCTGAATTTTTATACTTAGAACGCCCCCTGACGGCACTTTGGGGTAATTTGTTGCCAGGACTATAAGAACTGGCGTACAATGACCAACATATAAAGAATCTGCGGGGGTACAATCTCATTATTGCGATTGTTTAATGTTTTTGCTTAAATCTAACACTTGAATAAAATTGCCAACCCCTAACAGCACTTTGGGGTAATTTGTTGGTAATTGTTTAATATTTTTTGCTAAAATTTTACTTAGAAACCCTCTGACGGCATTTTGGAGTAATTTATTGCCAGCATTATAGGGTCTGACTTACAATGACCAACATATAAACTATCTGCGGGGTACAACTCATTATTGCGATTGTTTAATAATTTTGCTGAATTCTTACATTTGATTAAAAATTGCCAATCTCTGGCAGCACTTTGGGGTAATTTGTTGCCAGGGTTATAAGAACTGGCTTATAATGACTCTTTCTGAATTGTAATTCAGACGCTTTCTGAATTGCATTTGAATTTTTCTGACTTACATTGGACACTTTCTGAATAACAATTGAGTAAACTGAATTAAAATTGCTGCATTCTAAATTACATGTAATTAATGCTTTCTGAGTTTCAATCTGAATAGAATTTGACGATTTCTGAATTAAATTAATGGACAAAATCTCAATTTTGATTTGAAGTTTTGAGTGAGTGACTTTATTTTGTAATGATAATGTAATGAAACCTTTTTTTAACGATTCTTTCTTCTTCATAACAAATGACTATGAAGACAAATTGTGAGATTGTTTCTGCATTCATATATAGACAATTTACACAATAATTATGAATTCACAAAAATGCTTCTGCAAACCTAGATAATTTGAAGTTATTATTTTCATGGTGAAGCAATTATGAACAACTTTCTATTTATCAATTTATACCATTATTTTTTACAATACAGAAGAATGTTATAAAGAAGGGTTTTGAGAAGAAGAAGTTGTGTCTAAATATGAAATTACAGCCCTTAAACATGAAAATTCAGTTATAAATTTTAATACTGAATGTGGTCCTCTTATCTATTAAAAATATGATAACCATTTCATTTGTTAATGTTTTTGAATAATCTTGCAATCTAAATGCGTTATGAATGCATATAATCATCAAACCTGCATTTTCGTATTTGGATATAACTTTTAATTCAAAACAACTTTTCTTCATAACATTCTTCTATATTGTAAAAAATAATGGTACTTTACTCTCGAGCAAAATTAATTTTTTTACATACCTCGTATACGGCTTAAAAAAATTGATATCTGATGGTTGCATTTTAAGTTTTGAACCATGCAGAACTTTTTATCACGAATAACTTTTTTTTCCAAAAAACCAATAATAAAAAAGTTTTCAATATGGTTCGAACTTAAGTAGATTTGTGCAATTATTTGAAGTGAACGCAATTTCAGAATCGCGAAGATAAGCAACTTAGATTGTCCGGATACGGCGTGGAACTTCAAATGAAATCAACGGAGTATAAAGTACAGGACGACACACAAATTCACGACGAAGAAAGTTCAGATGAGAGTTCGACGGAAGAAGAGGACGTCGACATCGAAGGCTTCAACTTCGCCAAATTGAAGTAAGTCTATTTCAAGACCGGAAACACTAAATCACTCTTTTTTTTTTAAGGAATTTGTTTCCGGACCGCAAGAAGGACTTAGATAAATTGAAACAACACCTGGAGGAGTCATCGAACGAGATGGCGCCGTTAAAAGTATGGCAGTTTCAAGAACTCAGCTTGCAAGCGGCCGAAAGGATCATGAACGCGCCCAAAGACGAAGCGTTGAAAGTTTTCACCAACATCGCTCAGAATTTCCCGATGCAAGCGAAAACTCTAGTTAAAACCGTGGTCAACGCGGATATGAGAAAGGAAATAAAAGGAAATCAGGATATGTTCGGCTCAACGCTGAACTTACACGCGCCCGATACCGCTCTGTTTATTAACGGAATGTTTTTCGATCTCGATTTGATCGATTTTTACGCTATACTCGAAGTGCTTCGCCAAGAACAGAGAACGATGGAAGGATTATACCGATTCGGGTTGGATAACGAACAAATTAAATCGCTTATGTCTCTGGATTTTAGTAATTCGAATAGTGAATCACAGGAATTTGCTATTGATATAAGAGATTCGGCCATTAATTGGATTAACGACATCGAACGCGATACCAGATATAATAGGTGGTCGTCCAGCATCATGGATTTGCTAAAACCCACGTTCCCGGGAATGTTACGCCAAGTTAGGAGAAATCTTTTCAATTTGGTACTTAAGTGGTTGGTCAATAAGTTTATTTTCTAATCAAGTTTTGCAGGTTCTCATTATAAATCCGGCGGATAAGGAAATGAAAGGTATCTTGATGCTGCTCGAATCTCTTGTTATTCATTCAGCTCCGTTAAGGGTTGGATTGGTGCTCGCAGCAAATCCTTCTTTAGAGGTTAACGGTTTGGAAGATGCCGGAGTTGGCGTGCTGTGTGCTTTTAATTACGTTGCACAAAAACAAGATGCGGTAGCAGCTTTATCTTTTTTGACTGCGGTAAGTTACTACCATAATTAAAATGACTAGTAACATTTTTTACTTTATTATTAGCTGTACAAGTCGGCGAACGGAGAAACCGTAACTGTTGAAGATGTGAAGAATCAGTTGAAGAAAAAATACGATTCGGATGATTACGAAGACATAATGGGTGAAGATTCCGCTTACGACTTTGGTCGACAACTTACTGAAGATTTCATTCAGCGAACCGGTTTACGTACGTTTCCCCAGGCGTTGTTAAACGGGATACCTTTACAAAGTGCACAATTAAACGTGCACGACTTCGAAGAGGCCATATTGCAAGAAGTAATGACGCAAACTTCGGCCTTTCAAAAAGCCATTTTTAGAGGGAAATTATCTGATAAAGATGACGTACTGGATTTTATAATGGAACAGCCTAACGTAATGCCGAGATTGAATCAACGAATTTTAAATAAAGACATGAGCTTTTATTTAGATATGTCTGGGAAAAGTACTACAACGCTCACTGTACAGAATTTGGCAAAACTACCCCACAGAGCTATGACGGCGACGGCCGTGGAAAATTTGAAATATTTTCAGTTTCCTAAAAAGGGATCGAAGTTTCACACTATGACATATTGGATAATCGGAAACTTGGCTTGTCCGAAAGCGAGAAAGTTGTTGGTTGCATCGTTGGAACATTTGGTAAGTTGACTATAGTGATCTTAGAAACACGTAAAAATTCAGCAATCGGCTTTAGAAATTAAAAAATAATACAATTTAGATCGCGGGCCATCGCATTGCGATCTATTGCCTGTTTGCTCAACAGAAACTGTTAAGCCACGCCCTACATTTGAAAACATTGTTTTGATTGGTCGAAGAGAACCCTAACGTAAGCATTTCTAGGAGTAACTTAACTATTTCTGTTGAGCAAACAGAGTATTCATGGGTCTCTGATTTCTAACTAAAAAGTTCGCTAATTATACATTTTAGGATGCCAACCTACCTTCATTTAAAAAAATAGGTTGTTAGGTATCGCATTGTATTCTAATCTGTAGAGTATGGCCATCTTTGTTATTAATAAAAATACAATTTTGGTTGAATTGGCAATGATCTACACTTTATTATTCTGGTTCAGATTCTACTAAGAAAATTTAAATATTCCGAGCAGATTCAAAGTTGTCGAGCTTTATGGTGTTCCAAAAAAAATTTTTCTAAACAAAAGTTAAATAAACTTTATTTTTAAAAAAATTGTCAGATGAGGTAGCAATCTTTTTTTTAATGGTCTTGATTTTTTTTAATTATTGGAACTGCTTTCATAACTTTCGAGCTTTTTAACAGAATCAGAACTACCATAATAAATCGTACATTATTGCTCATTTAACCAAAATTGTGTCTTTATTAATAACAAAGATGGCCATACAATCGATTCTATTTGGAAGGTATACAGTTTAAAAGTTCAATTATACAGAGTGTAGCACCTAAACTCCCTCGAACCATAGCTCCTTTATCATAAAAATTATCAAAAAAAGCCTAGGAGCAAACTTGTTCGCAATTATCGTCGCCATGTTCCTAAAATATTTTTGGTCACCAGTGGCGTGCCGTATTCCAATAGCGTATCAAACTTATGTTTTTTCAAATAGAATTCTCTATATTTTATTGCAGATTTGAAAAGCATTCAAAGAGTTCTTCTTTTTTTATGTAACTTGTTATACCCTAACTTTAGCGGTTTCGCTGTTATAACCCGCTTTTCCGAAAATTTGACCATTTTTTTGGGATTTTTTTTTGACAGAAACTAAATCGCGCCGGCGGGTAAGTATTGAGGGGCAGGCGGAGGCCTGTTCTACCTTTTACGTATTTTTTTGATACTTTATGGAAAAAGAAAATTTTTGATTGGCATTCGCAAAATGTCATTTTTTCGAAAATTTCAAATAGCACTCCCTAAAAAAATTACAGCATTGGATAGCCAAATTTTCCATTGCTACTATGAAAAAATACATTCCCTGAAAAAATTTACAGAAAAAACTACGATTTGTCAATAAACGGCTTTTCTCAAATACCTACAAGTGTGCCATGATAAAACAAAAGATGTGTAGTTGTTAAAATACTTCTAAAGTCAAATTACTACTCAACCGAAGACACCTGCTGTTCGTTTTTTGATGAAACGTTACTAAAATGCTTCCAACTCAAGAAGAAATGGTTGACATGGTTTTTATTCTTGGACAATGTTACAAAAATTGTTTATTGGCGTCAAGAGTGTACCTACGCTAAGAATTCTTGGCAGAGCACATCCACGGCCTTTCAAAAAGTGTTGTAATTACTGGTAGTTGTAAACGAGCAAGGAGAATTAGAACGAAGACCATGCATTTCAAGTTCTGGCGACAGGTGTGGAAGATCTTAAACGAGTGTGCGTGAAATTAGTAGGAATACTGACATTTCAATGCGTTCTGTGCATTGTACTCTTCCATCCGTTCAAGATTCAGCTGCACCAGGATTTACAACGTCAAGACTATCAACTCAGGCAGGATTTCTGCATGTGGGTTACCAACAAAATCTACAAAAGGAATTGTTTCTTATGCGCGTGTTATTTTCTGATGAATCGACCTTTCATAAAAATGGTGTCGTCAATCGCCACAACTGTCATTATTATGCCGATGACACTGAATGGCATAGTGGGCGAACATCTTCTGGATTCGTACTTCTTCGAGGGGCACCTGAACGGCAACAGTTATTTAAGGTTCCTTCGTGACGATTTGATTGAACTCTTGGAAGATGTCCGTTTGGCCACTCGACTCACTCACTCACTCAGTCCTCTTGACTTCTTCCTATAAGGCCACATCAAGAATGAGGTCTACAACACGGTACCAACTACTACCAAGGATATGCGGGAGAGGATTTATGCAGCTTTCCGTTTGGGTGTTACCAAAAACCAGGGTCAACTACGGTGGTGGTTATGGCAAAGAGGGGGCCTTTAAAAACGGAGATAAGTGGTATTTTTTTCACTTGAGTATTTGTAACCTTTTTTTTTAATTTTTTTTTTTTTATTTTTTTTTTTTTATTTTTTTTTAATTTTTTTTTTTTTAATTATAAATTTTAATTTTATTTTTTTTTTTTTTTTTTTGTTTATTTTTATTAAATTTTTTTTATAAAAAAAAATTTAGTTTTTTTTTTTTTTTTTTTTTTTTTTTTTGGTTAATTTTTTTTTTTTTTTTTTTTTTTTTTTCTTTTTTTTTTGGTAAGGGTTTTGGTTCGGGTTGTTTTAACCTCTGTATAATGTGTTGTAACTGAAAGGTTAACTTTTTGTAACATTTAAAGATCCATCGTGTTCTGTACATATTTTTGCCCCCGCATAGGAAAATAAAATCAAAAGGTCAAACGCTTTTTTTTCTGATTTTTAACTAAAATGGTCGCTTTTAAATATTGTTTTTAATTAATTGAATTCTTTACATTTTTTGTGCAGGAAAATAATTGCCGTATATCATCCCTCTCTACTTAAAAATTAATAATTAAAAAAAAGTTCACTTATGTTTTTATATGTTTTCTGAATAATTGTTTGCATGGGTAAGATAAATCCAGACGTCATCCTTCTCCCTCATTTTAAAAAAGTCAATAATTCAAATCGGGTTTTCTTATTTTTATTCTTATCATACTCTGACACCTTTTTTAAATAGGAAACCTAACATCTAGAATTAACCTCTCCGGATTTTAAAAAATAAATCATTGTTAGATCGCGACACTTAGCATTGCTCGTTGGTCTATCTAATTTTTTAAAATTTTATGGTAGGTACTCTGTATACATATTTTGTATAGGAAAAATAAAATCTAGAAGTAGGACCCTTCCCTCTTCGCTCCCAGTTTAAAAAACCAATAATTTAGTTCGGGAGTTCCACTTGTAGATATATTAAGGTTTTTCTGTTTTTTCATAGAAAAATAGTTAAATAATATCAAAAATCAGCTCTCCCCCATTTGTGCATTTCCTATGCTGTTTGGACAGTTTTAATCGTCCAAGAAAGTTTAGCGTGGTACCTTGAATTGCCTTCCTCGGAAATGAGTGATTTTATTTTTTTGCTTTATTATCAAATATTTACTATCCGTATTAAATAAACAATTAATTTATAGTAATTTACAAAACAAGTTTAGCGTACTTTTACATTACAAGAGAATAGTTTAAAGAACGTTCTATTTTTTGGTAATTTTGATCTGCTGTAGATTAATATGGTTCATGTCTAAACTAAACCGTTGCAGAATGATTAGAAGTTTGTCTTGTTTCATTTGTATCTGCTTTACTGGAACTTAAACCTGTTTTTTTGCAGAAAAATAATCACGACGTTCGTGTAAGCTTCTTACCAAACGTGAACGGCAATCGAGATTCTTACATAAACAGCGTCGTTTTGGCCGCGCAACAGGAATTGCCCGCCGAAAAGGCCAGCAATTACGTGTTGAAACTGTTAAATGTCGAAGATTTTGATATAGACAAGCTGGAAGTGCCCGTAAGTTTATGAACAAAACATTTATATTTTCTAACGATTTTTCTTGCAGACCGAAATCGAAAGTCACGTAAAAAGTCAAGAGTTATCTCTCAAAATGCTTCGAGTTTACTCGCAACGTGTTTTGAAAATGAAGGCAGACGATAGGGGCGTCGTTGCTAATGGTCGCGTTCTCGGACCTCTAGAAGAAAACGAAGATTTTACGTTCGACGATTTTTCGTTAATGGATAGATTTAGCTCATCTTTGTATGGAGAGAAGATTAAACACGCGCTCGAGAAATTGGAAGACAGTGAAGAAATATCGAGCAACGTTTACTTTCGAATGATACCTTTGCTGATGTCTCAACAACAAACGAAATCTCGTTTCGACATCAATTTTTACGGCGACAAGCATTCGGTTCTGAAGTTAGGACCCGTTGATACGAATAAACCGGTGTTCGATATAGCGGCCATAGTCGATCCCGTATCTAGAGGCGCTCAGAAAATCGGACCCATCTTGCAAGTACTTTACGAAGCTTTAAATTGTAATGTGCGCGTCTTCTTAAATTGCATCGAAAAGAACAGCGATATGCCGGTGAAAAGGTGAGATAGTCTAACAAAAAACAATGAATTACAGAGCGATCAAAAAGTGTTGGTAGTCATTAACAGCTGTTTATTAGCAAAATATGACGAAGCGATAACGTACGAACTTTATGATCACTCTGTATATTTCATACTTTGTTAAGATTAACTAAGCTATTAACCAATTAATGCCAGAATTTTCCTTAATTATTGTGGTCTACAATTTGATTACTGCATCGTTTAATTAATGCTACAAAAACAAACCCAGGATTCGTCGACTACAAAGGCTTTTGAGTTCACAAATAGTAAACCCGATGTTTATTTGGTATCTCAAAAATGTAAATCTTAATTCAAATAAGGTTTTATACATGCATAAAAATCGCGTTAGTGTCAAAAAACTAACAACAAATGCGCGCAGTAAACAAAGGTTTATAGGTGACTTTGATCAAGAGGTGTTTTTAAAAAAATTGTTTTATAATTTCCTTATTTGCCGAAATATTATATGAAACCATATATTTTCAGAAAGCTAAAAAATCGCTAATCAATGGAGTCATAGCCAACTATGGTTTCCATTTAAAAAATCATGATTGGTCTGTAACTGAAAACGAATAAATTCAAGTACGCCATTGAATTGCATATAAAAAATGCACAGAAATTTTGGGGTAAAATAAAACATATTGACAAACAAAAATTATGAAGCTTTAAAGAAAACGGCATAAAACGCAAAACACTCTGTATCTCCCAAATGAGTCGAGATATCGAAGTGCTGTTAAAACCATTGAATTTGTCTGAAAAATGGTCCCGACCACGGTTTTTTCCTATCAATTCACGAAATACCTGAAATCCCCAATTACATCGAAAATAGGACACCCTGTACAGTCTACATCCAAGCCGGAAATGAACGGACCTCTGAAGAATACTGATGCTAGCGAAACGTTAGGTATAAATCTACGCCTCTGAAGGAGCTAAGCACTCTAGCGAAACGTTAGGAAATTTAGGCATTTAGACCCGAATCTAGACATTAGTTCACCAATAGGCCGAGACAACCTAAACCAATTCGTCACACCCTTTCGTTTAACTTTTTCCTACTAATTAGAATTAGTAGGTTACAGTAAAGCAAAAAAATCTGTCTGGAGTTATGTAAACAGGATATCAAGAAAACCACAGATTTGATTCAATTTTATGCTAGAAAAGTCGTCAACTTACATTGATTTTCCTATCCTAGCAATATTTACAAAAATACCCTCAGTTTACCAATTTTTTCTTCAAATAAAAGTGTTTGTGTTATTTCATTGTACACAAGTTTTGTTTAAACTATTTTTTGATCTTATATGAGATGACAATTACGCGACACTAATTATTTTAATAGTATGCACGGTCATTTATGTTCGATGGTAAGTTAGACGTTTATGGAAAACTCATCTCATTTTTTATTTGGATACTGCCATAATACGCACGATTTTTCTTTCTAAAATATTTTCATTTTGGCGGTGTTGCCGCTTCTACTCAAAGGTAGTTATTCTTAATGGGACACCACGTATTTTTTTTTATTTATCGAATTACATTTTTATTTCTTATTTTATTTGTTCTATCAGAAAATGGTACATATCCCTAAAATTTTGAATTAGCTGCTATTTGAACCTATAGAAAGCCTAGATACCTAAATAATTTCTTTCATATATACAGGCGGTTTAAAATTTATGATTTTAAAAGACACAATGGCCAACCGTTATTTTTACAAATAGACATGAATATTATTCAAAATTCTTATTATTGATGTTGATACATTTTTTAAATTGAATTTTCTTAATCGTGTTGTTGATTCTGTGTTCGATTTTACGTGATCACACAATAACGATGCAATTGAAATTGACTAATAATCGTTTTATACACACTATTTATAGAACATGGAAGTATAATATACATTTTACGAATGCCAAAATTTTAGTAATAGTCTATCGCACACAAAGCAGCTAACAAATACCTATTTATGTCACCAGTGATGAAGCGCATGATTTTTTGTAACGAATATGAATATCACATGAGTTACAAAAATATTATGTAATATAATATATTTTTCTAATTTTGAAAAAAAAATTAAAAAGGAATTAAACCTATTTGGAATTCAAATTCTAATCGTGTGTAAGGATGTTACCGTGGTTACCATTTCCAAAACAAACTGACAAATGGCGAAAAATTTTACTTTTCATAAACAGTTACGAATTTTGACACCTATCTTGATTATGAAATATTTCACTTTATATGTCAAAATTAATAAAGCTCAACACCTACATTATAAACTTATCTGCCATATATCGATGACAGCTTCACCAGAACGGATGCATATCATCACCACATAGGACTGGATTAATAATTGATCGTGATATCGGACAGCCTCCCTTGAGCGATGACCCAGGTATCGAAGAAGGCATACATCCCAAAGTATAATTTTTCTTTAAATAGCAGCGGTGATGTTGCTGGATTAAACGAGTACAAAAAACTATTTTATAGAAGCAACATAATAACTGTCTACTTAGAAGAAGAATAGAAGAAACAATTTAATTACCTAAAGGAACTCATCCCACATGTCTGAATTAGACAATCCGTCTAAATTCGGATCTAAAAGATCGTCTCGGTTTGGAATTTCTTCCTGGCATTTTGCTAACACGAAATCAGCTGCTTTAGAAGTCCTTCCATTTCCGATGTTGAATGTAGATTGATGGTTTCTACTTCGTAATCATCGAAACCGCGGCATACAAACCAGCGATATGCCTCCTGTACATAGATATCTTTGTTGTTTGGAAACACAGTATAGAAAGCTTAATCAGTTTCGTCGAATGTGAATAGCCAACATCCTAGTTTTAGTTCACCATAGAAATAGAACTGGGTTTCTTAGATGTGCTGGTGAGAAAACGAGGAAACATACTAGATCACACAGTGTACAGAAAACCTCATTCTTTATCGAACCACCACCAGGCCAAATGATGGATCTTAGGCGGAACTCGAACACCTAAACACTGCTTTTGAGGATAACGGGTACTCCATGAAGGAGAACGAAAGTACAGTGAGGCCTAAAATATCGTGAGCACTGGAATCCGAGAGTGAAATCGAAAGTCACAGACTGCATAGGAAGAAGAAGAATCAACCAAGAAGATTCAGTAGACAATCAGATTGTTACAAGTTTATTGTGTAGATATGCAAATATAAAGAAAAATAATATTTAAGAAGTCGCTTAAAAACCTACCTGGTGAGTAGATCGAAGAGGTTTCTAATGCGACACTGGGTACCACCTAGAGAGACTAATGTTCAGTTACACCAACATAACTTAAAGTTAGGGAATGCTTAAAAACAATCATTGCTATGGTTTTAACAATTGTATCTAAGTTTTTAAGCATTACTTAAGTTTTAAGTCGTGTTGGTGCAATCGACCACTAGTGAAATATCGTAGTTTTAAGGAAAGTAAAACTCGTAGAAGAGAGACTAGAGAATGTATTCTGACGAGTATCACATAACATAACAAACAATAAAATCCAAGATAACGAAGGCACAACACAATTATACGTTTTCACAATTAAATATCTTGATCACAGTTCGTCGTATTAAAATTTACATCTAGCATAGACGCCACAAATATATCTAGGATAAACAAGACCCTCTATCAAAAGCTGTAGTCTACCGTATACCTTGTTCTTGTGGCAAGGTATACATAGGAACCACCAACAAATTGGAACGAGGCTCAAAGAACATCGAGCAAACTGCCGTACACATCAGAAGTCAACGTTCGCAGAACATGCGCTTGGCAATGATACTATTCGAGAACTCCTAAATTGCCACAGTTAACACTTATCACAAAAAATTAGTTAGAAAAGCCATCGAGATCAACCAGACCTGGAATCCGATCCTCAAATACACGCGTACTGCACTTTACGAAGATCCGCATTTAACCGACGCGATGCAAGCCCCGCCCCTCAGAACCAGTACAAATACAGTATACATAGATATAACAGCACTAGTTGATTTGTCTGAGCTCAGTTCTTTTATGGGCGAGGTTTCGAAAAAGTGCCGTGCTGCGGCTGCATTTCAATATTTTTTTTATAGACAAGTTTTATTTTGTGGTTTTATTTTTATATCCTGAGGCCGTTCCATTGGATATATAGATGATTTTGTGAATGTTTAGTATTCTCCTGGAAGAAATTTGTATGCCTGGGCATAAACAGCAGCAGTAAGAACGGGTCAAGTTGACGTATGAAACGTAAACTTGGACTCCATGCGAAACACGATACCACTTACACAAAATATTCAAAAAAACCTTTACTTACGTCTTCAGATCTTCGTCTGACTTGAATAGAGAAGAATGTTGAAGTGTTCTTCTGGGGCTACATTAAAAACACATAATTTAATATATTGTACCTCTTTTTACTTACTGAGAGGCTGCATAAACAGCAGCAGTATATCGCGGCCGAAGTTGACGATACGCGCTGCATGTTTGAGGTGCGAACACGACACCCACAAACACGACGTACGGAGCAGGATCGGTCATAAGATATTCAAACAACTTACCCCACATTATTTTTTGAATCTTTGGGTGGCTGGTACGGAGAACAATTACCTACGTCTATTTCTTTCACGTTGGCACTTTAGCAAGCAGCACCAGTATATTAACCGATGTGATGAGAATTTCTGGGGGAGTCGTCTATAAAGAAGCTTCTAATAAAAAACAAAGTGATTTTTAGAGGTCAGCACACAATCCCGCAAACACCCCTCCTACCCTTCTTTGTGTTACGATTAATTTTCCCACCTGCAATGGCCATTCCAGTTCCAGTTATTCATTGAATTATATTTATTTAAATGACGAGAAATCTAGTCCCAGACCACTGTCAACTGTCAGCGCAATTCGACTATCTACTTAATGACATTCATTAAGCATGTGCGTGCCGTGCAAATCTTTTCCACCCTTTCCCTATCTACTCACGAATTCACCACTAGTACTTTCTCCAGGCTTCAAATAACAATTGTTTTTCGAAAAACTCGTTTCATTGACCTTAGCATTGAACCATTTAAATAATTTAAATAAATTATTACGGTGTTCGAAGTACGGAACCGGATAGGACGAAACGCGTTACCTTAACCTGGGTTGCAATTTTTGCATTTTTTCGAACAATGGGTTTTTTGAGAAACCACATTCGGAACAAAAGTTTGATGCATTTCTACAACAGTTTGTTTATAAATATGTTTATGCATGCATTCTTAACGGGTATCTATTTATAAATAAAGTGTGTTTGCTAAAATCATATGTCCACGTTCGCGTTGACATTTTGTGATTTTGAATCTACCACAGTATTAACATTACGTTAATTTGACAGATTTTAGTTGTTAAGCTGGTATCCCACTATCAATATTTTCATATTTATTTTACAAACATTCTTATGAAAATGAAGACACGGTTTACAAACATTTTTATTAAAATTTAATGCTTGCTATAATACTGTTTGCATAACTTGCTTGCAGTTCATTGGTTGTTTTGAAAACTTGTTTTATTTGATAAGACTACGTTTTAAAATTATTTGGAGGTATACAGAGTGTTCATATACAGAGTATACATATCAAAGTTATGTTTTTTTTTTTAATGGAACAAGGTATTTTTATGACATTTTTGAATTTCTAAAGTCAAGATAACTTATAGGTTGTTATTATGTTTCCTTTACCATAATACAACTGTTTATAAGATATTCACTTTTTTAGAAATTTTAAAGTAAATTTAAAATTTTACCTCTGGTTTACATATTGACATTATCTACTCAAAACCGTATCAGTTCGTTAACAGGAGGAATGGACTACACGGTAGACTAAAGTGCATTTTGATAAATTATACAATATAATAAACAGTGGTCCTCAAACTTTGGCATCATATTAAGTCGTATAAGTTTATTATTTTAAATGGAACACACTGTATCTGGATGGTCTAATCTGACATAAAATTTTATTACGGTCCTCCAACAAGTATAAGGGTTCTCTTTTACCTATCTTTGGTAGTTTTTAAAATATTAGTTTTTTCATTGATTAAAGTTTGAGGACCATTGCTTATTATCTTGTATAATTTATCGAAATACACTTCAGTCTGCCTTGTAGTCCATTCGGTTTTAAGTAAACAATGTCAATATCTGAAGCAGGGTCAAAATTTAAAATTTACCCCAACATTTCAAAGAAAAGTTAATATCTCATAAACAGTTGATTTTTTGGTATAGGAAACATAGTAACAACTTATAGTTATTTTGACTTTAAAATTAAAAAAATGTCATAAAAAACACCATGTTTCATTTTAAAAACATGTTTACCCTGTATATAGACACTCTGTATATCTCAAAAATAATTTAAAACGTAGTTTTTAAGATCCTCTATAAATCAGATGAAACAGATTTTCAAAATCTTTAATGCTATTGCATATGTCGACCGACACGTATAAACTGCCCCACCCTGTATATACCCAAGCAGTGAGAGGGATACCGACTTTATAAAAATATATACCAAAATATTGATAGTGGGATACTGACTTTATAAAAATATCAACCAAAATATTGACAGTGGGATATCGGCTTTATAAAAATATCTACCAAAATATTGACAGTGGGATATCGGCTTTATAAAAATATCAATCAAAAATATTGACAGTGGGATATCGGTTTTATAAAAATGTCTACCAAAATATTGACAGTGGGATACCGGCTTTACAAAATATCAACCAAAATATTGACAGGGATATCGGCTTTATAGAAATATCTACCAAAATATTGACAGTGGGATATCGGCTTTATAAAAATATCAATCAAAATATTGACAGTGGGATATCGGCTTTATAAAAATGTCTACCAAAATATTGACAGTGGGATACCGGCTTTATAAAATATGAACCAAAATATTGACAGTGGATATCGGTTTTATAATAATGTTCATCAAAATATTGACAGTGGATACCGGTTTTATAAAAATATCAACCAAAATATTGACAGTGGGATACCGGCTTTATAAAATATCAACCAAAATATTGACAGGGATATCGGCTTTATAACAATGTCTACCAAAATATTGACAGTGGGATACCGGCTTTATAAAAATATCAACCAAAATATTGACAGTGGGATATCGGCTTTATAAAAATATCTACCAAAATATTGACAGTGGGATATCGGCTTTATAAAAAAATATCTACCAAAATATTGACAGTGGGATACAGACTTTATAAAAATATATACGAAACTATTGACAGTGGGATACCGGTTTATAAAAATATTAACCAAAATTTTGACAGTGGGATATCGGTTTTATAAAAATATATATCAAAATATTCACAGTAAGATATCGACTGTATAATAATATACAGTGTTTTCAAACTTAAGTCGACACTGTTGCTAACTTTGTTATTATTAGACCTACAGGGTCGGTTAAATGGGCAAACTAGTAGCATTTGATTCCTCATCACTATGGTGAAAACAATAAAAATCGACCATCGCGTTGGCGAGTTATGTCAAATTGTTCCATTTTTTTCTAATGGGACACCCTGTATACAATATTCTCAATCGATAGAAAATTGAATACTGGACAAAAAGTTTCCCATTATTTTTTATTCTAAAGTCAAAAATGACAGAGCTAAAGTCAAAAATGACAGAGCTATTGATGATTTTTCAAATTGGTTAAGGTGGCTGTGTTAGTTATAACTTTGCCTTACCATTAAGTAGAAAGTAGGAAGAATATCAGACCCGCGGGTGGTCGAGTAGTAATGCCAAGAATGTAGTCAAGTTTACTTGTCGGAAAACCGTTGGTCGAAGCGGTTTGAATCTTGTTCACGGCAGACACTTAAAAAAAATTATTTCGTGATGGGGATAGATTAACATACAAAATTAGTTATATGGTGGCTATATCCAGCAGAAGTGGTAAATGAAATGAAAAAGAGAAATATCCATGAAGCGAAAGGATATGGTTTATTTTAATTTATTCTGTGAACATTAAAAGAAAATTCAAATTAGATGCTCAAAAACGTCACCGTCTTGGTCCAAGCATTTTTGAGCCCGCCTGTAAACGCTTTTAGTAGCTGTAAACAGTTTACCAGTGAAACTTCAATTTGACACTTTAATCCTGATGACATTTATACAACAAATGATTGTAGTTTATGAAATCACAGCCACTTTAAACTTATTGGAAAAATCATCAATAGCTCTGTCATTTTTGACTTTAGGATAAAAATAATTCGACACTTTTTATTCAGTATTCAATTTTCCTATCGATTGAGAATATTGTATACAGAATGTCCCATTTGAAAAAATTGAACAATTTGACATAACTCGCGAACGCGATGTTCGATTTACTCTGTTGTTTACCATTGTGATGAGAGAAATCAAATGCCCATTTAACTGACCCTCTAGCTCTAATAATAACAAAGTTAGCAATAGTCCGACCTAGTTTGAAAAACCCTGTATACCAAAAATATTGGCACTGGGATATCGGTTTTATAAAAATATATACCCAAACATTGACAGTGGGATACCGACTTTATTAAAATTTCAATCAAAATATTGACAGTGGGATACCAGTTTTATAAAAATATATACCAAAATTTTGGGATACCGGCTTTAAACAAATTCATTTGTGGCACTATCACAATCACAAAATGTCAACGCCAACTTCGAAGGCGATGTTACAAAAAATTTTTATTCAGTTTTTATCGGTACGTGTTGGAACCCGAAATACAATTTGGTCAAGATGGAAAGCAGCTGGCAGGACCTATCGCCAAATTCACAAACATGCCACATTCGGTTCTTTTTACCCAAAACGTTCACGTACCCGAAAATTGGCTCATCGAAGTAGTTCGATCGGTATACGATTTGGACAACATCCGTTTGGAAACCGTAGATAGCGTTGTGCACAGGTAACACCTTCATCTGGTTCGACAACGTTTATATATTTTTCTTTAGCGAGTACGAGTTGGAATATCTGTTATTGGAAGGTCACTGTTTTGAAATGAACAGCGGAAGCCCTCCGCGCGGCTTGCAAATTACACTCGGTACCAAAAAGCAGCCGATAGCCGTAGACACCATCGTCATGTCCAACCTCGGCTATTTTCAATTGAAAGCAAATCCGGGTGCTTGGGTTTTGAAGTTGCGTCAAGGTAGAAGTGCAGATTTATACGATATCGTAGGGTACGTCTTGGATTTTTTTTAGCAACCCAACATTTAATAGTTTGATTTCAGTTACGACAAGACTGAAGTGACTGTTAACTCAAGTGATATTAAAGTGTTCATTAGTTCCTTACGTTCGAATGTGATTAAATTAAAGGTGGCGAAGAAGCCGGACAAATACAACATGGATTTATTATCGGATGACGATTCCAATTTGGGAATTTGGAACTCGATAACCAGGTAAGTTATTCATATTTCGTAGTTATTCTATAATAATTAAATGATTTCGCGTAAAATGCAGACCGTACTTAAGACATTTCTACAAGATCATAAGGTAATCCCAAGTTTATGGTCACAAACGCTTCACAGATTTTTTTCTTTGCCTTTGAATTTATTCTACATATTGCGATGGTTGCATATAAATTTATAAAAAAATATTTACTGTAGAAATGAGACTCAAAGTATTTAAATAAAATATGCACATTAAACTTCAAAATTTTTAGTCTGTTTTAAACCTCAGGGTCTTGAATTCATTTTCTAAGTTTTACTCTCGTATGGTTACAAATTGTTTTACACCTGCACTGATAATTAAATCTCTCACGCGTTTGATAGACGCCAAAGCCTGCAATTCTGTGTACAAATCGTAGCGATCGTAAGATGATATCGTAAAATTTGCAATTTTGTGTGTTGCTGTAAACCACAGATTCTCGTATATATTTACGGTTTCTTGTAAATCCTTACAGACAGACCTTAAAACCTACAGAATTGCAAATAATACCGATCTGTAAAATATTTTGCTAAGATCAGATCATAAGATACGATCTTCCGATTTTACGACTTGTAAGTACAGATTTGCAGTATAAAAATGCACTTTGTCACGTACACTATAAGTTTAATGCAACTTATGTATAAACACTTTTTTTTACCAACGAATATGAGTTGACCAAAGCAATATTTCTATTTTACACTTGCGATTGAATGTCTGCCTACACAAATCTTTATTATTGCAACTAAACGAAAATATTAGTTACAGAATTAAATTCAATTTCATTTCCTTAAATAATTATAGGCCGATTTTAGAAATCTTAATCTTTAATTACTTCAATTTTCGTTTGATTTGAATAGATACATTATGATAAATTCAATATCGATACAAAATCGATTCGAATAAACAAACATTTTTTCATTATTTAAATAACTCTTCAGCGCATTATATTTGTACGTCAGAGCATTTTTTTTTAAAAACATTTAAAATTTTTGAAAACTAAAACACATTTGGAATTATAATTTTACGGAACTTTATTACTATAAAATTGAAAAAGAAGGAAGTGTCTTAACTGTTTATTTTTTAGTTCCTGAGCGGAAGGACGAAGACGCCGACGAAAAATTAAACATTTTCTCTTTGGCGTCCGGTCATTTATACGAAAGATTTATAAGGATCATGATGTTGTCGGTACTTAAACATACGAAAACGCCTGTTAAATTTTGGTTTCTCAAAACTATTTGTCTCCGCAATTAAAAGTAAAATTTGTCGCTTACTTTCGAAACCTTTATCACACGAAGTTAAATTTTAGGATTTCTTGCCGTACATGGCGAAAGAATACGGATTTGAGTACGAGTTGGTACAGTACAGGTGGCCTCGGTGGTTGTTCCCTCAAACTGAGAAGCAGCGCATAATTTGGGGATATAAAATCTTATTCCTCGACGTACTATTCCCTCTAGACGTTAAAAAAATAATATTCGTAGACGCAGATCAGGTAAAAATCTTTAAACGTCTAACAAAACAGGGTGTCACAAAATGACATATGACAGTAACATATTTCGTATTAAATCGAGATGATTCTTATGAAAGTCTGATGAAGGAAACTCAACCAAAAAAGTTCCCGAAACGTATAGCTTAAATTGAAACTTATCATACTTTATTTTATTTCTGAACTCGATCTCCTCTCAAGAATGATTTATCTACAGTAAAAATTTAATATCGTGGTCACCTTTGTAATCCCTATTATTTAAGGTTGCTTATTTAGATATTGATTTGGTCTTTGCTAATTTTTTAGCCTACAAAATAAATAAACTTTAAGTTTGACGTTTAATTTGAATTTAGAAGAGATTAAAGACCATTTCTTAAAAATTTCATAGTATTCAGACGACATTAATTTTTTTGTTTTTTCGATTTCAATGCCGTATAAAATTTTTATTTTTAAAGTTATTAAAATCTGATCGACAGTTATGTTTATGATATTTTAAAGTAAACGTTTGAACATTTTTATCAAAATTGGTTGATAATTTTTATCTCGACAAGAAACGGCATTGCACATTTTTTTGAAGTTTTCAAAAAATTAAGTGCACCATCTTATTTTATTTATTTTGAAACCGATAAAAAACAATTTTTTTGTTTAAATCGAATTATTACATCAAATATTTGGAAATCGAATCCGCCATTTTGGTAGATTTTGTGAAATTTGAATCCAGTATAGTGAAAAACATATCATACTTTTGATAACATTTCAATAGTTTTAGAACCATGAAAAAGATAATTAAAATTTTTAATTTGTCTAACAAAAAAAAAGTTATAAGCCGGGAACACATATTTTGTGATACCCTGTATAAATATTGTCGATTGTAGGTGGTGCGCGCCGATTTGAAAGAGCTGCAGCAATTGGATTTAGGTGGGGCACCTTACGGTTACACTCCATTCTGCGATAGCCGAAAAGAAATGGACGGATTTAGATTTTGGAAACAAGGTTATTGGAGGACTCATTTGCAAGGTCGCAAATATCACATTTCCGCCTTATACGTAGTCGATCTAAAACGATTTAGAAGAGTTGCCGCAGGTGACCGCCTGAGAGGACAATACCAAGCGTTTAGTCAAGATCCCAACAGTTTATCAAATTTAGATCAAGATTTACCTAACAATATGATCCATCAAGTTGCAATTAAATCGTTACCGCAAGAGTGGTTGTGGTGCGAAACTTGGTGCGACGACGCGTCGAAATCTCAAGCTAAAACTATCGATTTGGTAAGTGCAGGATTTACCAAAAAACTAGACGATATATATTATAAGTAAATGTGTGTCTTCCGACATCTCGTGTAAATATTGACACGTATGAATAGTATAAACTAAGAAAAATGCCAACAGTTAACTGTAACGGCATGTGTGTGTATAGTGCAAAGCGCTATCTAAGCGATAGCTTTAATGCTTGTAACACACGTTGCCGATAAAGCCAAGATAACTTGGACAGAAGTACACACGCAACATTCTTGATGTATATTATGTTCATAGTGTAACAACTGATGACGAAAGAGGCTAAGTTAACTGCAGCTATGAGAATAGTGCCCGAATGGAAGGGGTACGATGATGAAATACGTAAATTACAGCAAAAGATTGATTCTGGCGTTCTCGACCCTGATCCAGTTGAAGAATTGGATCAGCACGGTAATAAATTCTATTATTAAATACCCGCGATGTATAAATAATTCTTTATGTTTTAGATGTTAGAGATGTGCACACGGAATTATGATAAAAAATAATTGTAAGAATAATTTGTACAAAATAAATTAATTTAAGTACTTACAGAGTGTTTTTATTGTAAATTTGTGGTCGATAATAATAACGTGTGTGTACGAATTATTTATTACATTTTCAAAACAAATTTTTGAATCTTTTCTATTACCCTGAGAGCATAAATAAACGCATTGGGCAGTTTAAAGTGACGTACTTACGTCAGCAAACACTAACAGTAATTGTTTTAAAAGTAAAAATAGAAGAGAAAAAAAATTGGAACTTGGGACTTTTAAAGAAGACTAGATGAAACCCCAGTCTTATTGGACGGGACCAGGATCTTTAAAAAAAGCCCTCACCCCTCCTGGTAAACCCCAGACCCCACCATTCTAAGTCTAACCATTTACTTGCCTTTGGCCGAGTCTATAGAGGGACAAAGAAACAGACCAATTTTGAATCTTAGTATATAGACTAGATGAAACCGATATTTAAAAAAAAAGGCTCCCAGGTGGACCCCAGACCCCCATTCGCTCCCCATGCTGCATTCTAAGTCCAACCATATACTTGGCTTTGGCCTAGCACCTATATTGGCCGAGTCTATAGAGGGACAAAGAAACAGACAAATTTTGAATCTTAGTATATAGATAATAGTACGTATCCAAGCTTGCGCCGTTGTTACATTTTGAAACGTAACGGTTATGTAACGTGTTTGCTGGGATCAAAAGTTACAATTGTAGCAGTTTCTATTTTTGAGTATGATGACGTGTTGAAAATAATTAAATATACATTTCTAGTCAAATTTCTTAATTTTTAAAATTACTTTCAAATTATTTGAAACAAAAGCATTGGAAAATGAATTTATATGGCTTTAACAGCTCTTTATGTGAATAACTATAGCAACGCCAATGAGATTTGTCACCAACAATTAATTTTTTGGTAGTACCCACAATTTTTTACTTTTTGATCGCTCTCTATATGTAGGGTATAAGTTAATGAAAAGCTAAAGATTTTATGAAAACCGAAAAATATTGTATTTTGCTTGCAAATTACGGTGTCTTACATTTTTTATTTATTATTTATTTTGGGTTAAAGTCATAGAGGGGCGATAGATTTTTGATTCTCACTAGAATGCTAGTACTCTGAAGATCATTTTTATATACAAGGTGGCGCAAACTTCTGACACGCAGAATAAAATCGTTAGGAAAAAGATAGGTATAACTTACAAAATTTGTCAGGTTTAGTATAGTCATTGTGGGCAAATTTAAAAATGTATTTGATAGATTCATAAAGATCTCATCAAGAGATTTAAAATATATATATATATATATATATATATATATATATATATATATATATATATATTAGCAACTTTGCCGACAGGTATGTAAAGCAGTTACATAGTCGATTCTTTATTAATTATAGCCAACCTAACAGTTGGCAAGTATAAAAATTTCGAATCGCCTGCAGTAAAGTACGCAGAGGTTGTACAATAGCAAACAAACACTGAGAATCACCTGACAGCTGTTTCGTCCTTTTGGGACTCATCGGGAGTGAGAGAACTCGAGTAAGTTCACTATTGTACAAACGCGCGCTGTCGACTATATGCCCTACTGGAGGGATCACAATATTTAAACGATAAACTTTTCGACATCTACTTTACTGCAGGCGATTCGAAATTTTTATACTTGCCAACTGTTAGGTTGGCTATAATTATTAAAGAATCGACTATGTAACTGCTTTACATACCTGTCGGCAAAGTTGCTAACATTTACGTACGTGAACGCTTTCACGAGTCGACACTAGATGTCGAAAAGTTTATCGTTTATATATATATAATGTATTGTACAGTGATGTTTTAGAAGATATGACCAATTATTAGTAAAAATGACACCTCTACTTTCAGAGGAACAGCTTAACGTCAGCGCGTTTGATCTTTGCAAGACAAGGGCAGCCATGTTTAAAATCTAGAAATTCAGGTTATTTAAAAATTTTAATTATAACAGTATAAAATTATTATCCATCATGGTTAAATTTTACCTAATAAATTTTATATCAAGTGCTTTTAAATGGCAAAATATAGCACTATCGTCTAAAGTTTCTAAAGTGTGGGCACAGTTGTTACATGTTACACATTAATGAACTTTCAGAGAAAATATGGTAAGGCATATATGTTCCATTTAAAAAAATTTTAGTTTATTTTGCCACGACTTTTTAGAACACATTTTATAATCGAAAATAATTTTAAAACGTGCACTTGCAGTAACTATACCAAATGTAATAAATTTTGAAAGTTATATCTTTTTTATCAACTAAGTTTATCCTCCGACGACACCCTGTATATTGCGTATTTGAAATTGTTCTACATTATATTGTCTACCGACAAGCCAAATTTCAACTAAATAAATGTAACTTGAACAGGATATACTGTACTACAGGGTCCCGCACATCGAGCGTGCATTAAAAGTATATGGAGAACTAATTGATTCATTTTCTGAAAACAGTGCTGCGCCTGTTTCGACATCACTGAACTCAGTCAAAATATTTTCATTCATACGGCACTTCCGGTTGTACCGTAAGTAGCTGTCAACTTTCTTATTTCAAATGGAACATGCTATTTTTATTTTATTTTCAGATTCAGGTAAAATTAAGGTGTAGTTTAATTTACTATACCATACCCAAAAATGACTGGTTTTAGTTATATCGATTTTTGAAAAAAATAAAAATTATGTTGAATTGTTATCGTTCATATCTCAAGATTATATCAATATTTTAGTTCCTAATTTGTTGTGGCAATTGTCCATATGTTACAGTAACTCACATATGAGTGGAAACTCGAATTGCATGTACAGGATGATGAAAATTCTCGTGCCAATATGAACAACTTTCGACCTCAAAAACTTGCTTAATTCAAATGGGACACACAGTGTTTTTAATCATCAATCGATGTCTTTTGTTGTCCTCTTTCGATACATACTAACATGTCCTATGCACAAATTGATAATTAAAAATACTGTGTTTTTCCCATTTGAATATTAAGCAAGTTTTTGAGGTCGAAAGTTGTTCATATTGGCACCAGAATTTTCATGACCACATGCAATTCGAGTTTCCATTCATATGTTAGTTACTGTAACATATCGACAATTGCCACAGCAAATTAGCAACTAAAATATTCATATCATTTTGAGATATGAACGATAACAATTCAGCATGATTTTAATGTTTTTTTAAGAAAATCGATATAACTAAAAAACCAGTCATTTTTTGGGTATGGTATAGTAATTAAACTACACCTTAAATTTTACGTAGAATCTGAAAATAAAATAAAAATAGCATGTTCCATTTGAAATAAGAAATTTGACACCTACTTACGGTACAACCGGAAGTGCTGTATGAACGAAAATATTTTGTCTGAGTCCAGTGATGTCGAAAACAGGCGCAGCACTATTTTCAGAGAATGAATCGAATTAGTTCTCCATATACTTTTAATGCACGCTCGATGTGCCGGACCCTGTATAACAACTGTATATCTTTTTTACACAACTTATTTATTTAATCTGTATATATGTATTTCGAGAACTATGCTCTCATCTTCAGCAGAAGACTGTTACTTAATACTTAATAAATGTAGGAAATCCTTGTCTTGACTTTTGACTGTAGAAAAGGTATTAGGAACTTTACCCTGTACATACAAAAATTTATTATTTGCAGGTTGTTATACATGTTTGATATAACTCCCTCCATTTTATGTATATAACAAAGCTATTAAAACATTACCCAAAATTTTGAATAAAACGTAATGACGGAAGGCGTAACTGGTAAATAACAATAATTCGTATTAAACTACCATATCTAAATAATTATTTTAGCCACAATGCCCTTGGGCCAAAGAATAACATTGCATCGTACTCCTTCAGGTTAATTCCATATTATTTCTAGACACACTTTAAACTCCTCATCTTTTAGGTAACAAAAACGAACAAATTCAAGAGAATTTAGAATGCCTTAAAATAAATATGCACTCAAAAAAGCTCGCTCAAAAATATTATTACGAAAACTCAGAACGTAGTCCTTTATTAAGAGAACATATAACATTAAACAGGAAGCCTGTTCATGAAAGGCTGGGGGTAAACTTGAGAAGGAAACATGCTTACAATTTTCAGCCCAACATGCGTAACAAAAATAGAGTAATGAATAACACAATCAATTTGAGGAAAAATACAGCTCAAGCTAGGATTCAACGAATTCGTCAGTCGCCAAATGTTATGCGCCATCCGACGTTAATTCCAAAGTTACGACTACATAGGAATGTACCATCGCAGCCTATAAATTATAAAATTTTGGTAAAAAATGAAAACGCCTGTCAGCTTGAAGAAGAATGCGGAGATAAGCATAGTGTTCTCGGATCTTTAACAGAATCGTTACAACAAGACATAAAGATACTGCAGGTTCAAAATATTGCAGAACGTATTATACCTGATGTATCTATTGTTACAGAAAGATACGGTTGTACGGGGGTTTCTATGAATACTCGGTTCTCTTTATTACCGTAATTGTTAATTTTTCTTAATTTTTTTAAGAAATGTATTCAGTTAATTTTTCGCATTGTTGGATGTAGTTTAACACTACAACCTTGTTGTAATGATAAGGATGTGTATTTTTTGTAAAAAGTATCGAGATACATTTAAGAATTGTTGTAGTTTTCACTACATTTTACCAGTTATAATTTTATTCCAAAATATGAATACCTTTCATATATAAGTGATGTTTCAATTCTATCGAATCAGTAGAAATAAGCGTATTGTGGACTAACCTAATACACTCTTCTTACTGATAACTCAAATGACATGACAACTCGTCAGGCACTCGCTTTTAATTATTACAATTAATCACATATTTTCAGTAATTATTCTTGACACTAAGAGTATATGTCTTAAAACGACTTGCTTGACTACTTGAGTTTACTTGATACCAAAATGTGCGTAACAAATAATAAACATGAATACATTAGAAAACAAAAACATTGAACATACTGTGCGTACTCCATGATTCAAATTCCACATCATACCACTTTTTGGCTAAAAGACCAATTAGTAACTCAAAACATACCTATTAGGTTTACAAACTTCTACCACTTCTAATTTTAACAATGTGATTAACTTCACTTTTGTTATCGTGTGGAGAAATTTCACTTTAGGTTTTCTTTTGCTCTCTGTCAGCCATTTCTAATACATGTCACAATGGGCAAACGAAGACAGTCTTTTTGCAACTCAATCAACCCCACCTGTGACGAGCTCTAGGATTCATCCCAATGGCCATTCAAATCTCTTCCTATTATCCGCTCTCACGACTACTAACTGCCCTATTTTCCTGAAGCGTACTTGGACCTCCTGTTCACACAAATCCTTTGCAATCATTTTTTCATCCTCTTTTTTTGTGCCTCATAAAAAATGCATTGGTGTGAGGGGCTGGAGATTATTACTGGGTTTTCACTAACAGTCTCCACAGGGATAGACCATATGGTGGCAGATCTGCACATAAGCATGTTCATAACTTTGTCATAGGTATAGTTTAGAGTTTCATCCCGACATCTTGTTACGAAAGTCCTTGACGAACTAGATGGATCAAGTCGCTTTAAATATAACTAACTTCCCCACCAAAACTTGCTGTCAGACAATTAAAAAGGTCCACTGCTTGACTTTTGACTCTCTTGATCGCCTTCAGTGTATCTCTTGGATAGCGCTTGGGTGGCAAGAAATTTGTGCCAGGGCGGAGAGAGAGTGAGGAATAGCCTTTTAAATCTTGAAAAACGACCCAACCTTTGTTAGAGGAAGGAGCTCATCAATTAACGACGTGACCTTGACAATACCACATGCAGCCAAACGAATAACGGACTGGGAGTTTTGGCAGAGGAAGCTTTCACAGATTCATAATATTTAACGTGTTGAACATGAAACGGTGCTCGTCAAGGAAGTCTTAAACAAGTGCTCCAACCAACTATAATGATGTAGAACTTGGACGGGGAACGATCTATGGTTAAAATAGTAGATCGCGCAATCTTGTGCCACTCGCAATGTTGCTCAAGAAAGAAAAGACAAGTCTCTACAACAAACCATTTTTGGAACGAAGAAAGACGGGTTAAAAGGCATAAATGCTTGGAAGCGTGAATATAGGTAACAAAAATGGCTTGAAGAAAGGCGCGGAGAGACACAGTAGGTACTAAGATAACTTTGGAGGAAGAGTACAACCTGCACAAAAAAACACAAGACTAGCATCCAAAGATTTAAAAAAAGACAGCATGGAAAGAAAAGTATGCGATAGAATGGATAGTGCAGACATATAGGGGCAGGGATACCAGATCGTAGCAAAAGCATTTGAAAAATCCGCCGAAACAGTACTAAAAGGCACAATAAGCAAGAACTCTTTTCCGCCAAAAGAAATCGATGGAATGTAAAGGGCAAACAAGTTGAAGTGGCCGACAAATTACTCTATAAAAAAGAGGAACAGAGCTGGAGTAGACATGCTAAGAACTGATGGAAAGACTTCTGTGGCGGATGGTCTAGAGATAATGTCAGAGCTGAGGCAATCAAAGAAATGATTGGAGAAAAACCTAAGATTACAAAGCTTTATGAACAGGCTATACGAACCCAAAGCTTTTCCCACTCGTTATAGAAAGTGGCAAAAATCTCATTCATTCCAAAAAGTGTAAAGGCCGATCAATATAAGCCTGTTGAATAAGGCATAAGTTATATAATATGAACATCTGATTAAGGCTTGACTAGAAGAGAACCATGCCAAAAAATGGCATATCCCGGCTTTCGTAAGAAGTGGTCAACGGTTGACGTGATTAAGAAAAGTGACCACCAAAGTCATGGTCGGAAAGAAAATCAAATGGGGTGCTGTCTTATTCTTTTGGTTCCTTTCCTGAATTTCTCTTTTTCCTTAATGACAGTTTGAAGTTGTGACGAATAATGTCTCATTTTGACATCTTAAAGCTGTATGGTATTGTTGTCCGCAATGCAATCGGCTAGTACCTTATAGCTTAGCCGCTAAACCTCTACTCCCCTTTGCCACGTTTGATTCACCTGAAATCGTCATTTCGACATACCTCCCGACAGTATATGGTCTTATTCTTGGTTTCTTTCCCGCATTTCTCTTTTTTTCTTTTTCCTTAATGACAGTTTGAAGTTATGTGACCAGAATAATGTCTCATTTTTTGTCACTCTATATCATAAGGCTTTTACGTTGTTTTCCTAGGTACAAGTTTTGGCTTAGAAGAATCTGTGTTCTGTTCGGTATCTATTTCAATTATGACATCTTAAAGCTGTATGGTCAGCCGTGTCTTGTTGTCCCCAATACAATCGGGGTCTTTCTAATCCTATGGGTATACACTCTAAAGAGCCACGTCCTGTTAAAAACTGGAGTCAGTTTACCTTTCTAAAGCAGCAGTTTAGCTATACCTCAATCTGAGGGAATGAGACGTCGTGTGTAACTTTGAGATTTACCTGCCAGAACTCTATATTGTTTTCCTTCTCTCCGCCATGACTACGTCTTTCTGGTCAGTCGTGTCATCTTGCTTTTGTTTTTCGTAAATCCGCGTTCTATCTAAATATTCGAGTTTACAGTATGATACCTGTTATGACATACAATCCTTCCGCAGAGGTTGTCTATGCACTCGCTAATCAAATTAGCATGCCCCTTTGAAGAATAGTTAGCATCTTCTTGTAAGTTCGATACCTCCTGCTCCAGGCAGGATGATCCCCATTAGATCAGAAATCTATTGGACTGATGGTTCTTTTCGGACTAGAAACATCACTAATATATTTCTCATGGTTCATCGTGTCAATGCAATGAGTTGACTTATGTTCTTTTCGCCTCCTTTACGGATTTCCGTACGTGTTCGCACTATGATAACTTATCATCCAGCCATACATATCATATGAAATGATTATACGTGAAGCTCAAGATCGATTTAGGCGTGAAAATAATATCATAATATATGGAATTTCCGAGAATAACGATGTCAATTCGGTGGTTGGAAAAGTCAACGACATTTTACAAATAGCGAATGTGAAAACAAATTTGAATTCCACTGAGAAGATTAAGCGTTTGGGTGTCTTGAAAGATAACGTAAACAGACCTCGACCGCTACGTGTTGCTTTAGAAAATGGATATCAAGTACATAATGCAGTTCGAAATGCAAAGAATTTAAAATCAGTTCCTGATTTTAAAAACATTTATTTAAAAAAGATCAAACTGTATATCAAAGAGAGCAATACAAAAATGTAAGGATGCGCTTAAACTAAGAATAGAAAACGGCGAAACTAATTTAATCATAAAGTTCGTAAATGGAATTCCAAATATTGTTCAAAAAACTAAATAGTACCAACAGCAAATCTTTTTGTGTTATTATCAAAATGTTCGAAGTATACGTAATAAGGTTGATGAATTTAATGCAAATATTTGTGAAAATGAATATGACATTATTGGTTTAAGTGAAACATGGTTATCTAGTGATATCGACAGTAACGAGTTCTTTTCGCATGCTACCTATAATGTATATAGATGTGATCGGAGTTTCAATTCTACCAAGACTCGTGGAGGAGGCGTGCTTCTTGCTGTCAAGAATCATATAACAACGGAGAAACTAGATTTATCACAACTTAGAAATGTATTACCTGGTTTCGAAATTGTTGGTTGTAAGTGTTTATTTAAAACCTATTCTATATTCGTATTTGTTATATATATTCCTCAAACTCCAACACTTTCAGATCTTGATGCTCTGTTTGATTATTTTTGCAACACTACTTATATATGAAACATGTAGTTTTAATGGGAGATTTTAACATTCCTACTTTTTAAATCCGATAATTGTGATAGATTATATTCATGCATCAACAGTTTTTGTAATTTGTTGAACTGGCGACAAAATAATGAAATTTGTAACAGTAATGGTAGATTGCTTGATCTTGTATTTGCTAATTTTGATTGTTCTATCCACCATGAGGTTGAGCCACTAATACATGAGGATGTGCATCATCCGGCTTTAGGTATCCATCTAAACTTATCTCAACCAAGAGGTGATAACTTTCCAATAACGCAAATGAGTTTTAAATATAATTTTAAAAAGCAAATTTTATTGAACTGTATAACTCTTTAAATACAGTAGATTGGTCAATATTAAACTATTACACCAATGTGGATGAAGCATGTGACGTTTTTTATAATACACTCTACGAAGTCTTTGATAAATTTGTACCATATTACAAAAACAAAATATTAAACAGAAATATCCATCATGGTTCACCCAGGATATTATTAAAAATATTAAACTTAAAGGTAGATGTTATAATAAGTATAAAAGAATAATTGTCAAGATAGTCTAAGGGAATTTAAGCGTTTAAGGTCATTTATCAAAAGTCAAATTAAAATATCGTATAGCAATTATATAACTAATATAGAAACTTCTATTAATAATGATTCAAAATTTTTTGGTCTTTTATAAGAAATAGGAAAGGAGTTTCTAGAATTCCAGGTATATTACGTAAAGGTGTAGTGCAGTATGACTGCCCACAAGATATTGTAAACGCATTTGCTGAACATTTCAGTAGTGTTTATCGATATCCCTCCTCGTGTAATACGAATATGGATGCTACATCTGATATATTACGTGACACATTTCCTAATATACATATTGACATTAAATCTATATCTGAACAGGATATCAAATTTGCAATTCGCAAGCTTAAAACAAACCGACATCTGGAGACGATCAAATTCCTAGCTACTTGATTAAGGATTGCGTGAATATTTTTACAGTTCCTCTATTATACATTTTTAATTTAAGTTTAAAACAAATACATACCCTAGTAAGTGGAAATTAGCACGGATATGTCCGATTTTTAAAAGCAATGATAGTTTCGAAATTACTAATTACAGACCAATTGCTATCCTATCAAATTTTTCTAAGGTGTTTGAGATGATACTATTTAGATATATTTATTTATCTGTTAAAAGTTTTCTGTCTCTCCATCAACATGGTTTTGTTGAGAAGCGTTCAACGGCTACAAACCTGTGTTCATTTGTTCAATTTGTGACTGAAGTTCTTGATAATCGTGGACAAGTTGATGTCGTATATATGGATCTGTCGAAAGCTTTCGATCAAATAGACCATCGACTATTGCTTAATAAATTGCACATGTTTGGCTTCTCTACGTCTTTAATTAAATTAATTGAATCTTATTTGGTAAACAGAACCCAAGTAGTTCTATATAATGGCTATTCGTCATTACCATTTATTGCCCATTCAGGGGTTCCTCAAGGATCAAATCTTGGACCATTGATGTTTTTGCTTTTTATTAATGATCTTTCCAGTATTCTCAATTGTAAGACGCTGATGTTCGCTGATGACGTAAAAATATTCCTGTCCATCAAAAGTATAAAGGACTGCACTGATTTACAAGCTAATATAAACATTGTTAGTGAATGGTGTAAGAATAATAAATTAAATTTAAACATTAGCAAATGCAAAGTTGTTAGCTTTTCGCGGAAAGATACGCATTTAATATTTAACTATAATATTGAAGGAAGTATGTTAGCCAGATGTAAAGAGATTAGTGACCTTGGAGTAACTTTCGACAGTGAATTATCTTTTAGCAAACATATTACTCAAACGGTATCAACCTCTTACAAAATGATGGGGTACATAATGCGAAACACAAAACAATTTTCGAATATAAACACCTTAAGGACCTTGTTTTTTCTCTTATTCGATCACGTCTTGAATATTGTGCATTAATATGGTTTCCATATTATGACCGTTATAAGATGCTGATAGAAAATGTTCAACGAAAATTTTAAAATATCTATGGTTTAAATTGTATAACTTATACCCTCCTAGAGGTTTTCCCAGTAATCGGTTGCTAGAAACCTTTCATATGCGTTCTTTGATGACAAGACGATCAGTTATTGCTTTGACGTTTTTGTACAAACTCTTGCATAATAAAGTTGATTGTCCTCTAATTTTGGCAAAACTAAATTTTCATACTCCCAGAAGTAATAATAGCAGACTACAACATACCTTTTATATTGAAACAGCGAGAACTAATTTACTTTTAAAATCTCCAGTAACAACTATGTGTGCATTGTGTAATAAATGTTATAATTGTGATATTTTTTCAAGCACACTAAAATTTATGCTTGATGTTTATATAAACTTGGCTTGTTTAGAAATTGTGTAATAGTTTGTAAGCACCGATACAGTTTTTTTTTTTTTTTTTTTATAATTATATATTATTTTTGTAATTTCAGTTTCTTAACATAGTAAAATATTAATTAATCTTCTTTTTGTAAATTTGTTGTGTATGATTGTCCTGTAATTGGCTTTGCTGTTGGACAATAAATAAATAAATAAATAAATAAATATCCCTAAAAGTATCTGCTATAGGTACTTAGTGTCTGTTTCACCTATTCGAAAAGGTGACATCACACAACCTTCTCTAGTTCTTGGCCTTCTTATTATATATTACCGCTTCGATTTTGTTAGTTGCCAGACTCTTAAGTCCAGATCCTGTATCTGCGCATTTAGCAGTTGAAGCCAATCGTTTGTATTCTGCATAATGCGTTTCCTTGTCCTCAGCTCTCACGATAAGAACCAAGTCATCAGGTTAAGGCCACAGTGGTACATCCACTGAGTAGTTTTCGTTCTTAGGACGCTATCGTACAATGTTTTACAGTACTGATCCAAGAACCAAATCCTTGTGGAACACCTTGTTATGTATTGTTTCTTTTTATTTGCGTATAGTCGATCCTCTTGGCCGTGAAATAGCTCTCTATAACATATGGCGAAGGGGGAGAGGTTTAGCAGGTAGGCTAGCGCAGACCCTCGCTACTGTGCACGCGCACAACGATGTCTTTGAAAAATCATTTCCTTAAAAAAGGTGCGTCCGTAAGGCGTAGTTTTGTCGCCCCTGATGTGGACGATCTTCTTTGTCTATCAAAGGGATCCCCAGATTGTTACAGAGATGGTGCGGAGGTCCGCTGGCCTGGAAATTAACCCCAGAAAAACTACGCTGGTGACCTTCACTCGTAAAAAGAAACTCGACAGACATTGACATGGAGACCAAGCTAGCGCTTCTACACCTTGAAAGACTACAAAAGATTATTGTCCAGCTCAATCACTTGGACTTATTCAATAGAAGATATATAAACGCACTGAGCAACTGTCATCAGCTAAAGTATGGTAAGAACTTGCAAAAGAAACTGAATCGACTGGCGACATGCAATAAACTCACCTTGCTCGTCATTCTGCGATTCCTCATAACGAGCAGACGGATGCTTTCACTAGGAAAAGGGCGGCCTAAATTATATTTAGATTTTAAATTAACCTCCAATTTGTATAAGATTCATGAAGTCTGATATAAATGAAAAGGTCCAAAACAAAAGCGCCTAAGCGACCTCACGCGAGATTCTGAAAGAAACTCAGTTCTTGCTTCAGATTCCTTCAAATGTAAACGAACATATCAATAATCCCATACATAGAATAAAATAACAATTAACGTTATCCAAAATTATTTTAATGAAAGATGTTGCATATACATTAAAATAATTAACATTTACTTCTTTTAGGAGCATCAGTTTTTTCTTTCTTCGCGGGTTTCTTCTCCTTCTTTTCTTTGCCCTTTTGAGCTGGAGCTTTCCCTTCTTCTTCGTGCCTTCTGCCGGTTTAGCAGGTGCTGCTTTACCAGGGAATTTAATACTCCTATATTTTCTAATTGCCTTCGTCCTTCTTTCTTCTGTGCGCTGCACGCATCGCTGGATGGTCGGCAGGAAGTGTAATACCGCGTTTTTTGGCCAGTGCTAATTCTCTAGCAAGTTTCCTTTTTGGGCCGTCAATATTGCGTGTCGTTTGAGGACTGCGGCATATGGGTTCAAGCGTAACATAGCACGAACATTAGTCAATGGATTAAGACGACGTACACGACGAACAACCTTATTCCTTTTTTTAAAACAGAAATATTAATTAAGTCAAACATTGAAAGTGTATGAAATACGTACTGTGGTTTTCGTTAAGACTTCTTGAATCTCATCAGATTTCAATAAGCGGCTCAAATCAGTGTTGGCCATCTTTGGCTGTGGCAGATTGTAATCTAAGAAAATAACAAAAATAATTTAATAAATTGGTAAATGCTATAAAAAATACTTTTTTGATTTGCGAATTTTTTAGACCAAGTGCCAAATAATTTATCTAACTGTTGAAAAGCAGATTGAGTCCAAATTATAAAACGTCCGGCGTGACCACCAGGTGCGAGTTTCAATAAATTAACTTCTTGATGCATACCATGTCAACTCCGGGAATATTACGGAAAGCACGACGCAAACCTTGATCTTTATTGTAAATGATCAAGGGTCCTCTGCGTTGAATTCTTCTACTGATTACGCATTTTACCTTTACCAGCACGAAAACGTTGTGATTTATAAACCTAAAAAGTACAATATGTAATAATAACTTTTGAAAAACATCATCAATACCTTTTGAATTTCATCCCAAGCCTTCAGACGTTTAAGGAATAAAACAGCTTGTTTCGTTTTAAATAAATTCTTCAATTTTGTCAGAAATTACCAGGGTAGTTCGGAACTTTTCGATCACATGACCTTTGCTCATAACTAAAGCCGGTACACCACTAGCTGCAACAACCGATGTTAATGCATAACGACGTTGATTGATGTTAATGCGCCTATGCCAACGACGCCACACTTTTAGTTGGAGCAAACATGCGCCCACCACGACACATATTTCGAAAGCACCTGACCCGATCTATGGGTACCACCACCTGCATATGAGGTATAATGAGCAACAACACGACCAGTACCCACGATTCGGCTGATGTTTGGTGACCAGCTTTTTCACTAACAGCGTAGGGTTGTCTTCGATTGAAAGACATTTGTTGATGAACGAAATTCACAACATCTGGTCTGATTGGAGCCTTAAAAACGACAGGTAAGGCTACGGATACATCCTTCAATTGTTCGCCCTTTTCTCCGGAGACGGAATTATAGGGCATGCGCTGCGGCTAAAGACTGTAAAATAAGATTCCCACATTAGCGATAGCACAACACAAAACGGACTTATTGTATTATTGAAGGTATTCGGCAAAATCGAACACCGCCATTAACAATAAGCACGTGGCGATGACAACAGACGGTATTAATATTGTTGGGAATGTTCAAAATGTAACAATTTCACACACTTCTCATTACAAATATGCAAACAATTATGTAGGGATAGTTTAAGCGCTTTTAGAAAAACTTTACCATTTCCCTAATTTAATAATTATAACACTTTCGTATACTAGACGTTCCCAATGAACGCCATATAAAAGGATATAAGTTCGTTACTTTCACCTTCATTTCATAGAGGGCGGTAACTATTTCCGTACATTTAGCGCATGGTAGTTTATCAACGTACTTTTTAGTTCGAAAATTGTTCTAAAAATCAATTTTGTTTTTGCAATAATTTTCAGTTTGTTCATTTAATTTTTACAATTGCAGCTTGTTTAAACAATAACTCAAAACTTTAGCAATTTGAAGACTTAGTCTCTGTTAAAGCATAAATATTCACTTGTTTGTTAGTCATATTGTGTATGGAAAACGCTTGAGTTGTATCTTCTCAAAGTAAGTTGCAGTTTCGTTTTCCATACGAACCAGCACACAACCATGTACCTACTTTTTAATTTCATTTTCCTTAGATGGAGATTAAATAGTCCTTCCTCTATATGGCCAAAGCAGAATACCTGAAGATACTACGATTCATGTGTCTCCAGCTCTCAGTAGTTTTCTGACCTAAACCTAGCCCTTATTATTTTTTGTTTTTACTGTCGCTTTAAAGCTGGTCCCGTACAGTTTCAAGTCCCGTAAATCTTGTTTTCACTCTCTTTTTGCGAAAAGATCGGCGTTTTCAATTTTCGTTAATTAGGGATCAATTATTGTATTCTACTGAGAAAAATCGAAAATGTTGAGCAGTTCCAAAGCTATTGGGTAAAACTCTATGTGTTTGTTGCATATCGGATAAGGAAGTACAATTTTCTAAGAATGCGGAATATAAACAAAGAAATGCACACAAGCATTCTATTGATACAAACCAAAATTCACTGACAACGAAGAAATACTGAAAACCTTGACGCATATTGACAATATCGAGTATTGAGACAGCAGTCGAGTTAAGACAAATCAACCCAGTGTATTGTGCAACGCGCATCATCAAGTACTTAATGTATATATTACAATGTAAGTTTCGCACATAATAAATAAACACATGAACTGCGATAAGTGTATTCCTTCCATACAACTCTGCGATCACAAAAGCGTCGATCGATCAACAACACGCCACAGTGGTGACCTCGACCCGCCATTGCTACGCCGTCCACACACTCTCCATCAACACTTCGCTTGCTAACACTGCGTTGGCTAACATTAAGCCTGTCATGACTACGCTTGCCACCGCTACGCCTGCGAGAAGTCGTTTCATCAACTTCATTGCCCAACAAGTAATTAATCCGCCAAAGGAAACGCTACAACGTCCGCAAACCAACATCCGCAAATTCCATTACCGCTACGACTACGACATCGGACGTTCGCAAACGCCACAACCGCTCAAAGACCGATCAAAGACGCACCTACGTCTTAAAACGACGTAACTGTCCATCATCAAACGCGCACATGCTAGAGTAAGGCGCTCGCGTACACATCATGAAGCTGTGACGCTCGTTTCCTGACGTTCTTCGCCTATCACATACACGACGCGCTGGAGCAATATACTCGCTTGCACACATTCTTCATGCAACTGCCGGCCCTAAGTTTTTGAAGTATTGCTTGTTGCATACAGGCATAGATATATACATACAGGTACCAAAACACGCATCTACACACCTTACGAAGCTTATCACGCCCAGTTTCGACCTCTTAACTTCGTTAAGTTAAGTATAACAACGCAGCAGCATTTTAAGCAACAACAACACAAAACACAACACGGTAGCATCTTAATAAGTAACGCCAAGACAACCCAACACAATCTCGCCTACATCCGCAGCAGCACCAACCAGAGCGCCCCACACAAACAACAAAACTGAAGCAAGAAGATACACCGTCTTTTTCCTATCTTCGCTCATCTACCTCAGCATACTTTCTCGTCGATCCGCATTCTATAATAAGGAGGAACCATGGCAGGATTGCCATCAGCAACCTCATAATATCCGCACAAGGAAATACAATTTCTAAGAATAGGAAATATAAATAAAAAGCACCGATACGAACTAAGTTTCGCTGACAACAAAAAATAATCACAACCTTAACGCATTGATCTACTCAACGCATATACGAGGCGGGTTCATAAACTAAGGGCCGTTTGGTCACAGAAAAAATATACTCATAAGAAACAAATTTTATTGTCATATTTAATTAGGTACAAACTTACTTAAGTAAAATGTGTGTCGTACGACATCTCGTGTAAAACATTGACACGTATGAATAGTATAAACTAAGAAAAATGCCAACAGTTAATTGTAACGACATGTGTGCGTTTAAAGTGCATAGCTATCTAAGCGACAGCTTTAATGCTTGATACACACGTGTGTCGATAAAACCAAGTAAAACTTGTACAGAAGCATAACACGCAACGAAAGAACACCTGATGCCGCATTTCGCTCTTATTATGAGCTCATCAAAGGTGTATACTTAAATGCGGTATACAACTGTACAAGACGGCGGTTGGTCTTTTAAACTCTCGTGGAGCAATGAACATAAACAAAATGTGTGTCTTACGACATCTCGTGTAAAAGATTGACACGTATGAATAGTATAAACTAAGAAAAAATGCCAACAGTTAATTGTAACGACATGTGTGCGTTTAAAGTGCATAGCGCTATCTAAGCGACAGCTTTAATGCTAGCTATGCACTTTAAACGGTAGGTGACCATTTTTGGTACCCACCTTGCACACAATTTGTGGTATGCGAGGTCTTCCGTGACAATATTGTAAACAGTAGTGCGTCCAAGTTGAGAATTTTTCAGCGAGGCCACTAATCGTTAATCGACGATTAGATCGCAGTGTTTGGTCCACTTGTGAAACGATTTTATCGGTCTGGATAATGGCCTGCCACTCCGCTCTTCATCATGGACATTTGTTCGGCCATTTTTTAAAATCACGACACCATTGTCTAACCTTACCTTCGCTTATAGCTGTAGGTCCATAAACCAGACATAACTCCCCGATGAATTTCAGCAGCCGACGATTATTTTGCACATAAGAAACGAATTACAGAACGCACTTCACATTTGGCGGGATCAACGATTTTTCGCGGCCATTGTTCTTTGCATTCACGGACAACAATATGACTTCAGAACCAAAACAAATGACGCTGTAGCTTTGTAATGAGTCAGTAGGGGACACTGCAGTAGTAAAACTGTGCTCCGAAGCGCCAATCTTTAAATATAAGCAAACAGTTCTTAGTTTATGAACCCGCCTCGTAAATAAATTGAGTAACAACAATATGACTTCAGAACCAAAACAAATGACGCTGTAGCTTCGCAATGAGTCAGTAGATGACGCTGCAGTAGTAAAACTGTGTTCCGAAGCGCCAATATTTAAATATAAGCAAACAGTTCTTAGTTTATGAACTCGCCTCGTAAATAAATTGAGTACAATAAAAAGACAGTATCGAGTATTGAGACAATCATCGGTACATCGTGCAAAGTGCATCATCAAGTTCCGAGCCCGTCCGAACGCATCCACTCTACTATAACCATTAAATGACTAAAGGAACCTGGATAAAGCCACTTTGACTTTGCTTTGGATAAAAGTTTTGGTACCCAATGTCTTATTCTCTATTTAGGCTATCGGCACATCATCAAATGAAAAAAATCTTATTTTCGCTTTGTTCGAGTGTCTTCATAGTGACGATAGTCAATTAGGAAAGACCATATGGATCTTATTTTATTGTCACCATTGTCGTTATTTCTTTTTACTAGTTAGTATGTATAAATCGCTTAGTAAAAGTGTCGTTTCGGTTCTGTCTTTTGATGCGAGCGCAATAATAAATGGTTTCCGGAGGTTCCCTTACCTGAGACGGAAAATACCTAGTGCAGTATACTTTCATTCTTGACTGACCTAATCCTTCCAAAGGCTTATTTACCATTGGTTTTATGCCAATCAGAAAGTCTCCTCGGTAAATCTCAGACTAACAATCTTGTCGTCGTCGTAGCCTCCCTGTAAGAGTCGAAAATGTCTCTTGCTTGTTTCCTTTGAGACTAGAGTTAAAGCCTCAATTATCTAGTAATTGGTTCGACCGTTTTTTCTTTCTAATCATCTCTACTTCATTCGAAGGACATTGGAAATGCACTGCAGGTGTCTTAACGTGTTCTTCCACGACCTACTTTATTTTGGAAATATAGGTATTAGGAAACGGCCTTAGTTACTTGTAGGGGTGTTTTATTATTATGTTACTCGAAAAAGGCTCATTTGTTTTATTTCAGCAACAGAGGGTCGTTCTTTTTAAGCCTTTAGATTTAGCAAACACCATCTCTAAACTGCAGTTTTTTTAGACTCTCAGACTATCAGAATAGCTCTTTTTTCGCAGAACTATATTCCTGAAAACCATTGTACCAGTAAAGACGTCGGATGATCTAATTCACAATACAGATTCATCTTTATCTGCTTTAAATCTGAGGTTATTTTCTAAGGGCCGTTTCTTTCATTGCTATCATGACATTGCTATCAGTAACTCACAAATAGAGAGATAAAAATTAAATACTGCAGAGTGTTTCTTGATGTCCCATTGTTTTGATTTATCATGTTTTTAACCAAAGTTCTCCGTCACGCCTTAAGCTCCCAACCTTAGCTGTGAGAATAAAATCAGTCTTAGGAGTTCCTTGTAGAGTATACTTGCCACCCCATCAATCTGCCTTTACCAATTGTTCTTATTGGCTGATTGAGATAAACGGATCGCATATTGTGCTTACGACTTATCACCTCTGTTTGATAAAAATTATTTTTTTTATGTGCACCTGATTTTGGCCTTATTAAAGTATTTGTTTTAAATAGGTTGTACTGTACGTTAAGTATATTTTGTTTATGTTGATAAAGCACACGTTTGTTTTTGGTACCTACCCATGATCACTGCAATATTTGTTTTTTTTGGCATTTGGTATTTTAAATTCATGATCGTGGGTGTCGTGAAATTTCTTATCCTGAATTTCTCACAAATAAGCTTTAAAGTAAATTTTATGAATGAAAATAGGATCCATTATTTTAAATATTGGTTATTTATATATATAAACTATTTATTCTTTGAGCAATCCAATATTATATTTATTTATTATATATTTTACTAGTTTCAACTCAAAAATTATCGTGAGTCATCTTCAGAAGTTGTCAAAATTATTTTACAAACGTTAAATTCTAAATTTGCAGATTACGTATGTTTATGAGAATTGTTAACGTGTTCATTTAGTAAGTTTATAAAAAGAAATTAGGAGGGAGACACACTACGGCATTTTATATTTTTATATTTTAAGGTTAGTTTGTAAGCAGATTTTAAACTACGAAATACTATGTAATCAAACAAGTTCCAACATGTAACGGATCATAATTGTTATTGTTAACAACCGCTAAATATTGAACATTGTGCAGAAGTTACTCGCGTACAAACTTTGAAAGTGATTTTCATGAGGTGATAAAGTAAAGATGATGATAATAACGTGCAGGAAGCCCAGTTCGCGAAAATAAGAAAAACTCTCGATTGACTAAAGTCAAAATAACGCTTGCGGACTTTACATACGAACTAATTAAAGAAATGAAATACCGTTCGAATGCATTTATCGATTAATTGGGAGTTTTGGTGTATACCCAAAAACGGATTGTTAGTCTCATCAGAAGAAAAACAACTGTAAGTAATTTGATTGTTTAATCTGGAGAACTACCTTGTTTAGTGCTTTGGTTTGAATTTAAGATAAACAAATTAAGTTAGGACTCCATTGGTATTTTTTTGTTTTGTTTGTAGTGTTGTTCGAAATGAAATGAATTGAGATGGCGGTTGTGAATTTCAAATTTGATGCTAAATTAATTGATTTGTTTAAATACAGATATAACATGCATATCAATAGAAAACCATTCCTAATTCATGTTTCTTTTTTTTTTTGGAACGTGTCCTTCCGAGTTTTACGTTTTCCCGGATTTTTAGTAAGGATTTGTTGTAAATTTAAAAAAAGATCTGAGTGGTGCTTAATAAAACCCCAAATCTGACTTGTGATAAGGACTTTTAGTCATCTAGTAAGTGAGAGGCATTATTTTTCTAGACCTCCCTCATGCGTTGAGTTAGTTTATCTTTTTGAGTTTTCATAGTGTAACAGACTGTGTTTACCGAGAGCACGATCCAACATTGCTAGCACAGCTTTATAAAAGATAACAACCAAGAAAAACAAAACTAACAATGTCTCCCATTCATAGACGTAATGAGTGCTTTCATGACAAAAGAGTCTGCGCTGTGCAAATGTGTTTTAAAGTCGGGATCGTATTTCAGACGGCAGTATTCGAATACACGTCTATAGAAATGATGGCATTCTTGTTGATATCTGAATTAAGTCGTTAGATGATGTCTCAAATAAGACTTCTCCAGGCATTAGATAAATTATTAGAAAGAATATTTTTTTAGTTTCGACATTGAAGAGGCGTTCGGTACCTCCTCAGAATTGTTGCGCCACTGAAGTTACGAGAATAAATAAGAATGATCCAAGAACGACCAGAGCTTTTGTTTTCCTGAATATTCCATTACCTTCTATAATATAATTCTACAACTATAAAAGCGTAGTCATACAATTGTTGAGATCAGTTCTAAGTTGTCATATGAATGCGAGATGATATAAATTATAACGTGTATAATGTTGGGATGTAGGTTGGGTTGCCTACACAAAGGTATGTATTGTTGATTCAGGCGATGGTATAAACGGAGCTGCAACAGCTGTTCGAAGGAGACCATTGGAACATACGTAGGCGGACTCGTTGAACACGGACGTCGCCTTCGGGGGTGTCAACAGGCAAAAGTCGTATTAATTCTTTTTAAGAGATGTGCTTGAAAAGGCAGGTTACGGAAATTTCTTCTGTTACTAAGTGTCACGAAAAATCATAAAACAGTGCGAGGACAGTGCAAAAATAGTCCAGAAGAGTCCACAGAAGAAGTCGCGGGTGAGCGGTTTGGTGGCCGCCATATATGAATTTGAAACAGTAGTTTGTAAATAGTGTAAATAGCAACAATAAATCGACCAACACACTTCTGCCGCAGTTCTTCTTCTCAACCACCATCATACCAGTCCATCACCGCCAGTTAACGTCGCGTCGCACCGGAACCTTAACCCGCTAAGATAACGCTACCGAAGAAAAAAATTGTGAATAAAATGCAATAATTTGTGTTAATTTTATTTCAAAAAAGGCGAAAATCTTGCGTCTTAAACAAAGTGCAATAAAAAAAATCAACACAATCAATTAATAAGTCTCCTAGATATTCCCAAGCAATCGGCATTAATAGCATAAAGACTAGCAAAAACAAAAACTTTCCAGCGATAGCTAGCACGTTAAATCAAAATAAAACATAATTTGACAACGAAAGTCACAAATTAAACCAAAAAGCATTATTTCTAAACAAACGCAAACTCATTTAATCAAAGTAAACACATATTCTCAAGAAATGTTTCCTTTCGAAAAAAATTGACACATCATATTCACCCAATCCATCATCCACTGTCTGTACCTATAATTTTGAATAACCATATGATAGTTTTGCTGTCAGATATTTCTATTTTTTAAATTTAAAACAATTTATTTATTATCACTTTGTTTCATTTTTTGAAAACTCTTCTTAGTTCTGAACTTAAAAAGATAAAGACGGAAAACTATTCGATGTCTTCTCACAATGATTTACTTAAAAATAAAACATAAGTGATGAATGAGTTATATTCATGTCAAGCACTTTTAATTTTTAATTAAACACTTATTTTCAATTTTTGTATAAAAGATTTGTTTAATTTTTATTTATACCTTACACTGACTTTGTATGATGCCACAATGGACCCTATGCACGATGCGTCGTGGTACTGGCACTTTTAACTATTTAGTGTTGGCTAACTAGAAAAATTAAGTTGGTGTAACTGTTTATTATTATAAACACAAATTCTACAAATTATATTTATAACCTCACTTTTAATTCCTGTTATGATTGTGTTTCAAATGAAATCGATTTTAAATTGAAATTGATCATTATGGAGTCGCTTACTGAAGGGTATGTTGTATTAAACCTTTATAAAATAAAACAATAAGAACTTTTGTAGATTTAACATTACTGCACCTTAGGTGAAAAATTTTAAAACTTTCCTAGAGGTTTTAAGGAAGATTGGATTTTGCAGTATAAAGACATTACAAATGAAGGCACTGCAAAACCTAATGTACTAGAGTATCGCATATACAAATCCGAAAAAGTATCAAACGTCTTCGTGAGCTATTCGAAAAATGATGAAGTTTTTGCAAAATGTATTGTTGACGCTACATGAAAAAGAATACTTATTCAGTTATTGCTAGAATCGGCATTGAAGCTGTGATAGAATGCCGTTGTTTATGTGTAGGTGGAATTGCTGGACGGTGCAAGCATGTTTGCATTATTGTGGTACTTGCTCGATTTAATTGGTGAAGAGAAGCAGTGTATTGAAGATGATAAGCCATGTACATCAAAAATCGTATCTGGGCAGTAGGGTCTAAGAAATTTTATTCAACAAAGTTAATGAATTGGATTTTGTTAAAGAAGACTATTTCAAACCATTAAAAATTCGTAAAACTAGTGATCAGCGAAATGAAGAAAAAGCAAGTTTAGAAATGTTCTATTAAATGAAAACATATTACGAAGACATGTTGTAGATTTTAAAAGTAATGGACTGGTAATGTTTTCCGAAATTTTAGAAGATAATAAGTTTCTTCTAAATAAAATTGTAGTAGAAAAGGATAATGTGAATCTAAATTTATTGCCACTGCAAACTTTGTGGAATAAAGAATTTTTGAAATCGTAAGATTAAATGGGTTAGATGTTATAGAACTATTAAATAACTTGTTCGTTAACACTAACGGAAGCTAAAAATATTAAACAACAGACACGGAAGCAATCACAAAATAAATTATGGCATAGGGAAAGGGAAAAAAGAATATCATCTTCAAAATTTGGTCAAATAATTAGACGAAAAGCACCTATAAATGAATTTATTAAACAAGTATGGCCTAAAAATATTATCACAACAGCCGTCATGAAAATGGGTTTGGAAAATGAACCATCTGCTATTGAAAATATGTAGCAATTACTCCTGGTGTTACCGTATACCCCTGCGGTGTATGCATAAATCCTGGAATACCATTTCTCTGTTCGTCCCCTGATGGATTAGTATTTGATGAAATTAATAATAAATTTTATTTAATCGAAATTAAAACACTTGTCAAAGGTGGCCTTATAGAAAAACAATGTTGCGGAATGTGTTCAAAAGGGTTTGCATCATTTTGCAAATAATACACAATAAGATATCTTTAAAAGTTAACCACCCCTATTACATGCAAATTCAGGGCCAATTAGCAGTGACAGGTATCCAACATGCTTATTTGATAGTAGACAGTGGTAGTGATGTGTATATTGAAGAAATTAATTTTGATAAGGATAAATAGATTGACGAATATTTACCTTTATTAACTATATTCTATTTTAAACATTATAATAAAAATAACTATCAATTTCAATTAAGTTTTTAATAAATTGAATAACGGTAACCACTGAGTATGCTTAATTTCGATTCAACAATGGCAATTTGCTAAAATTAGGTAAGAGACAGCAACAGGTCCAGATTTCATTAATTTGATTACTCATACTAATTGGAATTACCTCATGCAGGATTTTATACGTCTTAATATTCCCAATTGCTCTCTCTACATGTATTCGTATGCCTAAAAATAAGATTTTTTTATTCAATTACTTAGTTATTTGTTAAATTTACTTGCTATATCCCTTGCAGTTTGGTCGTCGTGATGGATTCATTTGGGGATGCCCCTAAAAGGGAGCAATGTTAAGATCAACATCTACTTGTTTTAATTTATTTTGAATCGTAAAACCTCGATCTGCCATGACTGAATCTCCACATTCGAGTTTGTTTATTAATCCACTTTTACAAAATAATTCTTTATCAGATATGCGTCCAGGATATAAATCCGAAACAAATGAAATAAATCAATCGGTGTGACCTCTATTAAATATTATAAGCCAACAAATTTAAGATAAAGTAAGGTTATGATAAAAAGTATTCTGTTGTCATTTGAGTTAATTTTAGGCACCACCAACATAATTTTGATAGTTTGCCAACATCAAATAATTGAAAGTACCAGTACCACGGCTCATCGTGCATACGGTCCATTAAATATAAAACTAGTTTTATTTTAAGACAGATACTAACTAAAATTTTAGATGTATTTATCTGAATAAATTCGATCTAAATAATTCGATTCTTTCCGCAATCCCCTCTTTTTCGAACTTGACAACAACAACCTCTTGCATCAGAGCATTTGCATCGGCCATTTTCGCTTAAGATGTTGGTTAAGCATGTTGAAAATTATGATTTTATCAAATTCCTTTCGAAAATTCGAACAATTACTAGATAGTTTCTCATTTATTTGAATTAAAACATTGGAGTTTTAAGGTATTTCAATTTTTTATTATTTCTGACTTAACCCTCAAAACCACGTGGTTTTTATGTGATGAATTAACTTTCACTTGGTCTGTGTTTATGATAGTAATGATTTCTTATAATTTTCTGATGGTTTTCACTTCCTTGATGTCGACTTGTTTGTGTATGAATAAATCTTAATCGATTTTTATTTTAGATGTCTACAAATCGGGATTCTTTCGAAATCGTATGAGCCAGTATGCATTGGAAAGGTATGAATCTTTTGTTACATTTAAACATTACTTATTGTCATTGATAAAACCAAAATGGGTAAGCCTACGGCTCTTGGGTATCGGTAGAAATGAGTATTGAGTACACGCGCGGCGCGATACATTGAAACGTGCACAAAGCATAATGTACATGTGATATACTGCATCATGTCTCATATTAAATAAATATGCATAATATCACCTTAATTACTTGTAGCAATAAATAATTTAAATATGATTTGAAGTAGGTAATTATAGAATTGAAGTCAGTGTTAATGTGTTTTAATTCACAACTAATTCAATCGCAATTATCTAAAGCTAATAAATAAGTATACGTTAAATATAAAACGCTATAATTCGAAAACTAAAAATGCTATCGATGTGTAATTTTTCATACGTAATTACAACGTTATTAAGCATAATATATAAAATTTACAGCAAAATCGGATGAAAAAAAAAATACCCAACAGCCTGATGCCTTAGAAAAATCGAAAAAAAAAGAAAAGTCAAGAATCGAAAAATTTTAAACTTTAATAATTCAAAAATTAAAAAGCTACAGTCATAAAAATTTTAAACACGTATTTCCATCGCTAATAGCTATCACAAAACGCTATAATTCAAAAACTAAAAATGCCATCGATGTGTAATTTTTCATACGTAATTACAACGTTATTAAGCATAATATATAAAATCGGATGAAAAAAAAAATTAGTTCATTAATAAAACATATATTTATTGACTCATATGGTACATTTCTATTCAATTAATGTATTGTGTATGTAAGTGTGTAATGTATCGTGCCCCAGAGAATGAGTATAAACCTGTATAGTGTGATGACGAAACCGTGTGCAATTGTGGATTGGTTCGTCTTGGCAAAGCATTTGCTTTAAGGTTTAGGAAAACCACTAAAACCTAAAAAGAAAAAAAATTTTCGTATGTCCTATTTTTAAAATTTTCGGGATTTTTGTATGTGTCACAGGTATCATGGTATCACAGTCTCGTGTAAACATGATGGATGCTCGGCTCAACAAGAGCTGCTGGAGAATTTCTTCGCAAACGTTTACAAAAGAATAATTTCAAATATAGTGGACCTGTTTTGTGACTACACTGCTAAGATTGAAAACGTATGAAATATATCGTATAAACTTTTGTTCGGTCTTCGGTCGTACTTCCTTAAAGAGGTATGGCGCTGTAAAGTTTCAATTTAAAATTGGTTATTTTATTGTCTCAGAAATGAGTTAAAGCAAAAATTCTGAAAATTTATATGGTAAAATACGTCATTATGGTACACAATTTAATGGTCTTGGCAAAATAAAATATTGAGCAGTGGCGTAGATACCTGAGTAGCTGTCAGATTATTACTTAAAAATTTAAATTTTAGAAATATCGATCACCGTGTACGAGTTTTGGAATAAGCACTTTATTTCGGACAACATAGTGTTCTATCAATTTTTCCGTTGCCGCACGACACCGGATGGACCCCACCGTGAACACCTTTATGGAAGCGGCTAGGATGAAGGAAATCGGCGCTTTCCGCATCGTAATGTTAATTTATTGTTGGCTTATAGGTGTTCCCGTAACTGCTGCAGAGCTGCAAGTACAAGTTGGTGCCGAAACGGCAATGGCTTGGTACAAGTACTGTCGCGACGTGGCAACGAAGATAGCGTGGCATGACTTGAGGCCACTTGGAGGACCAGGAGACGTCGTAGAAATAGACGAGACGCATCTCTTCAAGCGGAAGTACCACGTGGGAAGAAGAACGATGTACGACCACCATTGGATGTTTGGAGCCATCAGCAGAGCCACGAAGCAGCGGTTTGGAGTAATGGTGGACCCGAGGGATGCTGATACGCTGACTGAAATCGCCCAAAACTTCATCGACCACCAGTCGTACATCTGTTCTGACCAATGGAGGGCATATGGGCATTTTAATTATTTATTCGCAGGACACGGAACTGTTAATCACTCCGAGAATTTTGTGCAGCCACCACTAGGAGAAGATCCGATTTGGGTACCTACAAGAACGTTTCTGCCCGAATGCATCGCGAAGAATTGATAGGACCCGAGCCTCAAGACAACGTTGAGCCCTTCCGGATCCACACCAATCACGCCGAACGGTCTTGGAGGGAACTGAAGGAGATTTTGAAAAAGGCCAACGGAATGCAGCTCGTCGATGGTTACATCGGGAATGGATGTACCGAAAGAACCTCCTAGACAACTGCGAAAACTTAACAGAAAAATTTTTAAATTCTGTACAGATGCTGGTCGTATGTATCCTGGTGTAGGACTGAACCCGATGAACATCAATCTAGAAGACTGCAACTGCCATGAGTGCGAAGAATAATAATAATTAAGTATGAAAAATTACACATCGATAACATTTTTAGTTTTCGAATTATAGCGCTTTTATATTTAACATAATGCTCGACGAATTTTTTAGGGCATCGGGCTGTTGGGTATTTCAGTTTCTATTAGTCTGATCGAGCTGTAATTTTAATATGTGATCTAAGGCATCGGGCTGTTGGGTATTTTTTTTTTTTCATCCGATTTTACTGTAAATTTTATATAGATTGAATTAGTTGTGAATTAAAAACACATTAACACTGACTTCAATTCTATAATTACCTACTTCAAATCATATTTAAATTATTTATTGCTACAAGTAATTAAGGTGATAAACAGTATGCATATTTATTTAATATGAGACATGATGCAGTATATTACATGTACATTATGCTTTGTGCACGTTTCAATGTATCGCGCCGCGCGTGTACTCAATACTCATTTCTACCGATACCCAAGAGCCGTAGGCTTACCCCAAAAATGTCTTCTGACACGTTTTGTTGGTTTTAAGTTACTCACCCTGATGAAGTTTCTTACGATAGGGGGCGAATGTTAGCAGCTACGCTTATCATTTAGACCCTGTCTAATCCAGAAAGACGTTTTTGTTTTAACAATTACTTGACAAAAATTAAGTGATGAATATTTTCTTGGTCTGTGTTTATGATTACCTTGATTATTAGAAAATACTGAATGTTTTAATGTAATAATGCTATTTGTATTGTTGATACTAGGTCAAATTTAACAATTACTTTTGATTGCTAAGGGCTTATACATGAAGCAAAGGACAAAGTAGCTGCTCAACCCACAGTTCTGCTTACAAAAAATAGAACTCTTGGTACTTTAGATCTGACTTGCGGTTTTGTTTGGGTCCTGTGCTTTGACCATTCACTTTAACACTATGCTGAGGAAAACTATTGACGGCCCTATTCGTCTTCCACCCCTATACCCAGTTTAGCTCTCAATTTACTTGTTGCAAACGTGAGTATGAAAATAATACATTAGTTTGTAACTTATAATTATGATGTATTGATTAGTCTTGGTCTGTGTTGATGAAAAAGCTGATTATATTTGACTTCTGATCTGAATTACTTACTTCAATTAATTATGTCTTAGTTGAAATGTTGTTAAAAAGAACAAATTGCAGGTACTCATATCTTCATGTGGATTAGCTACCTCCAGAATACAATTCAAGCCATCAAAATAAACCCAGGAATTTTGTTTTTAAATAAATTATTGTGGTGATATATATATTTACAATAAAAATTTTATATGTTTTAATATAAGCATGCCATATGTTTATTTTTCTGCGATGCCATTGATTATTACCCTCATAATTGTTCCCATACTTTTATTTATTTATTAATACAATTCATAGACTTTTGCACTAATACAAGTGATAGTCAAATCCCTTCTTTATATCCCAATTATTACACAGAATAATAATCAATTTTATCTCGTATCAACAATTACAGAATTGAAAATGTCACACTGATTCACGGGGCACAACTCTTTAAATGGTCATAGCTCTGACCATGGGAGCATTCAATAAATAATTGTTCGACAGTAATCTCAGTAGAACATGGCCTGCCGCCGATGCCTGTTAAGCTAGCATCACCAACTGGGTAGAATTTCACTCCTATCACATTATTTAGCACCTCATTTGAACCACCCTTGCCCACTACATGGTATAAGAATAAAGTACACGTACAAATGTGAGAAATTCACGTTTCCATCTCTTTAATGTGTAAATTTTTTAATATTTGTACATCATGCCCTTCTTTGAAAAAACCACCCCTGTTCACTATACAGAATAAGAGTAAAGTTTACGTTTCCACAAAGCAGAATCAGTCTGCATTGGTACATTCGCATCTCTAATTTGTACCTTTCAAATATTTAATTAGATTTTTGTATTCGTGCCCTTCTTCTTAAAAAACTATCTCTGCTCACTATACGGATCTAAGAGTAAAGTTCACGTTTCCACAAGCAGAATCAATCCATATTGATACATTCGCATCTCTAATTTTTAAGTCTTGTTTCTTTTTGGTTCCGATCCTTGAATTCAATCCATATTCCTGCTCGGTCAAACGGATTAATTCTGCTTGTCAAAATGTGAACTTTCTTAAATACTTGAAAGGGTCAAATTAAATAAATGCAAATGTGATGCACTGCACAGATTGATGCTGCTTTAGGAAACTTTACTTATAGTATGTGGGGTAGTTTTTTGAAGAAGGTCATGAGGTACAAAATCTGGTAGGGACCTCTCCAAGAACCTACATTAATATGGAAATATTGAGATATCGATTGCTTCTGCTTGTAAAATGCGTACTTTACTCTTGATGATAACATATTCAATTAGGGGTTGTTTCAAAGAGTTTGGTTGAACATATAAACAAAATGTAATAGGTTTGAATTGATTCTTCCTAGTTGGTGTTGCTAGCTTAATAGACGTTCTGCTGCCGCACAGTACCGAACCCTGAATATTTGACAAAGCAAGGTAGAACAATTGATATGATTTAAATTAAAGAGACCCCTCTATAGTTTTCCAAAAGGGACTGTCTCTCCATAATAGGCCAATTTTCTCCAAAGTTGATGTTGAATCCTTTCAAATTTATTAATGTGCTCTATACATACGAGATCAGACAGGAATTATACTTTAATGTGGATTAACGGAAGTGTATATGATCTAAGGGACGAACAAACGCGGTGTAGAGAACCTTACGACTCAAAACAATTTTGAAGTCATATTATGAGTATTTTCGAACGCAAACCCTAATGCTTTGAGAGCTATACTACATACCCTCGCAATGTGATTAATTATGAAAGCTACCTAACATTCAACTGTACTCCAGAATCATAGTTGTATAATTGTTTAAATGCCTGTAACTGTAGTTGTGTTTTTCCACCTACGGAGAGGCTTCAATAGGGCGAACACTTGAATAATTTAAAAATTCTTAAAAAGTATGTCACCGGGAGAAGACATTTTATTTGTTTGTTTTACAACCTAATCAAACCCCCTAAATGCACAAACTGAGTTTAGACTAATCCGAAACCCAATAATTTATACAAATCATACACCCAAGAAATATTTCCTAAAAGCCAAAATTTCGTTAACACCATGTATATTAACACAATTGACCTTTCAATTTCATATCTCTGTCTAACTTTCTTAGTACACATTAATTTGTCTCTTTCTATTAATCCAGTGAATGAACATCATATGAATCACTCAATTGTCTGAATGTGAAGTCAGAACGTAATTTTAACTTTATTTTTTTCAATTTTTAAAAGAAATTTAAACTTGTACAATGTTTTCGAGTTCACCTAATTATACTAAACTAAAAACGAATCTAAGATTAGCATTGAATCGATTAAAACTTTTGGAAAAAAAGAAGACCGAGTTAACTCTTAAAGCAAGGAAAGAAATTGCCGATTACATTCAAGCTGGTAAATATGAAAGAGCGAAGATTCGAGTTGAACACATAATACGGTATGTATATTCGGTAACACTCATTAGATATTCAAGTTTTGGTTTTTTTGTTACTCAGCGAAGACTATTTAGTCGAAGCTATGGAAATTGTCGAAATGTATTGTGATTTGTTGTTGGCACGATTCGGTTTGATTACGCAAATGAAAGAATTGGATGAAGGCATCGCCGAAGCTGTCTCAAGCATAATATGGGTTTCACCTCGCTTGCAAGCTGATGTTCAGGTATAATGATGTTGGCCTTAAGTGATTATGCGAGGCCGGCACTGAATTTTACCTTACTTAAGCACTTGATTTTATAAGGAATTGAAACTAATCGGGAAATTTTTGCTTCAAAATACGGTCAACCATATGCAGACTCATGTAGGACTGAACAGGCGACTACAATTAGCGAGAAACTCAAACACAAACTCTCAATTCAAAGCCCTCCGAAGCTATTGGTTGAAAAATATTTAATCGAAATTGCAAACAATTACCACATCGATTACGAACCTGATCCACAAGTGATGAATGAAGGTTATTGCCTTTACTTTACATTTTTATTTAGAATTTAATATATAAGTTTGTGTTTAGGATCCGATGGGGTGTTAATCGATTTAAGTAATAATTTGGGCGATCCCCAACCTGCTGGGTTTATTGGGTACCCGCCAGCGCCACCTCCTTCATTACCTTCACCACCGTTTAACTATCCGGTACGTGTTTACATTAGAGAATAAGGTGTTTGCTCATTTTGGAAATTGTAGAATCTACCTCCAAATGATCCATCACCTGGTTTTAACATTAAGCAGAATCCACCAGGTCCTCCCATGGGAGGAATACCTTATGGTGCACCATTTTCATACAATATTCCGCCAGGTGCTGAATCGAAGGAATCTAATGTTTTCTATCAGGTACATTATATTGGTTTAATAGAATACTAACAATTTTCCAATTGTTAGGGGTGATAGGATTTTATTTAACGTAAAAATGTTGCATAGGGTTTTATGTCTGCTTTTTGTTTGTTTGTTTTTTTTTTTAGAGAATTTGTAACTTACTTTGATATATTAGAAGGCAAGGTTGCAGGTGTTCCACTAGTAAAGCTATTTGATACTCTGGAACGATGAATGAACTAAAGTTAGAAGCAATCAGCTCGGAGGCTGACCACCACTTTTCTGTATGTACACTTTTGTGAATATTCACAAACTTTTTACGCGGCCCTAATGGCCTCAACGGCCACCGTTAGTTTAAACAGCCACTTTGTCAATTATACTTATACTAGGCCCCTAGGAGCCTCACGAACGAAGTAACACCGTTCCTCAAGTGCGTTGCCTACCCTACCAATGCAACAGCATGTCGCGATATACTGAACACTGGCTCAGTACTGGGTATGCTTGTCTTAACTTATATTTTTCTTCTTCTTATATTGCCCTCGTACAAAAAATCTAATTTACCAAAATAATGTAGTGCGAATAGACATTAATTAATAAAAAATTCAGAACAGGATTTATTTGGCTTGACCGCATAATAGAACAAAGTTTATTTAGTCACCAAACCATATTTCTAGCACAAACAGATAATTATGGAATAATAAAATTTGTGCGTAAAACATTTTTTCGGGTGAAATTGAGCCTTCTACAGCTAAGCCATTCAAAAATTTGCATAATTACGAATCTTATGTTTTTTTACTCATATTTTTACGTAATACGGTTCTGGAGTTATAAAATGTAAAAATTACAGTATCTCGTATTGACAATGTAAAATTGCTTAAAAAATTTATTACACATTATGTGACAGGAGCACAAAACGAACGTTTTGGTTGAGCTAATCTCTCCATCAATTACACCCAAGCTCATAATTTTGCCACTGCATACCCAGGGTTCTTGAATAAGGGTAATGTCACAAGATTCCATTGCTTTAAAGAGGGCAGCGGAACCCGTCTTACTGTACTGTAGGTTCACTTGGATTACTCTCACCAACCTTACCTATTTTCCTGAAGGTCAGCGCTCGAAGTCCAAGATGAACCTTCATACGCTTTCCTTTAGGGTCTGACTTCTTGTCGTTTACAGAGAAGGCCAATCCAGTTCCATCCTTTTCTTCTTTCCGGTTGAGGAGATGCCAATCTCCTACTTGAAGTCCAGAGTTTCTTCAATTCGGGTCTTGATTATCAGTCGGTTGTCCTGGTATCCATACCATGACCTTGGGCCTCTTGGGAAGGACCTTTGATTGAACTGCTATCAAATCCGTGTCTTCCCATATGCTCTCCAGGTTCTTCACTGCTTCCTAGAGTGTTCGTTCGTGCAGTTAATCCTTAGGGCTTCTGTTCGCACTTCCCGAGGAGCATCAGCGTCTCAGCATCAGTCAGTTTGTCTTGGATCAGGTTTGATTGAGCCTGATCCAGTTGGACATCAGGATGGCGTATGTTGATCATCGCCATATTTGTGTCCCTTAGAGCACAGTCTGACCTTGCGGTCTCTTGGCTTTCTTTGTTGATTGCTTTACGGACGTGGGCGTAAGGAGTCTGAGTGATACCTCTTTACTCTAGTGACTCTTTTTTTTTGCTTTCTCCCGGAGCTTTTTTTTAAGTCCCAGAAAGTTCCCTACCTACCTGGTTCTGGAGTTGGTCCAGCTACATCTGGCGACCCAGAGGTCCTCTCCGTAGCACACTCAATCTATATTGGTGCATTTAAAATTTTTTCTTTGATCCCCATTTGTCTCACGAGTATTGGGGACTATGCCAGGAGCCCCAAACTGACATAGAAGGCTATCTTACAACGAGAGATCACCCGGTTTGTCGAGGTGGATGTAGTACCATTACTATCCACTCGGACATCTCCTAGGCCTGGTCCGTCTACCGTGGGATTTAGCATTTTTTTATTGAGGTTATTTTCTCGCGACTCAGGCGTTGAAGCCCAGATTCCCGCCTTCTTGTCTCGCAGACATGACCACAGCCAGCACGAGAGTTAGCGGTTAGCTCTATTTAGAATCGTTCCACTGGTATCGTTAATCTTTGGGCAAACCTTAAACCACGATACGACAGCTGGAACAAAAGTTTAGTCTGCGGTCAGTGTTTTTACGTGCTGCCAGTTAGGGTTTTACTCCCAACGAGCTCGTTTATCACACCCACTAACCTGGTGATCCCATACGGTCATTTTAACAGGCCGTTTCTCTATCCGCCACCCCGATTGGGGTTGCTGTCCTCCTCGGTTGGCCCGATGTTAGAAAAGCCTAGCTTGTTGGCACTTAGGCCGACGTTGAGTACTTGCTTCATCGTTTATGGAACGTATCAAACCTGATATGCGGATGTTGCCGCTGATCGGCACTTAGGCGTTGCGGCATTAAGTAAGACCTATGCAATTCGTTCCTCTACGTGACATTTTCGAATTCGACGGCGTTGTGTACGTGATCGCGATTTTGTGAACTTTTAATGGTCAGACACTCTTCCGAAAACGAAGCTTGCGTTCGGTAGCGCATCATAAGACATTGTGTTAGCGGTCGGCGCCATCATTTGGAGAAGCTGGTTTCAAATTTCACTAGAGTTTGTTCCAAGCTTTTGAAATCCCCCATGACGACTAGTAGGAAGTCGCGAGAAATCTGGAAATCGATGTGGAAATTATCTTTAACATTTGATTTCCCCTTCTGGAAGCGGAAAGTAGCATTGGCACGTAATGGATCGTGCGACAGAATGGTCGTCATCTAGCACAAACGACAGTAGAACAGACAATAACCTGTGCTGTAATAGTAAGGTCTTGCCTCAAACAGCTCGTACTGTTTCATAGTAGAGCATTCAACACGGAACACTCGTACTTCTTATAGTTGAGTAATTCGTCTCACAACCAAAACAGCCGCTGGATGCTGACGTCAGCGTATTAAGAGCGCTACCACTTCTACTACTACTCCTGTCACCAATTACAAGTACGCCCGCGCCGCTCGCCGTATCCAGGAGATTACCTCGCATCCCCAGCACGTACCGTCCCAGACGCTTGTTACACGACCATCGGTCTGCTACCGGTATTCCCAAACCATTGTTTACTCCTATTCTTGAAGATGAAAAATATCACCTGATCAATCAGTTGGTTTCCGGAATTACCACTCCCCCAGGGTAGTAGAATAATTAACTATGGATTCAAAACAAATGTGAGGTTTGCTTTTAAACTGAAGCTGTTCTTACTCTACACCTACTATCTAATCATGTTTCTAAGACGGGCGTTTTCAAATCGAAGAAGGTTTATCATCATACACAGCCGATTTGATGCTGATGATCCGACAATTCTTTCCGTCCATGGTGATGCACTTGTCTAATTCCAAAAATCGTATTAAAAATCAACCAAACATTCTTTCCAAGGTAATCATGAATGGTCAAGTTTTATCCCATACAGACTTGGCTAGCATCTTGATTTGGAGAACGCACATTTGCCCAAGATTTGAATCTTCAAAACTGAAGATACTGCATTCGGTTGTAAGGTACTTGCTCACAGTCTGGAATGCATGCCGTTGAAAACACTCTCCATGATCACTAAAGCTTCCTATTGTATCCAACACACGCACATACAGAAATTTACGGGTGTAGACGAAGAAATTGCTTAGTTTAGTGAAAATATATTCTACGATTAGATCTGGGTGCCGAAAGTGAATATGTACGCAGACTAAAACGTTTTCAATCGACCAACCTGTCATTTCGTTTCTAAACAGTTACACCTTATATTCTTATTAGGTAATATAAGTGAATTGTGTGAGGAAAGCCAAATATACACTACACTATATTGGCTTGTTGCTACTGCTAGCAAATCACAAATAAACACATTAAAATGTCATGTACATTCGTTACAGTGCTTTTGTATGTGTTTTTTGGCCTTTTTAATACACATGAATCAATACGAAAATAATTAAATATTTTAAACATTGATTAAAAATTTTCAGCAATGAAAATGTTAAGGTAAGGTAGTAAATTTAATACTTAAGCAGATATGAAAATGGCGTCCGGTCGTTGCCCTTCGTTGCGATATTGATGATCAGCGTTGCTTTGGAATTCCATCGCTTTGACTCATGGAAAATATAGATATTTAGAAGCGGTTCCTTGATTATTTATCCAATTTTTGTCTCCTCAAAAACTTGCATGAGAAATACGGAATAATGCGTTACAAGGTAGTGGGAGAGAGAACAGTAAAAAGCAGTGCACATTGGTTAGCAAGGAAGGCGGATAAGATAATACGGAAAATACTAAGAAAAAAAGACAGCGAAAGGACTTAAAATAATATTACTTAAAGAAATATCAACAAATTACTTTTGGGCCTAGAGATAATTAATATACAAATGTTAAATCACTACATTTTACGGTTTTCTTGGCACACTATATAGGTTTATACTGGTCTTCTGGGGCACCATACATAATACTTACATCCCAATACAATAACGAAAAATACGAACAAATCAATAAACCATTACCAAAAATTTGACATACTGTGATCATTCTTCAATTATCAAAAAAAAAAACGGATTAACGTAAAATCAATGAGATGATAAATGCAACGTCTAATTAGAATATTTTTCTAGGACGATTCATTACCGACTTACAGTATGGCTACGTCACAAGATTACAATATCGAAGTTAGTATTAGTTAGCTATTTCTTCTGCCATCTCTTAAATAACCATAAACTATATTGTTATGTTTTTAGAATTACTTCAGCGTTAACCAATTTTTTTGTTTCAGAATACAGATCACGATTCTAAAGATTTGAAACCCAAAATTTCTGGAGATTCTTTTCCATCGTTGCCTGAATTACCAACGGTTCCTTCGGACACTCCTCCTTCGACGCAAGGAGGAGATATAGATTGACGATCTTACTCGCAGATTTGAGGAACTCAAAAGCGAAAGTAGAATGTTGACGAAACCTCTTGAAGCTTTATTTGTTGCACGTTACAACTTTTATAGAAAGAAGCTTCTTCATAAAAGTAACGCAAACTATATTAAAACAGCTTTTGTAACAACTAACTTTCATGATCTAAATTTTTTGGGCTGTACGGTTGTACAATGAATAATCTTTATTATATATTGTTGTTAGTTATTTTGTATATAATGATTTTATGCAAATTAAACTATGGATATTATGTGAATTTGAATCATTGAGTACGCACAGTGTGATCATTGTTTTGTTTTATGATGTATTGTAATGTAACAACGTAACCCAGGCACTTGCAAAAGCAAGATTTGCATATAGTCCGCCACTAAACCAGAAGCGACTTGGCCGATCGAAAAGTGGAAAAAACTAACTAAAGGCACCTACGTTGAATTCATGATAAAATCCCCAAATCGCTAGAGTGCAGTGATAGATAATGTAGTAATGTCTGTTATGAAATAAAACACAAGCATAGTGATAACGCAAATTATATTAATTAAGGTTTATTGTAGGTTATTATTTATCAGAAACGATTATAACAGACGTTGGGAAACCGTTCATTACGAACAAACACCATTATTAGAATGTAGATGCAAAATTGTTTCCGATTCAGAATATAGCAATTCAGCTCATTTATACATGTATTTCCAATCAAAATTGAAGAAAATTAGTTAACAATGTATAACACCGTGAGTAACAGGCGAGTTTCACCCAGTTGAATTTTCGAGATCAATTTTGAGATGGTCATATGCCATATCAATACTAAGTTTTGCAAATATTGCATATGCATAATAATATAAGATATTAAAATAGATAGAAATAAACATTTACATTTGGTAAAAACAAAATTTACGAACGTTGGTTGCAATGCTTTTACATTCGCGTGCGGAAAATTAAATTTTACAGCGCGAAATAAATTTGAAGAAATTTATTAAGCGATGTAAAATAATTTAACGTACAAGATTTGTATTAAATTTTTTGGCCGACGATTTTTAATTGGTAAAAATCTAAAATTAACAAATATTTTGCTGTCAATTATCAATATCGGTCATAAAGTGAACTGTAATTCCAGAATACACAAGATGGCGCTAATCATTTACATGAAACTAAAATATTCCAAATCAATTTATTTTTTACCATTTAACAGTAAAAAAGTTGTGTAATTGTTGATTTAGTAAACAAATTTTTGTTCTATAAAAAGATTTTTATTGACAAATGTACCTTAAGGGCGGACGATTTGGGTAATCTTTACGCACGCCGTGCGTGCACTGTACATAACTACAGAAAAACACCAAAAACTGCACAAAAAACTTTACTCGGACACGTGTTTCAATAGCTGACGTTTCAGGGTTTGTAGTTTTAATGTTAGTTTGATGTTTACACGTCAGGAAGCAAAAAGTAAATTACAATTACATGTATACATTTTATATAGACCAAATATTATACCTACGTACCAACACAAATCTCGTTCGCTGTGTAACAGTCAGAGACATGATGTCTTTTTTACCTTTCACGAAGGCCGCCTCTAACATACTTTGTAACGGTACTTACTCTAAAGACTGGTCTGGCCACAATACCAGAAAATACATGATCCTCCACAACAGCGACAATTTTCAGTACTTTACAATGTCAATGTAAAGGAATACTGAAGCCTTTTGTGGTAAACCGAGTCAAACAGATTCTGGAATGAACGAACGAAGAAAACTAGCTACTTCACGTGGCTGCTCACCGAAGGAGCTTATACGTATGGTAAGCCGAAAATGTAAACAACTGCCAGTAGTAAAAATTCAGAGAGTCGATCTGAAGTCATTCAAAGGGTCAATTGTTACTCTCTAAGGAGCAAGAAATGAACATATATGGGTGCACATAGACTTTTTGAACACACAAGAACTTAGTTCTTTATAAAGAAAGCTACGAGCTACACAGAGTAGAAGAACAATCCTTCAGAGAACTGAGCAAATCTACAACATGTCAAAAATTCGACGCATCTAAATCCCACAATCACTCGACAGCTGTTTTGTCCTTTCGGGACTTTTCAGGGATGAGAGAACACGAGTGTAGTTCACTATTCAATTATTTATACAGAACTTTGTTTAAACTATTTTTGATTCGATATTTAATACTGAGATATATGACAATCATTTAACACTAACTGTTTTAACAATATCTCAAAAAATACCATACAAAAAAGTTATGAGAACAAAGTTGTTGGGAATTTTAATGTCTATAACTTTTCCACCTCAAATTAATGGAACACTAAACTGCAGCTTATAAATTATGATGATAACGGTCCATTAGGATTTTGGAATTATTTAAGCTTATCTAAGAATCAATTAATTATTACGATGCGCGACACGCAGATAGTATATATAAGCTTCATATTGTTTTTAATTTTAGTATCGGTAAAGTTTTTTGGTGTTTTTCTGTTTGTTGTTTTCTATAACTTTTATTTGAACTATTTTTTCTAATTTTTTTTCGAGAAGTTTTAAGTTTATTTCAAGTTTCAATTCCAGTTTAATAGTATTTAAAGAGCGAGAGTGTTGAACCGCAACTAGGTATCTGGACTTGTCGTTATGCGTTATTTAAGCAAGTTGGTATATATATCGTATCGCTTTATTTCACTTTATCAAAGTCCCGAAAGACTGGATGAAATCGCTGTTGCCGCGTCCACCGCCTTTGTCTTCGCTTTAGACATGCCGGAACTCTTCCGTCAAGTGATTATTGGAGGCCAACGTTCAGCGATTCGGACAATCTCGGCTAAGAAGATGAAGAAGGCAAAGAAGAACTTCTCCCAGGAAATTGACGCAGACGTTCTTGCGCTATCTAGTCCATCATCAAGCCAGCCCCACTAATATCGCCGTAGTCCAAGACCGCGTAGAGGCACCGCACTCACGGGCATTTCGCTCGTAGCTGAAGAGGTGCGCCCTGGTGCTTCAAGTGCGTGGAGTGTTACTTCTTGTACGAGTGCACGAAGAAGCACGAAGATGAATTAGCCGCCTGCTGCAACTACCGTTAGGAAAACACTTCCAACTACAAAGGAATGACCAGTAATACAAAGATACTAATATTAACGAAGTGAAATATATGTCTTGGTGACACAAGGATCATATAAATAGTATATAACTAAGTGATCTTTTGGCATTCTTAGTTTAACTAATATTAAAATACTTCGCATCTTGCGACCGCTAGGATGCTGAATTCGAATACTTCTTTATACAGGGCCCGGGCCCAACCCCACCCAGCCGAGGCTCGCAGTCACTACACCGAAGTCACGAAAGAGAAAAACCGTCTTGTCGCTGAGTTACTCAGGAGCTTTGTTCCAGAACCGAGTAATAGGTATATCGTCATATGAGACTCCAACGGATTTCAAATTACAATTATCAAAATACGAAAATTCCTCTACCGGCAAAACATCGAAGTCGCTCTAAACTCATCTTCAAAATTGCTATAACCGATTTATATCAGGTCCCGTGTGGGGTTTCTAGTCCCCATCGGGCGCCTCCCCAGGTGGCGGATAGGGGAACGCTCACCAGATATGGTGAGTACCGGGAAAATAACATCCGGGGCGGACCAAAACTAGCAGCAACCAGACGGTCAACGGCTTTTGAGGCAGAAGGAAAGCATGTATTTCAATGGCGAAGAAATCGAAAGAACCAAGGTACAGCAGTGTCTGCCTCAAAATGAGCGACGGTTTCCCTTGTTAGGGGCGGCTGAGTAAAAGGTGGCGTTAGGCTCCATCTATTAATTAATAATAATAATTTAAACATAAGGAGATTCTTAAATTTACATGGACTCAACCCACAAAACAACTCAAATATATTAATGACTACTGCATCGTTAAACAAAACTCCGATATACAACCACTATCTGGTAAACACCATTATATATTGAAACACAAAAATAATAACAAAGGCACATTATATAAACAAGAAGGAAATGGAAATGAGAATCAAATAACTAAACAACAGAAGTACAATTTAGACAGCTTCTATAATGAATCCACTGATTTTCTATTCAAAATTAGAGTAACAGAAAAATGAAGAACGGGATAGATGAACAACCAGATGAAATGTATAACACCTTAAACAATGCTTGCACCAATTAGCAAAAGAGGCCCAATAGGACTAAAAAGTGGAAAATACTATGAAAACCGAACAGAGTTCAAAAATATGAACTACGATATGGAATAAGTAGAGAAAAATGCTAAGAAATTACCATAGACGAGGCAAGCGGTTAAAGGCTCTAAAATAATAAATTTCCGGGCCTGCAGGTTTACTTGTGGAGCTTCTTAAATACTCACAGATTTTTAATAAATGTTTAAATGGAGCACCATTACTTACCAAATGGAAGATAGCAGCTTCATTCATAAAAAGGAGACAGGAAAACTGCCCAAAATACAGGGGTTAAGTGTTATATCATCCACAGCTAAATTTTATGGCAAACTATTACGTTTAAGAATAGAAGGACAAATTAAAGAAATCGAAGAAGTCGGGAAGGTCTTGTATTGACAATCTATTCGTGTTGATGAAACAAGCAGTAGAAAAACTATAGCATGCAGAGGACAATTACATCTGGTTTTCACAGACCTGACAAAGGCTTATGGAATTCATCTGCAATGTCTAAATGCAGTGAAAAGATATGAACAAAAGATCAGCTACATAAAAACACGAACAGAACAATCAAATCATTTCAATGTAAATAAAGACCTGCGACAGGGATGTTGCCTTTCGCCTCCTTTGTTTAAAATATATTTGAACACAATAGACACCAAGAGAGGTTTATACCAGTGACCGGCAAAGAGTGTGCAGCAATGGGAAAAATTTTTGTAATTGAAATATCCGAAAATTTCTTTTGGCAAATAAATTCAGCATATCAAATGACAAAAAGCACTTTGACAAATGTCATGTGACCACTGTCATGGCGGCAAATTTAAAAAGTATCCCTTAAATATGTAAAAAGTGAGGTTAGATGAGAAGATATTGAAAAATGCCTAAGAAAAAAATTGTTCAGAATTAGATTATATGTCTATGTGCAAATTTTTAAAAGAAAACAACGACTTTTCAAAATATCAGTTTTCCGGCATTTATTATTCCGGAAATTTGTTGTATGTTTTAGTATGAGCTTATTATCCAGGCAATATTGTAAAAAATTGTTTAAATTGGGTTTAGAATGGAAGAATTGATCATTTTAGGACTATTTTAAAATAATTCTAAATTTGTAATTTCAACTTTTTGTTTTCTGTAGGCTATTGTAACAAAGTCCGTCCTAAAAAAACAATGTTTTTTGTTCTTTACCGTCCATTGGTAGACTAATAAATAAAAATTACTAGATTGTGAAGTTTATTTGTTGGTTCTATTGTGCTTTATGCAAATCAAACGCAAAAATTTTGTTTTCTCAATATTTCGGAAAAAATGTCGGAAAACTGATATTTTTAAAAAGTCATTATTTATTATTTATTTTCAAAATTTGGACATAGACGTATAATCTAATTCTGAACAACTTTTCTCTTAGGCATTTTTCAATATCTTGTCATCTAACCTTACTTTTTACAGATTTAAGAGATATTTTTAAATTTGCCGACAGTCATCACATGACAGTTGTCAAAATGCTTATTTTGTCATTCGATATACTAAATTCATCTGCCAAAAGTAATTTTTGAATATCTCAATTACAAAATTTTTCCCATTTGTTGCAAAATCTTTGCCGGTCACTGTATATACATTACTTTTCGCGGACGATTAGGTGGTTATTGCCGAGGATAGAGAAGATGTGACATACATGACTAAGAAGCTGATTGAGGAGCCATAAATGGGGTCTAGAGTTGAATACCGATAAGACGCAATTGTCTTTGGAATTGAAGGACACTGGACGGAGTATTAGTAATAAGAAATACAATAGCATACAAAATATTTGGGTGTAACTATAACAGATGATGGAAGGGACGATAGAGATATACTTGATAAATTAGGAAAGGGTAGAGCAAAACAAGCACTCTGTACTGTGAAGTAAGGAGATTAGGAAAAGGATTCAAATGTTTAGCTCACTCATAGATAGTTGTTTAATTTATTGATCTGAAACGTGGACAATGAACCTACAAACTAAAAGAAGAATTAATGCAATCGAAAGTAACTGTTGGAGAAGATGCTGCAGACTGACAATAATGGACAAAATACGAATTGATGACATCGAACAGAGAATGAACGACCAAACTTAACAGACACTATAGAAAACAGTGGTATGGACATGAATAGAATGCAGGAAGGAAATTTGGAAATGGACTCCTAAAAGAAAAATAAACCACGAAGACCGAGAACTAAATAGAAGGACGGTATAAAAAAATGCCATGGAACGAAGGAATATACAAGAAGAAACATGGCGCAACAAGAAGATATGGCTTTCGGGGTGCGAAGAACGACCAACAAAAAGCTGTAGAAAAGTATCAGGTAATAACAACAAGACCACAGGCAGAGAAGATGGAACTTCTGTTTTACTAAGCGTTCTATCGCGATCACCTCCGACACCGCTACTCTAAACCTGGAAGCCACCCAAATCGTCGTAAATTCGGCCGCCAACGGAGATATCATCTCTGCGAGGCTTACAACCCGCCCTCGAAAAATATTCTAGACCCAATCTTCAACACCTTGTCCCCTACAATTCTCGCTGGACACCTCAAAGCAAAATATCTAGATTGACACAGTAGAAAAGCAGAAACCGTAACGGCCAACTCTTATAAAACTTTGCCAGCACCCGTAATTTTGTAATAGACGGGTCCTACGAGTCGACGCACCATCCCTGAACGATTTAGCAGATATCCTCGACATTGCATATTTTCACAATGCGAGAGTATTTCACGATCTGACAACAGTCTCATAAATATCGCGAACAATGACATCAACGACAACGACATCTGACCTTATCAGCTCCCTGCATCGTATTCTAACTAATTTTTAAAAACAATAACCCGCCGCAGATAGCAGCTCTCTCACCACCCTAACGACAACTCTCTCAGTAACATCTCATCCAAGAGCACCAAAGTTCGCTTTGGAGGACAAAGTTTAATCTTGCAGGACAAATGGTCAATAACCGAAACCGACCGACCATGCTAGCTATACAAGGGGCTTACGTTTACCGACGACAACGAAGCGGAACTCTTCGCAGACATACTGCAACGATAATTCTAATCAAACCATCCAGGCGACAAGGACACGCTTCTCCCAACGAAGTGACGACCGATATCAAACTTCTAAAACTGCGCAAAGCCCCGGTAGCGATGGCATTTAGAATAAAGCCATCTCCCCGAAGAAAAGAATAGCGACGATAACCGCAAATATTCAACTAGTCCAGAAAGAACCACACGATGCCTCAAAACTACAGGATCGCGTAGTCAGGTTAACCAGTCTACACAACGCTGCATCCACGTCTAGGTTCCGCAAGGTTCGACGCTCGCCGTTGCTGTACTAACATTTTCACAGCTGACGTTGAGAAAATTTACGTAAAATCACTTTCTACGCCGACGACGAAACCGCAATTCTAGCAACTTCACGGTCTACTACACAAGCTGAGAGAAATCGTTTGTCAATTCAAATTCAACGCATCCAAAAATGCGGAGATTCTCTTCAACCGAAGAAACATCGTCGTCCCTGGGTAGACGAGATTAAATATCTTGAACTGACCCGAAAACTGCCTTGGAAATCGCACATCGCTCTGAAATTGACGACAGCCAACTCACTGCTAGCCAACTTACAGACGACTCTTCTATAAGTATGGTTTTTTCCGGCAAAACTTACACATCGAAACTCCAAATTTTCGAGAATAAGATTCTCCGTATCATCGCAGACTAGGGAGCGTTCTTCCATTCAAAACGACCTCGAATTCTACCAATTCAAGTATTTGAAGTTTGCAGTGAAGACGATCGTGGGTATCTGCGATAATTTGGAGCTTGAAAAACTCTTAAAATGTAGATTTTTGCAGCGTAGACTCATGTTTATGCCGCGTACATCATCGGGGAGCTCCGCAACCGCTTACAGTAAACCATTCTCTGCTAATACCAACGATTTTGGTCATTGAAATTAATTTAGATTTTTTTGCGGTTACGATAACTATACGTACCCAACTTAAGTTGCATTTTATTGTTGATTAAAGTTATCTCTACAATTATGTAAGTATGTGGGGTGATAAAAATAATCATATTTTGACAAGAAAAGTCGAGACCTAACCTCGAAGTAAAGGTTTTTCCAAAAATTAAAAATAAGCAAATAATTATATTTGTATTTAGAACATGATACTTCAATTTAATTTAACGTTAACACAAACAACTCCTTTTGTGCCAGTTCCTGTAACTTTAAATACAGCTCCGGCCAGTTCCGGTTGTTTTTGTCCATCTATCACGAGCTGAGCGCTCGTCACATACAGATCTTCCAAATTTGGACCCCCAAATGCCGCAGACGTTATCTAAATTAACATAAATAACGTAAAATATCAACCTATAATTTTTAATACTTGTTTAGCTGGAAAATTGATAGTGGATAAGAGTTCAGATGTATTAGGATTTATCTTTAATATTCGTGCGCCATTGAAAACGGCAACCCATAAATTTCCGTCGGCGTCAATAGTCATTCCATCGGGTACGCCAGGAATATTGTGTTGGTCGAAGTCGAAAATTACCTTTTTGTTCGCTGTAACATTCAGTATATTTTGGAGAACATCAAAGAACAGCGCGACTTACAAATTTCTCCTTTATCGATATCGTAGTCGTACTGATCAACAGTTCTCAAAGGCGAATCAATGTAGTACATTTTCTTAAGTTTCGTATTCCAAGCGAGCCCGTTGGAAGTGCTTACTTTTTTTATGTGTTCTTTGACGCATTTGCCATTGATTAAAGTGTAAAGGGTACCTTTTCGGGCACCAATTTTCCAATCTCCGGTTCAGGCCCCATTGTACCTATAAAAATCGCAATTTTTTTTGTAACTAAAAAGGATTTTTTTACCAGCCCATAATCTTCCAGAAGGATCGGCTTTTCCATCGTTCAATCGATTTTCTCGTAACCTAACTTCGTCTTCAACTTCTACAAGCACCTTCGAATCAGATACGAATTGACTTACACCATCCCAAACAACTTCGACGATTTTGCGACCGAGTCCGATTAGAAAATGATTTGTTTTTCCTTCGATAGGTACCACAAACGTAACCGGTCCTCCTTCTAAAATTATTATTAAGTCGAAGAAAAGTGGTTCTTCGGTTAAAAACAATTACCAATTTTTGCTTTGGTGTGCGACTTGGAAGACGGTACAAATTTATTTATTGTTTGGCCAAAAATATCTACATAATACAAACATTGAGACTTAACGTCCCAGTGAGGACCTTCCCCAAGAGTTGCTCTTTCTGTTACTACTTCAACGGTTGGCGAAACCATGATTGCAACGGAACTAAAACAAAGTAGAATTTGAGAATGAATTTATATACGTTTTTTTGATGCTAACAGAATTAAAATGATATCGTGTTTATTAACATTATCTTGTTTAATTATTTTTTAAATTAAAACTATTTTGTTGTGTTAATGCTTGTTTGGTAAGTAATTGACATCGTGATATTTAATCTGGAAGTAAACTTACATAGCGATTACGTCATAAACGAGTACTATCTAAAGCTGCGACGCAATCTACTATTTATAGGAATAATTTCTTTTTAGATTCGATAGCGTTCAGGTTAATTAAAATTAGTCGCGACATAGTACTACGATCGTAAGGGTTATGAACTTAAACAACAATTTGTTTTTTTTTGTTTCTGCCGCGGTTTAAAATGTGACACCACACACATGGCTCGTCGCCTTGTTTAGCAGCCGAACGAAGTTCGGACAAGCCGATAAAAGTAGCAACTTATTTCCTTCAAATAAAATATCGTATTTTTTCTTCACACAACCGTAAATTACTGCAAAACATCTAATTTTCAATTTAATATAATTTTTCATTTGATTTATATCAACAATACATTTGTTTAAGATTACGTTGATATTTATTTGTTTATTTGTTGCTATGTGATACTTTTCTTAACTCCGCGCCAACGGAAGAGTGAAACTTCGTAACCGATTACTACGTCAAAAAATGTCAGATTTACTGACGGTTGAAGAAAAATATATATAACTCGTATAGTACATTGTTAACAAACTCGCCATAACAACTATTGCTTTTTATGTTGACGCGTTCAGATCAGCAGTAAAAGTACTTTTAGTTCCGCTGTTAATAGCAACCAGCCGTGTACAAAAAACAGCAACTTTAGCGTAAAAATTACCTAGTAGGTAAAGTCTAAGTTTACTAATCTTTGAAGAAAATGAAATTAGCCCCATAATTCGGTGAGCCCAGTTGGTAATGATTAATTGCAAAGCGTGTCAGGATATAGCATTGTTTTATTATACTTTTTTAAAGATTAACTAAACTATTTTTGATAGCGTTTAGAAGTTACTTTTACAGTTATTATTTTAATTTTTGTGTACAAGTAATTTAACACTAGATCGACACCTATAGCAATCCAATTACAACTTGAGTTTCATAGTAATCATTCCTGTTCATCTCAGGTACAAATCAGCTCCCTGTGACGGAAACTAAATTTTATGTTTCTTCTCGCCAAATTTTTTTATTTTAAAATTAATGGAAGACCACAGGTCACACGGCATCTATTTTGAGGTTCAGTAGTTCTAGAAATAATTTCAATAAATGTAACTCGATCTTGTTTTTCTTAATAAATTTTTAATAAAGTTGTAAAAATTATTATTCATAAACAGTTTTGTTCATAACATTTGATTACAGCTTGATCAAGAGCACTTTAGAGAAGTTCATTTGTAGTTCTGTAGCGTTTTAATTTAACTGAAGTCTGATTTAATACGATCTTTGTTTAACGATATTTTCATTAATAGGCAATAATTCTACTATGTGCTTCTGTTTGAAAAACATTAAACTATTTTATGCTTCTCTCGCTCCGCGATTATTATTATTTATTTTGGTTGAAGATTCGGTTGAACACCTAAGCTTTAAATTCTTTATTTGCCAAAGCAGTAACTGGAACAAATAGTGCGACAAGAGAAGCGGCCACATATTTGAGTTTATTTACGTTCACGCGCTATCATTAAAAATTCAACATTTACAACAAGTTTAGGAACAAAATAGAATTAATCAAATAACCAATGTCTTTAATTCCATTAGTTATTGAAATAGGTTAAGAACCAAACGTTGCTATAAATTACGTTGTCTAAAACTTTTATTAAAACTATTTTAAAACCCAATTTATTTATTCCCTTTTTTCGAGGATCTATGTTATATCTTAATAATGCATCAATTAAACATATTTTTTTGAAAAAGATATTGTTTCTAGTTAAATTTGTATTTAAACAATTTGTTGTTCAATAGATTATTATACCGAGGTTTTGCAAATACGTGATCTTCATTTACTAATATTGTTACGCTATTGGAGTTACTAGAATAGAGTGATTTGCGGTTCTAGAACTTTCGTATTCCGTTCGACACTATTTAGCTTCTATGAAAAGGTTATTCATAGTTCAGTTCTAAATTGTCATTGAATGCGAGTTAATATAAATTATAACATGTAATATTAATTGTGTGTATTCATCAGAATTATAAGAACTGTACGTTTTAAAATAAATAATCTCTTAATAGTGCAATACGTTTGAGTAATACGTTTATTTCACGGTTGTGAATGCGGAATGAAAAACAAAGGATAACAATCGTAACAAAATCTTCAATTGTATTAGTTATTCAACAAAGTTAAGAAAGAAACTTTGTTGTAAATTACGTAATAGCTATTTATGTAATCCGTGACGAAACTCATGGTTTTTTGTAACGAATGTGATAATTGCAGGACGAGCGAAACGAGGTCCCGCAATATCACATGAGTTAAAAAATCATGTTTTGTTACGTGTTACATACAAGATTTTTCTAAATTTGACAAAAACAGAGTAAACGTGCTTAATTCAATATTATATTAACATATTCCCATTATATATATTGTATATATAAATTTAAAAAGCTATTATCGATATGTTGTTTATATAACCTCAAACCGTAAACATGGTTTGAGAAATACCAACTAAAGTTCTACTTTTCGTAACTAGTTACAAAAAGTACTTACGAAAAGTAGATGGTTTCAACACTTACTTTGATTACAAAAATGTCACTTTACATGTCAAAATTAGAAAAATACATTTTTACTCAGCCTAAGATTATTGATTTCCGGTTATTCTCGATGCACGGGAAGTTCCATTTCCAGCATCGCGGTGTTTTTTAGTTTCCGAGGAAATAGGGAAATTTTTGTTAGGTTGGTATTCATTGACAACGCAAAGCAAATTGTAAAGCAATCGGCGGGACAGTGCTAACAACTCAAATTTCTTGTAAACATAAAAAACTAAGCAGCTGTGAATTTATTTATTTATGAATTATTACTACAGTTACTCGTTACAAAGAATAATATATATTATTTTTTCGAGAAGAAATTTCCCGCATTCGCACTAAAGCCGCACTCCCTACGGTCGTGCAGTAAACAAAGTACTCATGCGGGAAATTTGTCTTCCCGAACTCGTTAGGTAAATAACTATATCATAAAATTTTTAAACCCCATTCTTTTAATTTTTTTTGTTTACTAACAATATTTCAATTTAACAAAAAAGTTAAAAAAAACATCGTTGTAGTAATTTTAGAGGTTTAATTAAACTTTTTTTCAAAGAGATTTTACCTTATTTTTTTTTCAATAAGTTGAGGTACATTAAAATTTATTGATTTTCCTTTCAAAATATTTTGGGCTTAATGAAAATTTTGAAATTCCATTCTTTCCAGCAGGTTTTTCGACAAATTATCTTTTTGAACTTGATCATTTTCGACGAACTATCTTATATCTTAAAAATGTATTGTTATGATAAGTTTAAAGATTTTCTTTAAAGATTTATTTTTCAAGGACATATTGTTTCTAGTTGCGTTGTTGTTTAAATTTTTGTTTAATAAGTTATTAGAAATTAAGCGCGATGTTGCTTAAAATAAGCGAAATTTTCGTTGAGGACAAAAACTCTGTTTCATCACCAGTGAGGCAACGAACCGTTACAGAAATCTAAAATCACAAACCGATCTAAATCCTGTTCAAGAAAAAAATTTACTAATCCAGGAAAAAGGAAGAAATATCAAAAGAAGAGAGAAAACTGAGAATAATGTTTAGTAAAATATGGAAAGGAGAAAAGACTGCCAGAGAAATGAAAAAAGTCATAATATGTCCAATCCACAAAACAAAAGATAAGTGAACATCTAGTACAAGTAATAGAAGAGGAGGAATTAAAAGTAGAACAAAAGTGGAGAAAAAATGCGGACAATATAGTGGTGATTTTGTAAAAACGATCAAGAAATGAGAGGGGTAATAGAGGTGGTAAGAAAATATTTAAAAAAGAATCTGTAGGCATAGGTGGAAAAACAAATGAAGATTTTTCAAAAAGAAGATGGAGGAAAGTAAAATAGTGGCATAATTCATGGACTCGAGATAAAAAGCCTGTGTTGAATAGTTGAGATCATTTCGCAGTTGATATTCAAAGCTTACTTAAAGATCACCGCAACGATTGATTTAGCTATAGTAACCGAGTTTAATCGGTTGAATTTTTGGATAATCTACATGACATTACCCCAAAGGCACCCAACTTTCGCTGGCTGTATCAGAATATATAATTTGGACGAGATCTCTATCCAAGGATCTGGCAAAACTAATGGTGTAACAATGTTAACATTACCTCCATACAACTCACAAAACTCAGCCGTTGAATGTTGGGTAACCATTTATGATGTAGCACCTCTCATTGGAGAGGTTTACCAAAAGGCTATGACACCGTCAAATATTTCAAGAAGTTTCAAGAAAACAGGATATGGCAAAATATGTTCACGAAGATAAACTTTTTGTCCAGTACTGTCACGGATAGACGTGATCCAGGTGAGCCAACACTTTATATAATCGAAGAAGGCAACTAAATTCAAATTAGCAAAATCCGTTTTATAACACAGTAGATGACATCTGGTACACCATCAATTACTCTGCCGAGACGTTTCTATCTCGACAAATTTTGGACTCCCTCATGAGCTACCTCTAAAAAATTCTAAAAAATGATTCTCACATTTTTTTTTAAATATATCATAGTCAAAGAAAAACTTTAGAAAGTCTACGTTAAATTGCCTCACTCATTTGCGTAGGATTCGGTAAACAAATTCCAAATTATTTTCTAAATTTACTAGCCCAATTTTATTAACTAATTAGATATACAAATGATACAAGTTAGCATGTAGAGTAGAACCAAACGAAGTAAAAAAATATGTTATGTTCTCAGTGAACTATGTTCATAGAACATTAAGTTATGTTTTACATCATACTATATAAATAAATAATGTATAGGTCATCGTCCAGAGAAAGGAAAACTATCTATTCTACATCCAATAGAACTAAGTTGCAATTGTGTGAAATTATTAATTCTAATTTAATTTAAATTATATTTTTACAATGTTTCTAGCTCCTACTCGAGAGATTCTTGTAACCTACTTTTTCTTAACATTATTTAAACAATGGTCATGTACGTTTAACAAGTAAAGAACACCTTTAATAAGAGTCATTTTAAATTAATTAACAAATTTCAGAACATTAAATAAAAATTTGCGTTAAAATGTTTTAATAATCTTACCATTTTTTACATAGGACGCTATACATCTCTGTAATTACAGGTAAACACTTGCCTTGTTGTGCCTAAATATATAAAACGTTGTCACAATTTAAAAAAATTTAAACATCATGTTGGTCATTAAGTAAGTAATTAACAGTAAAAGCGCGCATTTTACTTTTTAAACAAATCTTTTCAGTTGAAGTTTTTAGGGGCCAAGTTTAGTACATTTTAGATTTATTTGCTAAAGACAAAGTGTAAATTATTTTTAAATTTACGTTTTCATTTTTTTATATGAATTACTTAATATTTTCTTTATATGAAATTAATCTCAATTGTAACCAAAATCGATTAACTAAAAATATGTTCTGAAAAGGAGACTTGAACTTGGTACCGCGCGTTTATAAAACAGCGACTCGCTTACCTCGATAACAACGAAACCCATTAAATACAAAATATCAACGTTATAATAATGGTACATAAACAAAACTGCAAATTAATTTTGACTAAAAGTTGTTTCTGGTGCATTTTCATTCAAAATCAGGTTGTATCTCGAAATTCAGCTCGGTCGCCTTAGCACACCCACAAAAAAATCGGTTTTTTGATGTTTGCATGCGAAACAGAACAGCTACCACAGGCTAGCACAATTCTGTGCGACGCTAATACACCATTAATAAACAAGTTATTAAGATTAAAATCGGGGGGGTAGGGTAAGGTGACCTCAGCCCCCCTCCCCACAAAAAATATCAAAATATTTTGATGTTTGCACACGAAAGAGAATAACTAGCCCAGGCTACCACAACTTTGCTCAACGTTAGCACACCTTCAATAACGGAGTTTTTGGTGGTTGAGTGTAGGAAACTGGACGTTGCAAAGTTCCAGTTGGTGTCTTCAAGGTGACAACCCTTACCACTCCATCGTCTCCAGAGTGAATCACGGTCACCCGTCCTACAACTCACTCAAGACGCGGTTTTTCTTCGTGTTTTATCAGAACCAGTGGGTTCACATTAATGTTACGGGACGATGTTGTCCATTTTCCTCTCCGTTGGAGGGTATGCAAGTATTCCTGAGCCAATCGTTTCCAAAATCATTCTGCATATGCTGCAGCATTTGCCATCGGTCAAGTCTATTTAAAGCGATATTAGAAACATCTGGTTCAGGAAAATTAGTAAATGGCTCCATATTGAGAAAATGTGCCGGAGTGGAAAGGCCTAAAATCGTTAGAATCATCGCTAATAGCCGTTAATGACCGAGAATTATGCAAAGATTCGATTCTTACGAGAAGAGTATAAAATTCTTCGTAAGTCATTATATTTCCCCCTGCAATACGATAAAGATGCGTTTTTACTGATTTGACACCGGCTTCTGCCAAACCGTTAAAATGAGATGTATAAACGAGATGTATAACCTTCGTTGCGCAGCACACGAAAATACAGACATACACCTGGATATTTTCCTGCTTTGAGTGTAAAAGGATAAAAGCTGATAGATCGGCCATTTTTTGGGCATACGCTTTAGCCCTCGAACGGAATCATCTAATACACTTAGAACAACAACGATATATTGCGCGTCGAGGCGACAGTATCCAAAAATTTTGAATTAATAAATTATGTAGTGTTCTTAGGCCAGAGTGGTCATGTTCCTTATGTATCGCTTCAATGACGAGATCAGTGAATTTATGATTTTTCGGAAGAAAAATAGGGTCTTTTAGATTGAAGTGCATGAAAGATTTACCAAGGCGACCACCCACCCTGAGAATATGAGAACACCTAAATTATCAATTAAGGGCGCAAACTTTCGAAAAAGCTTTGCAAGCATTGTATTCTTCTTACAAGCTGAAATGATTTCCAAAACACATTCATTCTGTACATCCTTGATAATTTCCTATAAAGCATGATTCTTTTCAGAGAGCGTTAGGGCCACCGAATGAGTTTTTTTCTCGTTTACCAAACGAGGAAAACCCGAAGACGTACGCAAGAATACGCTGAATTTTTCGGAGAGAAGAAATCCGATGCAGCATAGACAAAATTAGTGAAGGATTGTTTACAGAAGTATGGAGCACTACTTGGTTTTCTTCAGAAGACACCGCGAGAACAGTGTTTTGTACGAGAGGGCTGTTCTGGCCACTTTGGTATATTGTCTTGTGTTTAACGAGCTGTGTAGGAGTAAGACACCGAGACGCACAGTCAGCTGAGTTGAGCTCCGCAGGAACATATCTCCAAGATGAGGGATCTTTAATCTTTTGTATGTGCGCCACCCTTTCGCTACAAACGTTTTCCAGCGATGAGAAGAAGCCAAAATTCAAGCTAGAACAACTTGGGAATCTGACCATGCGTAAACTTCTTCTATAACTAAAGTATTAACATTAAGGATGTTTGTGTTTGACCGTTAAAGGTCGTAATTTTAAAATAAACGACACACTCATATCCGATTGTACTCGCATCGCAGAACCCATGAATTTCCAAACAACAAGGCGTAGAAGGAATGATAAATCGGGCTAACTTGACTTTAGAGAGTTCCGGTAATTCAAATTTGAACCTTTCCCAAATACTTACAATTTTCTCCAGGGGACTATTATCCCAATCAATTTTTTCATGCCAAAGTGGCTGCAAAATGTGCTTTGCCAAAAAAATCGTTGGCGACAAGAATCCCAGAGGATCAAAAATTCTGGCTATTTGGGATAGTATGTTGCGTTTTGTGCAGCTATTTTCAATTATTTTACAGGAATACCCAAAAACGTCGAAGTTAGGATCCCATTGAAGACCAAGTACCTTGAGAAATTGAGGCCCTTCCATGTCGAAATTTAGCGGCATTTGAACGTCTTGGCTAGAGGCCATGGAAGATGATTACTGGCCCACTTCCCTAATTCAAATCCACCACGTTTTAGAAGAGCGATAAGTTCAAATTGAAGACGAAGTACTGATTCTAGTGGGTCAGAACCTCAACGTAGTCGTCCACATAAACCGACTCCTGTAGATTTTGAGATGCATTAGGATAGTTGTCCTGTTCAAGAATAGCTAATTCTCTTAGAACACCGAGAGCTAAAAATGGAGCTGAAGAAACTCCATAAGTGACTGTGTTAGGAGTGTATTCTTTAATTTTTTGGGACGGAGAAAAACGCCAAAGGAAATTTTGGTATTTTCTGTGATCCGGCCTAATTAAAATCTGACAATACATTTGTTTAATATCACAAATAAACGCAATAGGAAATGTTCGAAATTTTAATAGGATACACGATAAATCTTGGTGAAGTTTAGGGACTGAAAATAGTGTTTCATTTAAACTTAAACCTTTGATCCCTTGGAACTAGCATCATAAATGACCCTTATCTTAGTTTACTTGCTGTCTGGTTTCAGAACACAATGATGTGAAAATAAAAAGAAATTGATCTATAGTCGTCCAATGGTATTCCTCGAAATGTACTGTTTGTCTAAATATCTTTGCATAAAAGCTGAATAGGCTGCAGTGCAATTTTTAGAAGACAACAGTAATCAAGGTTAAAAAATTATTTTTAATTTCCGATGTCGATTTCGATGCGCAAGACAAGGTAAGAGCGGAAGCCGATAAATATTTATATGCGATTAAAAGCAAAAATCAGAGTTCTCGTTAACTGCGCCGTCCAATCCAAATGATAATAATACAAACGTATTTACTTTCGGTCCCAAAACTTCCGAAAATCAATGTGCCACGTGTACGTGTGTAATTGTGTTTCAGTTCCAATTTAGTAATATTGTTTACGATTGTTATGTGATTGGGGGCATTTCAATACTCCACGCGACCTCTTGTGTTATACATTTTTTTCATCAATCATCATAGTAAGAAGTACGCAAATTTGTATGTTTGTGTACTATTTCTAAAAACGGTATCACCTTATAGGTTTGCTCAAGTTTACTAAAAGTTATTATTTTTAAAATGGAAAGTAAATATCCTGCGCAGTGGATGAAGTGGTATGAGGAAATAATGAATGAAGAAAAGGAGAATGAAAACATCATCAGAAATGAAGTTTATGCAGAGGAAGGAAATGATAGTAAAGTGGATGATGTTGAAGAAAAGCGACCACAAGATGTAAGAGTTAACTATCAGCGTAACAGAGATGTAAAACTCACTGATGCTGTGAAATAAAGACATTTATCGGAACTCAATGTCTGGATTGATAAAATCAATCAGGGAAAACATATTGCAATTAAAACAACAACAACAACAAATTTAGAACTATATCCAGAGAAGCAACCAGAAGGCTTTTTGTTCAAAGTAACCCACTGTCACTATGTATAGGTGGTTTACCAATGTTCCTAATTTTAAATTTGTTAAATGATAAACTTACTGTGATTGGAAGCATAAATTCTAATAAAAATGAAAGAAATTTCACCAGAGCTAACAAATGTTGAAAACAGACCTCTACAGAGCAGTATGTTTGCTTTTTGCAATAAATGCAACCTACTTTCTTTGTTCCAAAAAAAATAAAAGTTTTGATGATATCTACTATGCATCATGACGATAACTTAGACCAAACTACTAATAAGCCCGATTTTATCATGGATTACAAGCACCAAATATGGTGTTGATATTTTGAATAAAATGTGTACAATTTATGACATATCTAGAAACAGTCGGCGATGTCCTTTGACAACTTTTTTCAATATTCTAAAAATAGGTGGTATTATATGTTAAGGCTTTTAGAATCTAACAATAACTATACACCAATTATGAAAAGACAATTTTTAAAAACTCTTGCTATAGAATTGACAACTCCATTTATAAAAAGCGGATTGTATATGAAAAAATGTTCCTCCAAAACTGAAAACTAAAATTCAATTTCTTCTAAATATCAGTGAACCAACTGCACAGAAGAATTAGAAGAAAGGAGAAAGGAAGTGGTCCACGAAAGTGACGGTAATCCCCTAATGTTACATGAAGAAACATTTGTCCGTCTACAGTTTAAAGTGACGGTAACTTAATGTTGTTGAACATTCCGAATAGATTTAGAATATTTTTTTCTTTGTATTGCAATTTTATTTTCGTAATGTTGACAAAATTTTTTTTAATTTCTTATAGTAGCTATTAATTTCTAAATAAAAAGAATGTGTTTTTCTATAAATTCTAAAATTGAACGAGTTAAATGTTTTACAAGGGACGATAATTGAAATTTTTTGACATGGAGTAAATACCCCACGCGAACCGTTCGTGTTTGATTTAAGGGCGTGAGTAACGCTGAAATTAACACTAGGACACCTATAATAATGGAGTTATTTATGATTTAACTCCACAAAGCACACGTTTGCTTGACACTAGCACACTTTTTTAATAACGAAATTATTGAGATTTGAAACAATGGAAAATTTCGAACTTTTGACGTTTGAACATTAAAGAGCTGAGCAAGCACAACAAAAATTAAAGCTAACACACCTTTAAAACTGGGTTATTGAGGTTAAGGCGACCTAAGTCCTTTCACAAAAAATATCGACTTTTTAATATTTTGCATTGCACGAAAGAGAATAGCTAGCACAACTTTGCTCAATCTTAGCCCTTCCAGATTCAGACCTCAATAACTTTGTTATTGAAGGTGTGCTAGCGTTTTGCTAAATTGTGCTAGCTTGTGCTAGCTGATCTCTTTAGTGTGCAAACGTCAAAAAATTCATTTTTTTTATGGGTTTAAGGCGACCGAGCACCAAAATTCAAGGTTTTAGTTTAGGTATCGGGAAGTAAGAAAAATAAAATACCTACTATAGATTCCATCCAGATAAGCACAGTATGCTTATTGAAGTGTTGATAACAGAGCTAGATTATCCGCTAAAAAGCCTTTACTTGCCAATGAAAATCTGACAAATTAAAAAAAAAACATTGCCTATCTCAATGAAAATCCCAACTGATTCGGAGACTCGCTTTTCTAAATTTTTTTGATTTCAAAATTACAATTTTATTTAGGTGGTAGTATAAATTATTCACTTTTTTTGTTAATTAGTTACGGTTTCTGCTGATATGTGCACTCAATTCCTAATCACTTTCAATCTTAATATATTTTATTAACCATCAAACATGTTGTTAAGTTTATTTAAACGCATAACGATACCTACACAATATAGTTATATAATTACTTACTTAAGTAGTATCTAGAAAATGGGGCAAGTTTAATAAATAAGTTGTTCCATTTACATTTAATTAAACTCATGTACACTCAAACAATTAAAATCGAGACAATAACTTTACTGTTTCAAAACTATGAATTTAGTGGTTTACGTTGAGCGCAGGTTGAAAATTATACAACATTTGTGAAACTTTATTATTCATTTTATGGGGAAAAGTTATTTTGATAAAAAGTTTTCTGCATGGCCTAAAACTTAGATGTCAATTTTTTCAAGCCATATAAGAGGTGAATTTGATATAAGAGTACCTTTATTTTTGATAGAATCGAAAATTGTTATAGTGTAAAGTTGATTTGGATTGAAAATTACATCGCAATATGTAGTAAGGCCCATCTAGGAGGTGAGAGTCTAAAGGGCTGATAGAATTCGATTGAGAGTTCATATAGGCACAGCACAATCTTGATATTTTAGGCGAAAATTAGCACGCAGACCCTTCAAACCCTTGTATACTTTGTTGCATTTCTGAATTCAAATTCTTGCATTCCAAACAAGCTAGAAGATCAATAGATGGCTTCTTGGATTTTTGCGACTTTCCAAGTTGTAAGGTTACCGTTATACAATGGCGCTGCTATTTTTGCAAAAAAAGTTGCTAACATTTATACATTGTGGGTTCTAGTGTATGGAAAACATTTAAAAATTATATGTTTTCGTGTGATCGGGCGTAAACGGTGTTGGTTGATAAGTTACAGTTATTAAAACTTTTTCCTTAAAAATTACATGTTGTCATGTGATCAGAGGTAAAAGTTGGTAGATTACCGTTATTACAATTTCTTTCTTTAATTTTTTTTTAAATAGCACCATTAGATTCAGAACATTTGAATTAGTGCACATACTAATTTTCAAAAGAACCATTGGCCCCTAACTAAATAAGGTCAATAGTTTAAATTCGATATTACGAAAAATTATTTCAAAATTGTTTGGTTAGTTGCCATTCAAAAAGACCATAGTAGCTTGTGCAGGAGAATCTTCCTTTCTTCTGTCACTTTGAAGAAAATCTAGTTTCTAAGATTTCTATGTAAATACTTCAATTAAAGAAAATAATTGTACAAATTTTATCCAGTCGTAGTAAGTCAAACTTCAAATTTCTCATGCACATTAAATTTGAACAATAAAAAACCATCCAAATATTTTGCTGACTGAATAAGAAAGGCGAACTATTTTCGTAAAATTTTATTTGATAGCTACTGTCTAGTTTAGAAACAAATATTTAAAAATGAGTGACACTGTCAAAATTGAAAATTTTAGTATTAATTAAAACAAATAATTTTTATCATGACCTTAGACACTTTTCTACCTCTTCAGATATTATTGTGCGGTTTATTCGAAGAAGATGAGTGCTTCGGCACCTTAAAAAGGTATCTTCGTAAGTAAAGTAATGGTAAATAATTAATGCATCAGACACTATTCTATTTAAGCACCTGGTTGATAGAATCTCAAACCAAAATTAATATAAGTTCTGTATCCGACGTTGATGATTCTATGGATAACGTACAGTTTCACGATGACAGAATCGAGGTAATTCTTCCTCAGTTCGGTTTATAATTATTGCATACTATTTACTTATCAGATAGTAATTAATGTAATTGGTTACGCACCTGAAGATATTAGATGTAATGTAACTAGTGATAAAATCGAGATCGTAGCTCAACAACCAAATAATACAACTACGACAGCGGATGGATTAGTTCAATCAAATACGTACATGAATCGTACATACGAATTACCTCGCAAAATAAACATTAATCAAACAATTTGTTTTTTGTCGTCGGATGGATTCCTCGGGATTACTGCACCTTGGGTCTAATAAATTTTAAAAATAACGAGCTTGTTTATTATGTCTATATTTGAATGAGATCGTGATTTTGGCAATTATTTGGGATTGCAGGAAGCAAAAAAAGAATTGAAATTGGATATTTATCCAAGATGGCGCTCATATAAAAGTAATTCTTTTTGAAATTTTTCACGATAAGGGCAACATTGTTTTCTTGTTGAAAACAGAGTTTTTCAGTCGGAAACTGCTCGGAATTTTTGAGTTTTCTAAGCAGAAACTGAACCAGCATAATAAACTATACACCATTATCTAATGAATCAAAATTGTATATTTATTAGTAACAAAGATAGCCATGCGATCTTACTCATTTGGGACACACTGTATATGTAAAAATATTGTTTATTGAAAAGATATATGTAAATTGATATTTTTACAATACCGGCATGTAAGCAACCAAGAGTATTGTTAATTTTAAACGCTTTTAAAAATATATTAAATAAATTCAAACGATGATAGATGCTAGTAATTCGTTACTGGGCTAATTCAATTCTCAGGTTTTAACGATTCAAATGATTGGATTTTTGAAAGATGAGAATTTTTTCTATCAGTAGCATTTCAAAGGTCGCCTGTTAAGCCTGAGAATTTATTACAAAATGACGTCAAAGATGACGTATAGTAAAGAATGAGAAGTATAAGTAAAGCAGATTTTTAAAAATCAGTTTTAATCATTTTTTTTATTTCTCAGTCGCTACAATTTAAAAATATTTTTTAGTTATACAGGGTGTACCACTCTCATGGACCACTGTCAACTTTGATATTTAAAAAATGAAACATATATTTTGTATTTATTCTTTTCAATCTGCTTGAAAAATAAAATGGTAAATTTTATTTGCACTTAGGCTGGTATTGATCCTCATTGTTCATAGTTTCAAAGTTGACATCGGTTATACAGGATATGAGAATAAATATATTAAACTTTGTAATCGAAAATGGTGAACTTGATAAAATCAATTTTCTTCAAAGTGTTTATTTGACCCTGCGTGAACCATATAACCATTCCTAACCCAACAGATTATTACCAAGGTTTCGCTAGGCTTGTATTTTAAGGACTTCTTAGAGAAAATACGGAATTTGTCTCCACAAATAAGCCAAACCAGCCTTTTACAGCCATTGCATTTTTAACCCAAAAAATGGGCATAGATTTCTCATATTTTTGAGCTAGTTTATGTGCTAATTTGCGCACATTTTGTTTCTTAACCCATAATTTATTTTAGAACACGTTATTAAATACTCTGCCAATTTGGCTTCCTCTTCGGTAGTGAAAACTTTTTTATTACAACCTATTTTTATTTATTTATTTATTTTTTATTTATCCAACAGTGTACATACACCAATTAAAGGAAATTGTGTGATTAATTTTCACCACTACGTCGTTTTTAATAAATCTGTGAAGTGACACATGCCAAAGATCCTATGTCTTTGTTGCATCTCTACTAGAAATGTTATTTTGAACATTTCTATATGCGTTTTATACTGCTACAAAATATATTATCAGCAATTGATTTGTCTGTTAAGGAGGGCACCAAAAACACTATGTAGTGTTTTTTATGCCCCTCCTCAACGAAGAGCAAATCAATTGCTGGGAACTTATAGGAGGAAGTATCTACCTTTCATCTTATCTTTACCACGTTCCGTCAATCGTTTTCTTCTGTTAATTATAATAAAATTTTATATGAAATTCTTAAACCCAGGTACGAATTTATGAATCAAAAGATTAATTAGCTACAAAATGTTCATGTGAAATATGACATGTTACAACCGTCCCACTGTGTTACAAAAGTCTCACTATGACTTTATTACAATCGTCCCTGCAAAAGAAGAACGTGTATTTTAACCAGCCGACTTGGTTTAGTTATACAATCCCCAAAGAAAGTGTGGATTGTTCTCAAAGGTGCAACGACAATGGGAAGGTCGGTACAAAATTATGGCTAAGACTGAATGATGTTATTTTACCGTATCCAAAAAGTACCAAGGAGAAAACCGATAGTAGTACATTGTGATCGTCTAACCCCCATACGGTATTGAGGTTGTTTTAAGAAATTGTTTGGACGAGAGACTTCGTAGACCACAACCTGCTGTGGGTCGAACTCTGAAGTTGCGCGAAGTATCTACTACTTGGTTTCAATGGAACTGTCTTACCCAGAAACCCACATATAAGGACATGTGGAATACTTTTTGGAGATTTCAAAAGAACACCGAGAAAAGAAAATAAAATAAAATAAACAAATAAAAAGAGAACGTGGAGCAAATGACAATAAACAATCGTAATATTATAATATTCTGTACAAATTGTTAAAAAAAAAGATATACGTTAATTTTGAATTTAACATAGTATTCCAAAGGTATTGTACAATCATCGTCAGTGAAAATGGACATGTCTAGGTAGATATTGTAGGTGTGGTCACAGTCTAAGGAAAACCCTATTTATGATGGTGGAATAAACATACATTAAACAAATAAACATAAACACATTGAGAACTAAAACCAATAACAAATTATATTTTTAGGAAACTACATTGAAGTTTGCTAACTTAATTAGAAAAAAGACATGACAGATTTAATATTGAGGTATTTATAATTACTTTGAATATTTACTCCCTACTCAAAAAGAACAATAAAGGAGAATGTTTCCGGCTAATGGAAAATTTAAGATCACTCAAATAATAATATTTTTGTATCATCGGATAGCTCTTTAATTGATTTTTTATTTTTGTAACAATTTTCATTATTTCTGTGTTTGGAATTTTGAATGAATATTGCATTATCATCGAAAATGCAATTAAAAATTTTAGATTTTTAGCTTATCGATAATGTAGTTAAAGTAATTAAAAGAATTGAAAATAACAAACGAGTGAAGTAAAGTAACATATATATTACAATAAATAAAGGCATTTAAAATGGAGTATTTCAATGTTTTCTGAATGGGGATACCGGAAATATCAGTTGTTATTGTAAGAAGTGCAGTTCAATAAGTCTTTAAAATAAATGCGACAATAAACAAACGTAATTAGAAACATATTATTTAAATCCTATTGAATTACCTAACCTTTACCTATTCTTTGCATTTAATCGCTGCCCAAGAACTTTGAAAAAATCCTTCTATTGCAGTATCATTATTCCAAATAACTTCCTCTAATTGTCCTTTATTGTTCTTTTTGCGTAGGTCAATATTCGATTATAATTAAAAATAATTATAAATAGGTACAGGGTTATTCACTATAAATTACCCACCCCTTATTATCGTTTTTATTGCTCGTAGAAAAAAGTTATACATAAAAGTTGTATGGTTCTAACTGAATTTTCTTAAATGCCATCAATAGTTCAGTTACTCGCAACAAAAATATGATCTATCGGTGGCATTGTTGTTCAACTGGATTGAAGAAGAATTGATCCCGGCCCGAGATTTATCCAGTGTTGGCGAGTTTTGGATGTTGTTCCAAAATTTATTTTAAATTTTCCTCTTCTGCTTATGGTTTTATCTCTTCTTCCTTAGAAATTGATTTCTCTGTAGTTTTTTATCGATCAAATCCCAAGTATCCTTGTCCAGTTTCCCCGTGAGCTGAAGGTGGATCGTGAAAATTACACGTATTATTATTTGGTTTTAACATGCTATTAAAAATTAGAACCCTTTCTGGTGTACACTTCCCGAAACAAATAAATACACCTTTTGATAAAATTGATTATTTATGCCCAATAATTTATTTTTCACAATTGACGCAACAAATTTTCTTTTCCTTAAATTCTTTCTCAGTAATTGGGCAACTTAGTAAGTAAAATTATCTTCAATAACAGTAAAATTGATTAAAACAGCTCCACTACTGAATTGTCAAAAAACCTCTAAATTTACCAGATCCTACCCCTACTTCATGTAACAAATGTTGTAACCAGTTTGTAACCATCGATTCCAAAAGCAAAGGTGAGAACCGCATTAAATTTTCTTCATCAACTTGTAAAGAATTATGAGATACAGAAAGTTCCGAAAGAGAAAAAGTTTTGATGGAAAAGGATGTTTTAACTGGGACAAAGAGTATTAGTCGGGGGAAATTGTCCATAAAAAGAGGGAAAGTGAGAAATAATCGTGCAAGATATAAGCTCTAAAATGGGGTTTTCCGGAGGAAATCCACCAGTTCAGGAGTTTTAAACCGATTCTGTTTACTTTAACGGCCGACATTTTTGGTTCTATCCTCAAATTAATTGGACCGACAATTTTTCGTCGCAAAGAGGAAAATTTTTCTCTCGCAAGAAAAAATTGACAAAATGCTTCTCTAGCGCATCCATTTTACTTTCAAATTACGCACTTTTTTACGAGTAACAATTTTGATCATTTCACGAATTTGAGAAATCAATACTTCTTGAGATACAAACACTCATCTTCGTACGTTTTTTTTCTGTGCCCTTCAACTTTCCTCTGTATTTTCCTCGGTCAAAGTTCTGTAACTTCTTTTTAAAAGATTTCCTCGTCTTCAAAATAAAAATTGGCGGCGGTGGTTTCAAACTTTTTCCGTCTTCTTCAATCTGTTGAGCAGCTGGGACGGGCATTCAAATCCAACTCATCTTTTCCAAACTCAAGCTGCAGCTGCATTCTTATTTCTCACTATTTTAGAAAATAGCCTGTTGTTGACACTGGTGTGAGTCCTATTTTGCTAGCTTTCTCTGCCACTGCAATAGATATAATTTGTTTCCAAGCCACTTTTGTATCTGATGATAGGTTCTGTTGTTTTGTTGCTAAAAATGCAAGGTTGAATGCTTTTTGCGACTGCTTTTGTTAATTTGTGTTCATTGTTCATGGCGATAATGATTTTTTCCAGTTCTGCTAGAATTTCAGGTTTCGCTTTTTCATCTGTAAACATCTGCAATGTCTTTAAACTATAAATTGGTTTCCAATGTGTTAACAAATTTAATTTTGCCGAAATTGAAAAAACCCGATGTCGTGTCGCACCCGCTGAAGGCATGGAGGAAGAGAATGTGATTCTTCAAGTTTGCTTTCCGTGATAAAATGTTTGATGTGTAATATTTCTAAGAAATATTTCTTTTTCGCGGCTTTCGACGAACGATGTTATTTTTTCTTGCAAGCAACAGCAGTCAACAATACCACCAAGTCAATTTCTTTGCCACTTTTACTTTGTTATAATAGCCCATTCCCCATGGCTCAGGTGATAATTCGGCGATCGTTATCTTCAGGCGCTTGTTCCGAATCTATGCCAATTTTCGATACGATTTTCTGAAGCATGCTTCTGTGTGTTAAGTAGAAGCTTTTCCTTGTAGAGCGCGTAAAAGAATTCGAAATAGTCGCTGCGCGAACTTCTCCGCGACGACAGTTTGATCAAATCGCGGATTGATGTCCGCAAAATTTGCGAAATCTGAGCGTGAAAAATTTTTAAAACTTCTCGACGCCACAAATGTCGGCTCAATGAATTCATGGATAAGAGCAAAATGTCGGGCGTCAAAAACTAAACATAACCTTCGACTCGTGGATTTCACCAATCTAATCCAAACGAATCCATTTGTTTCCAGCTTATGTTCAAAAAATGTCAATTTTTCCCGTTTGGCCAAAAAGGGATAAAATTGTAGCGCGCAAATCCTCCGCAAAAATCACTTTGGATCACGGCGCATCGTGAGTTACAGTTGATCAAAGATATTTAACCAATTTTACAATTATGTGGGAGTTCCCAGGAGATCGGAGTACCGAAATCTCAGATTTATATTCATCAAGGATCCTCCTACAATTTTTTTCTCCATTTGCTCGATTATTTCCCACCAAATGACATTTTTATTGGGCTATCATTGCAAGATAATAGTAGAGATTCTTGAACATCCCTGTTTGCCTTCAACGCAGTATGGTAAAGGTGTAGTAAATTTTGACTTTCTTAAGTAGGTTAGGAGCTTGATGCTGTGGATGTTATATTGAAGACCTTGGAACAATTTCATTTCAATTATTATGTATAGAATTTTAATTCCTTAAAAAATTCATTTAATTTCTACCACTCGCAAATTTTAAATATTAAAGAAAAATGTTGTATGTAAGTTTCCGTTATATAGGTATATAATTTAAATCGTATGGTTCCTTGTTATGTACACATAATATCAAAACTCCCTAAATTTTGGTGATAAATTTAATGATGCCATTTTAATTATAATAGTTAAAACTATGTACCTAGTGGAAATTCAATGCATTTTTAAAATTATGTACATAATTGAAAAAATATATAATAATGTATAAAAATGAATAATACTAAAGTTTAAATTTACGTTTAAAGAAAAACTAGAACCTAGAACTATTTATATCGAGTCACAATGAAATTACATATATAATGGAAATTCATCAAATTTTGTTAAAGAATTTAAAATTATGTACATAATAGAAAATAAATTATTTTAACTAACGAATTAAAATTACGTACATTCTAAAAATTCAATTAATTATTATTTAAACTCACAATGATGTACTTAATTAAAATAAAATAATAGCAACGCCTTCTGAAAATAAACATCAGAATTAAAATGAAATTAAACATTTACTAATAGTAAATTCTTATTTTCGGCTTTATTTCCTAACTGTCTTAATATTAAAATAGACTTTTAAAATTAAAATAATTTGAAAAATCTTAGAAATTTATTGTTTAATTTAAAACTTTAACGTTTTTAATGTAATTTAATTTATTTACGACGTTAAATACTAAAATGGTGTGTCATATCCAACATAAATATTATACATATTTAATTAACCAAAAAATATATAGAGTGTTCCATAAAAATATGTCGATGATCACAACTCAAAGAACGATGATGATACAAAGAGATCTTTAATACACTGATATATGAGAGAAATACTGAGAAATTAGGTTTACACTTAATGTTCAAACGGTAAAAACACATGCTTGACAGTGACAAATTAATGACCAAGCAGTAATCGAGGCTAAAAATCAAACGAGAATAAAATAACACTTTTTGGCAAAGGTGCTCACAACATTTTTTGGTGACTTTATTATAAATGAGCTTAATAAAAAATTATTTTAAAAAATTTATGATCAATGAAAGTAACTATGGTAACTATAAAGAAAAATATATGACAATGGCGGTAATATCGATATAGTAGTGTAAGTTCAAAATAGATAACGTCACTCCAGAGCGGCCAATGTGACCAATAAAGGAAATTGATTAATTATTTAAACTAGAAATTAGTTTGTGGAGGAATGTCCAAAATATTAGTTCTGCATAACATATATTCCCAGATTATGTATAGCTGAACCGTGAAATTATTCATAGTTGCGAACTACGAGTTACTTGCAAATGCTGTGTGATTTAGCCCGTAATATTTAAATTTGCACGTATAATTATTTGGTTTTAACGCTTTATTAAAACTAGAAGAGTATACACTTGCTAAAGCAAATAAAAAATGTAACTATAACTATAAAGTTTAGTTTAAACTTGGTTTAAAATAAAAATTCGTTATTTCAAATAAGTTTTAGGTTGCATTTAAACCAAGATTAGTTTCCTTAAAACACGTGTCTTATAACTCGAGTTTAAACTAAATGGGCTTAGATTAAACCGTTGATTGAAACAAATTTCAATCAACGATTAGAACACAGGATTAAAAACAAGAAAATTAGTTTTTAAAGTGGACTGGTGTTACATTATTATTAGTGTACGTCACTTTATTAGTTCTATCTGTTTTTAAATAATATAGTTACCTGATGTATGTGTCTGTCAGATTTTGATATGCCATTATAAAAGTTATCCCTTTAAATATATTTATTAAACTCCATTAGTACATAAATACCACATAATAATTATCAGGTTATGGGCCCAGAACCTTATTAAAAGGTCCTGAATGTTCCCGGAATGTTAAGTGAAATATTAGGATTATTATTTTTTTTTTTTTGAGCAATGGAGGTTGAGAAGTACCGCCTTTGTGTTTTTAATAGAAATAACTTTGGAAGCTGGAAATTTAGGCTGGAAGCTATTCTAAATCAACAAGGTTAAAATGTTTTATAGAAATAGCGTTGGAGACTCTTATAGAAGGGAAAACTAATGTTGTGGGGAAACATTAAAACCAAGTAGAAAAGGTGCAAAGCAATTATAATAAATTATATTGGTGATGAACAGTTAGAGCACATTAAAGATCATACGTCAGCCAAGGGAATATTTGATACATTAAAGTCAGTATTTGAACGACAAACGATTTCTACGCAGCTATTTTTACGAAGGAAACTATTAACTATGAGATACAACGGAAGTGAAGATATGAATCAATACCTATTAAATTTTGACAAAGTTATCCGGAGAGCTAAAGGAATCGGGAGGCCAAGTTGAAAATTGTGATGCAGTTTGTCATCTTTACTGAGTTTACCAAAATCATTCGATGCTATTGTTGCTGTTTTGGAAACAATGGAACAAACTAAATTAACTTTGATTTAGTTAAGGCTAGAACTTTTAGACGAATTTGCTAAGAGGAAAAACATTAGTATGACAGATAGTAAGTATGTACCAACAGCTTTTGGCAGTCATAGTTTTAAGTATAAATGTCATTATTGGGGTAAAAGTGGGCATTAGCAAAACGAGTGCAGATTTAGACCTAACCATAGTTCTAATCAAAACTACAATAATTCTAACAACCAAAACAGTAATAATTCTCGACGTCCTAATTTTTACAAATCATCTAATAATTTTTGCGGTAAAAATATGGCAAATATGGGAGAAACCGAAGATGAAGATGAAATATGCTTTGTGACAAGTACGTTGTATGAAGCAGAAAAACAAGTTCCCCCATAAAATTAGATTTGTATTTAAGAAAGTTGGATTAACCAGTTAGAATAGCAGTGGCCAAATAAAAGGAAATTTTAACTGCAACAATGTCAGGAAATATCAGAATAATGAACAAGGGAATAATTATAAATGTAACCGATGTGTTTGTTTATACTTAACCTAAAATTCAATTTATTAAGCGTTGCAAAACTGGAAGATAAAGGTTTTACAATTACTTTTGGTAACGGAAGGCTGTTATTATTAAAAACAATAAAGTATACTTGGCAGCAAACAAGGAAAAGAAACTTTTGTCATAAATGTGATATTTTTAAACGATAATTCAGAAGCTCACATTGTTACTCCTGAAGGAAAGTTACAAGATCTACAAATATGGCACCGTCGCTTTGGTCATGTGAATAAAGTGACATTATTGAACTTAATAGATAATAAAATTGTTGAAGGAATGCCAAACATAAAACAAAGAGACCTTAATTTTTGTGAACCTTGTGTTAAAAGTAAACAAACAAAATTACCATACCGTGTAGTTGATAAGCCCAGATCACACCGACCACTTGAATTAGTGCATTCAGACGTTTGCGGACAAATCAATCCTGAAACGCATGATGGTAAAAAATACTTTGTGACTTTTATCGACGACTGTGTGACTGTGTATTTACTTGAAAGAAAAAGTGAAGTTTTCAAGTATTTTAAACAGTATAAGTATGCTGCGGAAGTACATTTTCAACAGAAAATCTCACGTTTGCGAATGGACAATGGGGGAGAATATACATCTAGTTAATTCAGACACTTTTGTTGTACAAATGGGATAAAAACTGATTATACTATCCCATTTAATCCTCAGCAAAACGGAATTAGTGAAAGATTCAACAGAACGTTGCTAGAAACTATGATTGCAGATAGCATTTTACCTAAAACAATGTGGGGTGAAGCGGTCAGAACTGCTGCCTATAATAAATAGATTACCTAGTAATTCGCTACATGCACCCAGCTACAAGACCCCAGCTGAATTATGGTATTCAGTAAAGCCAAATGTCTTGAAAATGAAAGTCTTCGGTTCAACTGCTTACAATCACATCCCAGATCACAAAGACACAAACTAGATGAAAATGTGAAAAACTCCTTATGGTTGGCTATAGCACTAATGGATATAGGTTGTGGAACCCTAAAACAAAATAATAACTGTTGGCAGGAATGTTACATTCAACGAAGATAAAATTTACACACCCTGTAATCTAATGCGTTATGAAAGAGGAAAAGGAAGAAAAGGAAGCAAAGAAAGAATCTATTGCAGATGAAAGTATAGGTGAAAGAGAAAAACTCGGAAAGAAAAGTTGTTAGTAAATGAAGAGAAACAAAAAACTGAAATAAAAGCGACAAAAGAATTGTCAAGCCCCCATCCTGGCACAAAGATTATGTTTTAGTACGCGACAATGACCTTGAAGAAGATGATTCTTATATTGCATATGCATTAAAGGCAGAAAGTTTTACTGAAAATATAATACTACAAGATTTTTCTGATTTAAAAGGTCATCCTGAGAAAGATCTTTGGGAAGAAGCCATTCAAGAAGAACTTGATGCCTTAAATAAAAATAATACTTGGACATTAATGGATCTACCTCCTGACAGAGTACCTATTAACTGTAAGTGGATATTTTCAATTAAACAAAACGAAGTAGGTGAAATTGTAAGATATAAAGCACGTTTAGTTGCTAAAGGTTGTTCCCAGAGAAACAGACTTAATTTTAATGAAACATATTCTCCGGTTTCAAAGTTAAGTACCTTAAGAATCATTTTATCAGTAGCTAACGAATACAAATTTTTAATTCATCAAATGGACTTCAAAACTGCCTTTTTGAATGGGATACTTCGTGAAACTATTTATATAAAACCGCCACCAGGAATTGAAACCAAGCAAGTATGTAAACTGAACAAAACTCTATACGGACTAAAACAATCATCTAGAGAATGGTATCACAGACTTTCTACACTTCTGTTTGATGAAGGTTTTGGTGCAAGTGAGTCAGATAAATGTTTATTTGTGAGGAGCATTAAGGATGTTGTTATTTATATACTCGTGTACGTAGACTACATTTTACTCATTAGTAACAATTTTCAAGAAATTGTTAATGTCAAGTTACGTCTTTCGAAAACGTTTGACATGAAAGATATGGGTGAGACAAAATATTTTTTGGGTATCAATATCGAACTAGATTTCGAAAATCAACAGACTTTTGACCAAGTTTAACATGACTGACTGTAAAGTTAAATCAGTGCCCATTGAGCACAATCTTAAATTAATATTTGGTGAAAGAACTCCACTTCAATCAAAACCATATCGTGAACTAATAAGTTGTCTGATCTATTTAGCCGTAACTACTCGGAGTGATATATGTTTTGCAGTATCGTACTTTAACCGTTTTCAGTCCCAACCAACAGAGGAATGCTGGTCACACTTGAAGCATGTTCTACGATATCTGAAGAAAAATAAAAACTTAAAGTTGATGTACACTGCAAATTCATCGCCAATACTACAAGCATTTAGTGATGCTGATTGGGCTTCAGATGTATGTTCAAGAAAATCAACAACTGGTTATTTAATAAAAGTTTTTGGAAACACAGTACAATGGGCTTCGCGAAAACAAAATTGTGTAGCCTTGTCATCTTGCGAAGCAGAATATATTGCCTTGAGTATTACCGTATGTGAAGTATTATGGATTCAGAAAGTTCTTGCAAGAACTGGGATTTACAATGAACCAGTTTACCCCTACAGATGTCTTTGAAGATAACCAGAGTGTTATGTACATTACTCAACAAAATAAAGATGAACACAAGCTAAAACATATTACCATTCGAATTAGTTTTGTGCAAGATATATTGAGCAAAGGTTTAATAAACCTGAAGTATATCGACTCAAGTAACCAAGAAGCGGATATATTTACAAAGACTATTACTAGTGTTCAATTTAACAAATTGGTCATTCTTCTAGGATATTTAAATGTTTAAACAATGTTATGTTTCATATTTATTTTTGGGGGTTATATTTGTTAAATTGTGGGGAGTGTTTTAAATAATATAGTTACCTTATGTTTGAGTCTGTCAGATTTTGATATGCCATAATAAAAGTTATCCTTTAAGATCTGGTTTTTTCATCTCCAGTTAGTATTATATGTCCGTTAATCACCTTGAAACGCGACTATCTAAAAATTTGATTGGCTCAAAACTGTGTTTCCATAGTAGTTAACCGACTGATAAAGTTAACTGGAGGTGAAAAGACCAGACCTAAATATTGATTATTAAACTCCATTAGTATATAAATACCACATAATAATTATCATGGACACCATGACTGATCGTAATTATCATCAGGAATTTAAATAATTTTCTGGTTGTAATAATCGCCGATAAGTGTAATAATTTTTGCACAGTAATAAAAGATAGAAAATAAAAAATTGTTTACATTACATCAACTGCAGATATTTTCTTATTGAGTTTGCCGAAGAACAACCTCTGCTAAACTATGTAGCATTTTCAAAATCCTGAACAACAATAAATTATAGTATTCCTTACAATTAAGTATAGTTCTTCGTTTTAATTCCTTATAAAACCAAATCGAAGATCTTCAACGTTTGAGTTTCTTTTCTATTTTAAGTTTGGCTTAAAATTGATTTAATTAAATTTAAACTTAAATAAAGTTTTAATCTTAATTCTTGAAGAATTAGCTTGTATTTCAATATGTTCATACTTTGAATTCTTAAACAAAAACATTTTTTATAATGTAGATAAATTAAATTCTTACACAAAAATAAAAGAAACCTAGAAGTTTTGGTATTGTGTTTTTTATATAAGGATGATAAAAAGGTCACACAATGCATTGCAAGGCAACAAAAACCCAAAGAAAGCAAGATCAGTGTAAACACAAAGAAAATGATAGAACAAAGAAAAGAAATTTATTAAAGCAGAAAAAATAAATACTGCTGAATACTCAAACAAATAAAACTAATTCGAAGAATGAAGTTAGAAAGAATAGAAAGAAGAATTGATTTAAAAATGTAATCTGAAGAAAACAAATATATGAAGTGTTCTACATGAAGAACAGCAATAGGAAAAACTCATAAGCACCTCTTAAAAAATAAAGACGACATAGAAATTAGAGACAAAGATAAAATGTTAAGATTGCAGAAGAATATTACATGAGATCTATATAATACAAAAATCTCCGCCACCCAACAAGCCACAAAACATTAAAGAAAATGATCATTGATATTAACCTCAGAAGGCATGCCAAAAATAGATAAAACTTGAGATAACCAATGCAATAAACCAGACAAAAAACAACAATGCGACTGGCAAAGACGGTATCGGAAAGAAAATGTTAATGAGAAGGAGGGAAAAAGACATTGCAGAAACACAAAGTATTTTATTTAATGAGTGTTTAAGTAAATAATCGGCGTACTATGTGCTATGCGATGTCACCTGATATTCCGGTGTTGTGTGTCGTGCGGAAGACGGTGGCCCGGAATGAATTGCTCTGATGGACTCAACAGCTTCCGCCGGTCTTTACTTGATGCTGGCGCGCTGACTTGTTGGCTTCTCGGCTGCCCTCATTATTGTTGGGAACCGCACCGAATTGATGGGCGTTAACCGTATTGTGTGTTGAACTGATGAACTTCGTGAACGAATTCGTGAACCGAACTGAACTGTGAGACGAATTGATTTCTGTTGTTGTACCGACTTCGTTTTATACATGCGAAGTAGGTTAGTGTGCTTAATAAGCAAGGCCGTTAAGAAAGCTGAGATTGCACTTGCTTACTTGCAATTGTATGTTATTGTTTCCGCGTTTACTGAATACGTAAGGCATACGCGGATGTAGAATTGTTAGAATGGGGTTGCGATGTCAACCCCACACTTGTTTTCATTATCCTCATTTCTTACAAGGACTTTTGCGATTAACCTCCAATCTCATTCTTCCGGTTATGTACTTCGGTTTCCTTCAGCTATTAACTCTTCATTATACTTCGTGTTATATTTTCCTTCCCCAATTTTAGCTCTTCTTTCTTGTGCCTATGTGTCCATATCTCTCTGTACTATTTCTTCTTACATTATTCTTCTTACATCTCTTAGCTTTATTTCCTCTCTTGCATATCCTCCCTTTCATAATTTCATTTTCTCCCATCTTCAACCATATTTATCTTTTGCGAATCTATCTCCTTCCAACGTCATACAATATCTTATTTTCTTTCATACCTTATTGCCCTTTTCCCTGTTTATATCCTTATTTTTTCAGTTTAATGTTCTTCTTCCACTATATAACCTAATAATTCCCACTCTCTCCATCTCTAAACTTCTGCTCCACATATCAACACACTTTTCACTATTCTCTCAAATATCCATTTTCTTTTTATTCTAAATCTTTTCCATTTCCCTCCCTTTAGTCAACCTTTTTTCTTCTTAAACTCCATATTTTTTGTCTTTTCTACATTTATTTCTAATTTCGTTTTTTCTAATTATCTACTCATCACCGTTATCATTCCTTTCATCTCCTCCTCTGTTTTCCAAGGTCACCATATCATCTGCTTAGTCTAAAACCTACATTTTTCTTCTTCCCTACCACTATTCCTCCTACCTGCTGTCTGTTTAACTTTTTTCGTCTAAATCTCTTAATAATAAAGAAAATAACAACGGCTCAGTGAGCATCCCTGTCTTAGTCCTTTTCTGTCCAAAACTCTCTTCTCAGCTTTCCCCCTACTCTAGTTCTGCATGTAAGTGTATGTTCTTCTATTACATCTATTAAATTTATAAATTAAAATTATTAAATGATTTGCCAATCCGGGTATCCAACTTCTGTGTATTTCTTTCATCTTTCTTATATCCTCCTTTGTATATTGGGCGTATTATGGCTTCTCTCCGTTTTCTTGGTAATCCCGCTCCTTTTCATATTTTTTCAAACATTCTTCTGAGTCTCTCTCCATATTCTCTCCCGTGTATCTCCACTGTTCTCCCTGGGTTCCGTCAGTGCCTCCAGCTTTTCCTTTCTTAATTTTATTCTGCCCTTACCTCTTTTTTCTCTTAAATTTTTGTCTACATCCTCTAATAGCTTCTTACAATTTTACTCCATTTCTCTCCTTCGCTTTTTGCCTCTGTTCTTTTTTTCTTTGATCCTTCCCTTCTCATAAACATCCAAACGTTGTCCTACATTTCTCATTTCCTCGATCTTTCTTTCCACCCTATTTTGTATTATTTTTTTCTTTCCTCTACATTCTTCTTTGATTTTATTCTAATCTTTTATATTCTTCAACTTTTATTTTACTTTTTTTCTACTTTCTTTTCCCTCTTCTCATTTCTTTCTTTGCTTTCTGCCACTCTCCATTCCACCATTCATTTGACCTTGTACCTCTTTATAGTTTCTTCCGTTATACCTTCTTTTCTCTCCACTCTTATCCTTTTTTCTCTCTCTCTCACAAAGATCACTTCTAACGGTTAATGGTCAGAATCTTCACTTTCACCAATTTTAAACTTCTATATGTCTTCCATACTTCTTTTCATTTGCAATTACATAGTCTATTCCCGACTCAACTCTTCCTTCAATAAACGTGTATTCCCCTTCCTCCATCATCCATGTTTCCGTTCAATTAATACTCTTTTTTTACCCTTCCATTTACCCTTATACTTCCTTCCCCTCCTATCCTTGCATTGAAATCCCTCCTAATTGATTATGTACACAATAGTTTTAATTTTGACAATTATGTCGTTAAATTTATCACTAAAACCAAGACGTTTTGCTTTGGTGTGCTAATAACGATGAACCATAAGACATTTATTGTCTGAAGAAAAGTAAAACTCACTAGATTCTAGTGATGAACTTATACGAAATTCAAATTTTATATAAGATTAAAAACTGTATAGTACATAATAAGAATCAATTGACTAATATCCTTAAATTATTTACATTACAGAACTGCACATAATTATCTTATTAAGACTCCCGAAGAATTTCATATGTGGATTTTTAAAATCTTCAATAATAACAGTGAATTATAGTATTCGTTATATTTACGTATAGTTCTTCGTTTGAATTCCTTCAAGTAAATAAAATCAATTATCCGACACATGCGTTTTCTATTAAAAGCGGTAATTAAAGGTACTACCATACCATCGTTACAAAATAATTTCAGACTGGATTATAATCACACAATAAGGAAACATTATTATTAATAATTGTTTAATATACAACTAATTAATTTTTTAATTTTAATTCTTGATTAAGAGTAGTTGTATTTCCATTATGTTCATAATTTTAATTCTTAGAATAAAAATCAATTGAATTTCTATGACTGTAACAAAATCAAAAAGTTTTCATTATGTACACAACTTTAATTGTTCACGTAAAATTACCTCATTAAATCTATCACTAGATATTTGTAGGTAGAGATGTACATACTACCTAAAACCCCTAGAATCTAATGATGAAGTTCATTCGGAATTAAAATTATGTCACTCATATGGATATTTAAACGATTTTGTTTTAATTGTTGTTCATTCGGAATTCAAAATTATGTACCGGATGACCCAATAAGACTGTTCCTCGGCCATAAATTGTCCATGAAGAATGCAGGAAAATATTTTAAGTTTTAAAACTGACCATCAGAGGGAGGTGACTAAAGCTTAAATTACTTTAAATTGCATTTTATATAAATTTCCCATAATAAACAACAATTTTTTTTTTTTCACATTTGGTAAGAGAACCAGTTTATTTATCATTTTGTAAAAAACAAGTTCAAGGTTTTTCAAAAACAAAGATGCTTGGGGTGCTGATTGTGCTTGCAATACCTCAGCGTTACTTTTAAGGCTTGATCGATTTTTAACAAATTTGGTATCGTTGAAAAGAGCATTCCTTTGGGTCATGGTGTCAAAACTAGCCCCCTGACGGAGAAGGATTCAATTAAATTAATTGATTCTTATTGCTTAAAGGAATGCTCTTTTCAACGATACCAAATTTGTTAAAATCGGTCAAACCGTTAAGAAGTTAAAGCAGGTTATTGCAAAAACAATTGAAAACCCCCTGTCATCTTTTGTTTTTGAAATAACTGAACTTTTGTTTTTACAAAAATGATAGATAAACTGGTTCTCTTTACAAATGTGAAAAATTTTCATTATGCGAAATTTATAGAAAATGCAATTTAAAAATTTAAGATGGCAGTTACGCCCTCTGGTGGTCATTTTTAAAACTTGAAAATATTTTTCTGCGATTCTTCATGGCCGATTTACCTAATATTTTTCTTTTACACCAAAGTCATACGACGAACGGTTCTCGAGATATGGCCGAAGAACAGACTTATTAGGTCACCCGGTACATAAAGAAAATTTAATTCTTTTTATTATTTCCGATTTAAAAATTATATACCTTCATAATTGTAATGAAAGAATAAAATTGTATAAACACGAGTTAAATAAAATTAAACATTTACTAATAGCAATTAAATAATATTTTTATATATATAATTTTAATTTAAATTTTATTTATGAACGTTAAATACTAAAATGACGTGCATATACACCATTTTTTACTTATTTAGTTAGTCAATAAAGAAGTAAAGGTATTATCTAATTCTTCATGGCGAAAATTAATTTCTTCATCCATAAATTAACAAGCATTAGGTTACGCTGATTGTTGAACTACGTTACTGTAATTTTAAGATTTGTTGTAAAATTTTAACTTAAATTGTTTACCTAGTTACTATTCTCTCTAATTATAAAAATGTCAGTGAAAAGATAAAGTTGATCAATATTAATTTCTTTGTTATACAAATTTAAATTTTTTTAAATTCAAGGGAATCGATACTGCTTCACCATTCAAATTTATGTTCAATAAAAAATCTCGTTGCGCCTGATGTAATTATAAAACTTTTGAGTTAAGAAATTGAGAAATAACTTCTGACAAGTTATTTCTTCCGTTTGTTACATTTTAATCTTGCGGTAGTACATACTTTTCGGGGTAACATTTGCTAGTCGTAGAAAGGTGGGACAAGGTTTTGATTTACTATAAAAGCGTTATACGCTTGTTCTTTTTGTTAGTATTTTTTAGAAATTAAATATGAAGGTATCTACTTGTTGAACCGTTATTTAAATTGTTATTATTTTGCATTGTTCTAGGGCTTTGCATTGTTGGTTGTTACCGCCGTAATATCTTCGGCTGAAGGTAATAATTACCAGATTAAGATTTCAATTAGAATTTACTACAGCAACACAAATTGATTTTTTTAAATAATTATTATTAGAAAAACCGATTGTAATTTAAATATTTTGTAGTAGCTGGTTTTCTTGGAGCGTTGAAAAACTCTCAGGATTGAAAGATTTCGTTGAAGACAAATTAGGCAGCGGAGGGAGCGGGTGGCAAGGGGGTAGAGGGGGAGGATTGCAAGGCATTGAGGAGGAGGATTGCAAGGCATTAGAGGAGGAGGATTGCAAGGCATTGGAGGAGGAGGGTTTCAAGGCGGTGGAGGAGGAGGATGGCAAGGCGGCGGGGGTTGGGAGGGCAAAGCGGTGGATTCCAAGGCGGCGGGAGAGGAGGAACGCAAGGCGGCGGGAGAGGAGGATCGCAAAGCGGCGGCGGAGGAGGAAGAGGCTATCAACAAGGTGGATGGAGTGGGGGTGGAGGATCTATAAAAGTTATCAAAATAGTTGCTGGTCCAAGATATGGCGGAGGAGGTAGTTGGAGAGGAGGATTTAAGGTTCTGGTGAAAGGCTAGAAGGTGGATTCGGGGAAGGTAGGGGAGAGGAACTAAATCATACGCAGGAGGTATTAAATGGTAAAAAAGATATATTTATGTGATTTAAATGAGTTTCTGTAGATTGAGAAACTATTTGAAATGTACATATTTAAAAATACCTATTGTTAAAATATTTAATCATGACTGTAAGAACAATAGTGTCGAATAATGTTTTAATTTATTTTTAAATATATAAATGTTATTTACGTTAAGTTAAGTTAACATATATTATGCAATATAATTTTGCAAATATGTTCTTAGTGAATTCTTATTTAAAATTGTTTATATTAACGTTAATTTAATTTAAATGTGAGTGTGTTTTTAAAACTTTTTTTAATCATTGACCTAGAGTCTGAAGATGACGTTTTTATATTACAACGTCGAAACTAGCCTAGTCACGTTTTTCTAAAAATAAAAATAATAATCAGTATTGGAATATGACAAGCGCTTTTCTTTCTTTCTATTTTTAACATATATTATATGCTCCAAATTCATTCATGGATTGACATTCCAAATACAATTTCGAATTCTAATTCCCTTCAAAAACTGTGATCCAACAATATTTTTGTTAATATCTTATTAACTGGGAATTTTCAGTAACAATAATACCGATTGATTGCGCCATTACTTGTTGCGAAAACGATTCTAATCTGATTATAAGATATGAATCGAAATTCTATCTTCATGCACCACACAATCTTCTACACTTGATGAAGACGTAGTGGATGTTCCAAATTAGTCTATTTCATAGGGTAGCCGATTTGAGTACAAGTTTTCGCAACCCTCAGTTCGGATTTTATTAATATCCAGTGACGGCTTGTCCATAGGGTCATTTGGTCAATACCTCCCAAAATTTTTGAGAATATATAAAAATATTAATTACGTGTTTTATTAAAATAAATTGATTTTCGCGTGTTTTAAATCAATGTAAGAATTTATATTGATATTTTTTTACTGTTGATGTGTTGTTTTGTAAAAATACTATTTTTGGTTCATGTGCATGCGCCATTATAGAAAATGTCGGTAGTGCAGAAAATTAAACAACTAAAAAGTGCTAACGAACTTAATTTTACAAAATTAGTTGGAGTTCAAGGCAAATGGTCGTCTCTTTGCAATAACTAAGTTTACGACAAACTAGCAAAGACAAAAATAAAGATGTTCATCGAAACTTTCGCAACGTAATGTACGATTTAGCTGACTGGATATGTGTTTGTTTATTATTTTCTAAAGACTCGTCAGACTCGCTATGGTGCAAATCCGGTGTGTTGATTAAAACATTTAAAAGAGAAAATAAAAAACATCCTTCGTCTGCAGAACACATGAAATGCTCGGTAAATTTTGAAACCGTAGGAAATGTTGATATTCGTACACACAGCCAGACAATGCTTATAGAAAATCCTTTTAGAGATCTTAATGAAAATGTTTCAAAAACAGCTTATATTTTTGAACAAAAATTGTATAAAATTTTGCAGTGCATTTGAGTTATTTATATTTTAAGTATGCCCATTTTTTAAATTGACATTTTGACCTCCAGTATGATTGACCACAGCCGCCACTGTTAATATCATACATTTTCAAGCTGATTTTGGATGCAGACATTTGATTTTTATATACCTACCTATTAAATTTTGGGTTTAGAATGGTCAACCTTGTTACTTTAAATGCAAACCATAATAGACGATAACATTATTTTTCATCAGCGTTTCCAAAAACTTTTTTTCAACTGGAATTATTATGTGATTAAAACGACAACATTAAAAAAAACAAGTTATTCAAAGAAACAAAACACAAAAGCTTCGTTATTTTGAACAAATTTTATTGTAATGATTATTGTAAATTCAACGGGACAATATTAAGTATATAAAGTTGTCATCGACGAAAAATTATGGAAGTGGAACTACAAAACGGATGCCCTAGAAATGGTAAACGATCAAACATTTACTGCAAGCCAGCCATCAAAAAACTAACAATAAAGAATCGAATGGATGACATGATCACGACCACGATCCAATAATGGAAAATTGCTAATTGGAATATCAGAGGGGGTTAAATGGGAAAGAAAATGAGCTTCTACAAGTGTTCGAAGAAAATAACTTTTTGACAAAAACCAAAATTAAAGGAAAGATTACTAAAGAAGTCCAGAACAATCACTTACTTTTTCTCAGCGGTGTTTCTAAAGGTAAAAGAGCTCAAGTAGGAGTGGGTTGTATCATCAGGAAGGAAGAATCAAATTATTCGAAGAAATGGGAATTGGTTAATAAAATGATAATGCACATGGTGTTTGAAAGTAAAGAGAAAAACAGGTTTAATGTAATAATACTATACGGCCCAAATGATGATGAATGTGTGGAAGATATTTTGGGCAGAAGTCTATTCAATAAGAGAGAGTGTGAGCGGCAAAACAATAATATTAGAAGATTTGAATGGTAGAGTAGGTAATAAGCAGTTATACAATAGCGAAGTTGTTCGAAATTATGGTAAAAATCACATAAACTGGCAAACGACGAAATTGCTAATAAATTTGGAATTTTAGTTGATGAATTACTAAATGATCAATTCAATAACAAACTGCATATTGAGAACCAATGGGATTTATTTAAAACAAGTGTCTTAAAACCTGCCACAGTAACTTGTGGAACAAAAACAGTGTCAAATAAGAAGAAACAGACACATTGGTGTAACAATTAAATTAAAGTAAATGTGGAAATAAAAAACTAAGCATGGAAAAATTCTCGATGAAGACAACAGAAAATTGCAATAAATATAAAATGCAAAAGGAGGAAGTGAAAAATCTTTGGTCAAAAGACAAAATCGTGGGAGAAGTTTGAGTGAAAAGATAGAGGCAAATTATTTTAATAACCAAAAACTATTTTATGGAGTCTTGAAGTTATCTAATAAAACAAGATAAGCAAAGATCAAAAGAATTAAAACGATGATGGGTGAGTTATTTTGCAATGGTGATGACATTATTAAGAAGTGGAAACAATACTTTCAAGAATTACTAGGTAAACAAACGAGCACAACAAATAAACGTCGGATAATAACAGAAGTTTGAGACCAGAAGTTACGAAGAAAACATAAAAGTATCAACCAGGGAGTCATCTGTTAATGCCGCAAAGGTGTATGCGAAAAAATTTCAATAATCGCATCATAAGAGTCAGAAAACCAGATGGAATCCAATCCTCGGATTGTCTTCACAGTGAAGTAAACGTTGAGTCATTATTTGTTGCAGCCAACTAATAGAAAAGGTCAAGGGAAAAAAAACGCAACTATCTACTTAGCGTTTATAGACTTAGAAAAAGCTTTTTATAAAGTTCAATTAAAAACCGTTGAAGCCAAGTCTTAATGCAAAAAATACTAAAACATGGCCTTATCAGAGCAATTATGAGTCTACATGTTCGGATAACATACTGTATGGAGAACTGGTACCAGGAATCTGAGAAATTTGCTAGCAATGAAGGACTAAAACAAGGAGTTTTCAAACATCGTAATGAATGGAATAATAAAGAAACAAAAAGTAAAACAAAAAAAGTTCATATAGGGTATTATGGTGCTGGAACCTGTTTAGCATTAGTGAATGTGCCTTTGCAGATGACCTGGTTATATTTAGGAAAAAGACGAAAACGCAATTAGAAACAATTTATAGATTTGGATGGAAGCCATTGAAAATAAGAAACATGAAGGTCAACATCGATAAAAACAAAAATAATGGCAATAGGGAAAAAATCTGAAAATTATTACTGTAACATGTAGATAGAGTACGTATAGAACAGAAGTTAACTCATATAAATACTAAGAGCAATAATTAGCAACTGACGTGGGGTACAAGACTCTATGAAATAAATGTAAGAATAACAAATGCATCCACACGTCTACCATGCATTCAAAACTGCGATGATAAACAATGATAGAAAAGTGTCAAGAAAAGTGAAACTGATTGTTTTTAAAAACATTTATTTGCCCATTCTAACATTTGAAGTGAATGTTGGATTATGACACCAAGATTGAACAGTGTAATTAAGCTATATGGAGATGAAATTCTTACGAGGAATATTAGCAATAACAAGAAAAAGATAGAATTAGAAATAGTGATGTAGAAACGAACTTTCAACAACCACAGTGTGTGATATAATAATCCAAAAGCAGTTTACGATGGTTTGGGCATTTAACAAAGATGAACAACAATATCCCAGTAAAAAAATTTGGGAGTGCAGAATTAAGTGCCATAGAATAAAGAGGCAGACCTCCAAATACTTAGGATAGAAACATTCAATTGACTCTCAAAAAGAAAAAAAAAAATACAAGTATAGTGGAAGCAAGAAAACTAGCCAGGGATAAGAAGCGATGAAGAAGTTTAAATCTTTAGTTGTTATTTTTAGTTTGGAATAGATTACTTAGAGAAAGAAAGAGTGTAAGGGGTAACTGTAGCAGTAAAGTAGCAGTTTCCACCAACGATTTCCATAAGAAATGCATTGCGCACAGGTGTTTTTAATTTAAACTGTGAAGATACCACACTCATTAATGCCATCTGCAAACATGATCGCATTAGATAATTCCCTAAATTGTATACATATGCTAAAGTTCTGGAGAAAACTGACACGACTGCTTCTAAAAAAATATTTAAAAGTATGACAAACGCTAACTTCAGTTTACTGCAGTTTTCATTTGTGATTTCATTCATAATACCTTTTGTCTCGCAAATTTTAATTATTTGGGGAAAACACATACATGCAAGTGTAATTTTAGTATAATTTATATTGATGAACTATTTATGTATTTGTAATCGGGGTTCAACTTATACAGTATATTGTCATTTTTCCTAAATTTCAAATTCCTCCCGTGATTTGTTACTTTGAAACTATGGAAGTATTACTCGCGCCAAACCATAACGCCACTTCTCTGTTTGATGACATCACATTAAGTGACAAGGACCAACGTAAGTAAAACGTCTATAGAACCTTATACCTTCGAGTAGAAAGGTGATGATTATATTATATTTATATATAATTTCTTGAAATCTCTGTCCGTCTGTTTATCATGTCCTCTGAGATGTTTAAAAAACTGAATACACCATTCGATAGAGTATTTTAAGGTTTGGATGCAAGGGTTTTGAAACTCGAACTTAACCCCCTGAGGTGGCTACACCACTCTCCCCAAACTTTAAAATTAATTTTTGTTTTAATTACCAAATATGTTTGTTTTGACAAGACAAACATCATTTTGACCTATGACCTTAAGGTCAAAAGTTATAGGTCAAAATTCATGCGTCTGTAGGACGTGCTTAAAGATTAGTATATTATATAATATTAAGACAGCATAATAAACATACAGCAGTGCATCTCTCGAGTGGCGCCTTTGAAGTTACTAATTCAAAAAATATTTTTACTCCATTTAAAGTGCAGAATTCGTACAGCCTCACAAATATTATGTTTTATTTCTAACATAAACTAAACAAAATGTAAATAAACCATTTTTCAAAAAATAGTGAATTTTCAATAAAATTAAATCTTAGAATCGATTGTTTGTTGTGTAGAGGTACGGTCCTGGCGGGCGGATTTATATTTAATTGGGTATTTTATTAATTTTAATATACGCTGCTGAATGTTTATTATGCTGTGGTTAATACATAAGAAGTTGTTTCCAGGTTGGCCACTTAATGTTGCTATATAATTGTCAAAAGTGGAATTAGTTGTCAAATAAGACGAGAGTCATTTGGAGTAGTGAAGTAGTTACGAAAAAAGTTGCACAAGTTATTTTAAATTAACTAGTAGATATTCCATTCCGCATTGTGTATAGTTCAACAAGTGCCCTTGTCCTAGGACAATGCAGATGCTGCCAAGAAAAATTATAAGGTTGCCAAGAGACTATTTGGTTTCCAAATAATAATCATACCAAGAACTTATCTAGTTTACTAAAATGAACAAAATTGTCTGTCGTTGAGTATGGTATCGTGAATAAGGCGACTCTATGTATTGCTGCCAAAAGTCAGTGTGCTGTTCAGGGAGAATAGTGCTATGTCTCTAGAGCATGTAATGCCTCATGTACATTATTTTGCGCTCTGGAAAGATCGTCTGTTTCCTTTAATAAACACCTGTCGTCTGTGTAGATAATTGTATAAAATTAACAAGACTGTGAACTGTGAAAGTTAATATTTCATAGCTCCTTCACGATAGCAATAGAATGACGTCATGCAGCAGTTTGTTACGAGGTTGTCATGTTTGCATTTAACTTTGCTTTTTACTACCTGCACTTCTAAGTATATTGCAACATCGTGAAGTTTTGCCAACTTAACATAAGTAAAGTATTAATAATTTACATTATGGTAACAGAAAACAGAAAAGTTTGACGTTATACTATCCTTAACGTAAATAGACTTTTTCTACGACCTTGTAAGAAAACACGATTTTCCTCCTTTGTAGAGGGAGGAAAGTGTAATTTCCCTCCCGAGGGAGGTAAAATTTTACCTCTCCGTTTTTAAATGACAATTTATTTCTAGAAATGTAAGATTTATTTATGAAATTACAAAAATTACATAGAAATATTAATGTTATAGTTGGTAATATTATTAAAACTAAAGCCATGTGGCAGAGAGAGTGAAGATTTACTAACAATCGGTATAGTAACGCTTCTTCCATCCGGATCCGGAGCAGAGTCCTGTTGGGGATTGTCATCATGTGAAGGTAATATGACATCAGACATAATCTGTTTAGCAACTTTAACTTTTTTGCAAGGGACTGCGCGATATATCCTTCCGCCACCGACGTACTTTGTCATCCGCCGTGTCTTTTTAAGGTTAAAATATCTCCTCCTACTTCTACTAGCAAAGATGCTGAAGTACAACGAAAGCTGTGTTCTGTGAATGTCGCTGGTTCTTTAATTGCAAGTATTTGGCTACCTTGCCAGGAATCTGAGCCATTGTGTTTTCCCATCACTTGAACAGTACATCTTCCTTTGAAGTAATTCACAAAAAATCTATTATGATTGGTCTTGTTCGATCGTAAAGCTTCATATTCTTTGTAGATCTCAGTTACATTAACGCCTTCCACAATGTGATCTGCTACGACAAATGTTCGTTGCTTGTGGGTTTTTGAATCGGGGATTTTCACTATTAAACATTTCCTGTCTTCAGTGTCATCAACTGTCATTTTTATTAGCTCGTCGCAACGCAAAGCCCCCATCACTCCGAAAAACTAACAAAACACTAACAAAAATCAACTAATAAAAAAAGAATTACTTACTTTCATTGCTAAATATTCACTATTGGGAGCCTCTTTGATGAATTTCATAACATGTTCTCTACTGAAGGTACTTGCTTTTTTTGGTCTATATCCAACCGCTTCTCGTTTTAATAATGCAATTACTTTGGGATATTTAATCTGAATGTTTTCCTTAAGAGCTAGTGTAGCACGCAGCATCGAATATTTGGACAAGAGCAACGGGAATTTAAGGGTCTTTGATAACGTAGAAAAGTAAATCAAAATTACATCTTCACTTATTTTCCTCACTTTCTTCTCAGACATCCATCTCTTGAATAGGGTATATTCTTTTTCTTATCTTTCTCGTGATCTTACTGATACTTCATCGAGAATACTTTGAGGAATTTCTTCTTCATCACTACTAATGATTGCACAATCTTCAAATCATAAAATCATAAAAGAAAAACAATAATTTTTTCACAAACATCGGTTGCCTTGGCAATTCAACCACGTGATCTGCATCAGTTGAAAGTCGGTTGCCTAGCACTTGTTACAGCAGAATAAACCTCAGGATCTGTTGTTTTATTTTATAAAATTAATAACTTCATCAATAACCATGCATGTTTTAAACCTTTAGAAACAACTCTTATAAAAAATAATTTGCTTTGAGTTTCAAAATAAGCCTGATTAGTAATAGATTCGATTAAATTAGATCATGCAATTCCTGTTCATGGGATAAATCATTACATACTCGAATCTTTTTTTTGAAATTCTTGGTCGGTCGTAGAAAAATCATATATATATATCACTCTGGAAGAAAGTGTCGTTCCCTCCCGCAGGTAACGTTTGATACCCGAGGCTTGCCGAGGGCATTAAGTTACCTAACTAACCACTTTCCTCCCTTGTAATACAAATAGCTATTACTTATTTAATGTAAACATTTGTTGACGAATGTTGTTAGCACTGATGAACTCATCTGCTACTTCATCAATGCAGATAGATGACATTATTTTACGATGGGCGTGTATAATTACTATAGGGGAGAGTGAGTAACAATAAGATATACCCCATATTATAGTTGATGTTTATATTTAACAGTTGGCACTACATGTACATATTTGTAATCATTATAACGGTTCTCCTTGTCAGAATTTAAACTTCAAATTTAGTTTTAGTTTAGCATTTAATTTGTCAGTAGCAAAGAAGTGATCGCATTTTGCGCTAAAAGTAATATTTACAGTTTACTAGGTAATATTTTATGAACATTTGAGTTCCTGTTAAATAATTTTTGTGACATAGGAGTGTAGTAGAGAGTTTCAAGAAGTGAAATTTGAAGACTTTGAAAAAATTGAGGTTTATTATTTCATAATATTTTTCTCTTGACATCAAATGATCAAATGAGACACTTCCTTATGTAGCAATCCTAAGCAAGTCCTAAGCAATATTTACTTTTAATTATTTATTATATTTTACAGAAGGCCCAAAAATGCCTAGAAACCCTCAAAGGAAAACCAATAGAGAAACCCTTTCGGGGGATCTAATGAAGAGAGCAGTAGAAGCTGTATTAAATGGTCACAGTATAAGATCTGTGGCAAAAGAAGAAGGATTGAGTTTTCAAACTTTGACAAGGTAGGATGTTGCTACTAATATTGTCATCAAAAAATTTTATAACCTGGTATTCTTTTTTCTTTTAGGTATATATAGAAAACCAAAGAAAATGGCAATGACTTAACCAGATATACGCCTAATTATGCCGTTAATAAAATTTAAAAAAAAAAATGCAAGAGACAAGTTTGGCAAACTATTTGATCAAATGTTCTCGAATTCAGAAAATGTAGAATTTTTCTTTTTGATAGGTTCATACTTACGGAAGTAGATTTTTTACCAAGCTCTGTACCTGATAGACCTATTCTTGATTAGAAGTTAGTTCACTCAAATGCACCACGTGAACAAGTAAGCTTAGAACAACCGGAACTAGTCAATTTATCTCACCTGATGTTTTCCTGAAGTTGCAGCAAGAAAAGAAAATCAGCAAGGGACAAAAAAAGAAGGAGAATGATACCGACGGACTCACCGGATAAAGCCGAGTTGTCAGAAAGACATAGTAACAGTAACAATAAACCACAGCAACAAAAAAAACATGGTAAAACGAAAAATTTATGACAGCGACGATGAAGACGAAGAATGGCAATCAGATACTTCGTCAGACTATGTCATTGGGATGGAAACAGACTCAATGAATTTTAATGAGTTAGAAATGAATCCAGATGTGGGAGATTATGTTCTTAAAAAATTTAAAAAGAACATCATAAATCTAAAATTATTTACTATGTTAAAAAACTGTTGTCCACTACAAAGAAAACAAATTAATTTTTTACGTATTTCCTTTTTAAGAAGAATTGAAAAAGTTCAAAATAAATTTTATTTTCAAGCAATTCCTGATACATCTCCCATTTCTAAAAGTGACATAAGGATGATTTTACCTCCACCAAGAAACTATGGTCAGACGAAGAGACAAAATTCTTACTTTTCCTTTAAAATTAATTTTGCCTTAATTGACATTCGTTGATTTTACTCTCAATTGATACTAAATAAGATACTAAGAACATGTTTTTTAGTAGCTAATAGAGTTTCCGAGTTCTAAATATTACTAATGTTTTTTCTTAAAAACTAAGAATAAGACTATGTTTATTGTTACCCATCTTCCGTCTTATTGTTACCCATCCTTGGGTAATTTTCACTATGTTTTATAATCAGCTGATAGCTCGTAATACTAATATGAAATGTGCCAAAATTTGTTGAAGTAGATATAGTCGTTTCGAAGAAATACAGTTTTGATCAGTTTTTGGTCGCCATCTTTAAACGGTTATAACTCCGACAGTTGACCTTTTTTGACAAAATTTTATAAGAACTTCCACTTATCCGCGTAATAATTTACTACTAGTAGGCATTGCTTGGTGATTTACTTGTCAACCTTTATTTGTGAAAATTCTGTGTAAAATTTAGTATTGTAAGTGTTTGTATTTAAATTACTGCAAGTAGTAAGTATTATCGTTGATTGAAATATTGGTAAAGACAGTCAACCGCTTGTATTTGCTTGTATCACGGATGCAATTCACATATTTATGTTGGGTTGCGTTTTTGTTTACTTTTTTCACCTGTACTGAAGCGCTAAGTTATAATGTGTACGATTCTTGAAATAGAATAGTTCAATTTATTCCACCGTTGTAAAATGGCGCAACATACAATCCGTAAAATTTACTTTTGTCAATACAATGTTGCAACGTTTTCAAATATTTAGTAAACGTATTAACTAGTAATTAAAAGTGACGAATTTTTCATTTATGAATAATACCATTGATGATACATATCTTGGATTTTAATGACAATGTTTTTTTAATAATTTACTAAAATACATGCGAAGCGTTATTTGTTAAAACAGTTTGGTTTGGTCGGTGTTAGATAAATAAGAAACAATTATTTTACAAATTATGCTTGCACTTTATTTTTTAACTTGCAAATAATAATGTTGACATTTGTTTGTCATTTAATAACTTCGTTAGGAATAAAGTAGAACATACTGGGAGAAATACCACTAGAGTTCAGAAACGCAAAATTATTGGTTTTTGTATCTACTTGTTTTACGTGTTCAGTTGAAAAGGATTTTAAATAAAATTGGTTTTCAAATTTTTCAATTCAAAAGGCAACAAGTTACCGTGTTTTTAGGGAAAGTGGGTTCCACTAGACCTTCAAATTTAAATTCACTTGGTAATAAAACCTATTCCTATTACTTCTAAAAATAAAAGTACTAGATTTTAGCTTGAGGTGTGTTGTCTCCCGACGCGGTGCGGATAATACGTGTATAATACACTATTCTTTTCTGTGACGAAATAAATGACGATTTAATATTGAAAAATCATATTACAATAGAATTAGAAAATTATTTAGGAAATTTGGTGTTAAAAATAGTACTCACTTTTTTCCCGAGGGAAAAAATAATTTACAAAAGTGACACTTTGTTATCTGTTAGTAGAGATAAAATGTATTACGAGGAGTCTTCCGGATTATCGTTTATGAGTCACATTCCTTATCGGCTTAGTCAGAAATTCTACAATTGCATACTTTTAGCAACACCTTTAGTAAATGAGTAGGCTTGTTATAATATTGTTTAGATGCAAACAGTTGAGTACGTTAGATTGTAATATAAGAAAATTCAACATTCGTTCCAACATAAAAAGGGATAGCGTTTCTATGTTAAAAATTTTAATTTCAATGACCAAAATTTAGAAATTTACTTGCGTAAGCCTAATAGATTTTAAAACATTTTCAACGGATAAACGATGTTAATGTAATAAATATATGAGTATGGAATTTTCAAAAGTATTTAAAGAAATTGTTTTTTTTTTTGGGAGAACGTTTTTCAACGATTAGCATAAACTATCAGCAAAATTACAGTTTTCTATTTCACATTTATCGGCAATACTGTTCTGTAAATTCTACAATACAATTGACGTATTTTCTTAGCACAAAGCGATACTACCGACCTCTGATGTTTAGAACAAATTTCGGGGTCGCATAATCCCGTAAGGTTGACTATCTTTACCAATATTTCAATCAACGGTATTGTTTATTCTGTGCCTAAAAATTAATTAGAAAAGTTCTTCACGATTGGTCAAGTTAAAACCTTTATAAATTAAATTCTATTCCACGTAGATTTTTTTCTTTCACCTACATTATTATATTTCTCATGAGAATCTGCAATTTTCGGGTCTTACACTTATTCTGAGACACCCTGTATATAAAATAAAAAGTTAAAACTAGCAGTTTAATAATTTTTAACGTTTCGATCACTCTGTAGATTAGTGTAGTTCTTGCAAGAGTATAATTTTTTTAAGGACGCATACTAAGCCGGAAACTGGGTATATATTATGAAACAATCGTATTTTAAAACATATTTGTCCCAAACTTAATTATAATTTACAATATTTTACAATAATAAAACAAATAAACGAAAATAATTTACCTTTATAGGCAACCTAAATAACACCAGTAAAAAAATCGATGTTGGCAACAATGAATAACAACACTCTGGCCGTACAAATGCGTGTGTATGTTTAGTTCGCAACGGGATTTTATAACTAGTGGTTCGTGCATAAAATATTTATTTTAATTTTCACAAATAAAATGTAAATCACGATAAAACAAAATTAAACTAAGTGCGTAGATGTAAATGTGTTGACTTTCCCGTTTTAAGAAGGCAGGATAAACACACACAAAAAAACAGTAAGTCTGTGGTTAATATTAATCTAAACAAATGATTTTTGTCAAAATTTAAATAAAACTGAGTCACCTTAGCTTTTGCATTAATATTTATTGGTTAATTATATTTGATGTCACTTTGTGACGTTTCCTGTTTACAATTTTTTTTAAATAAGGTAAGATTATTTATTATTTTGCTATTTGTTTTTCATTAAAACGTAATTTTGGTGTAATCATAATTAGTGTTAGACCAACCAAAAATAAATGGGCTGACCATTAAGGCAATTAGTTAATTGCTTAATGAAGTAACAAGTTTAACACCTTCATCATTTTTTTTTTACGTATTTCTTACTAAAAAAGGTTTTCGTTGCAGGTCCGGACTTAAAATGGCTTTTTACCCTAATTTGGTAGCATTTTATATTGCACTTCCTCTCCTACTAATAGTGTGTAAGTACGAAAAAAGATTATTATTTACACTTCCTGTTTATTTGATCTGAAAAAGGATTGCGTTTAATGAAATGAATAAAGAGCACAAAGGCAATTAAATTAAAGGTTATTTGCAATACCAATGTTTTTATCTACTGCTTATCAAATAACGATTTGTTTCGAAATATTTATCATTAAAACGTTAGAGCAGGGTGAAAGTAATTGTTTGTTGCAAATTCTATACATACAGAGTGTAACATAAATCCAGTATTTGTTTTTAATAAATTTGTATACAGGGTCCTACATTAATGCGTTGTTCTTTCCCAGCTTTCTGAGTTTAAATTTTTTTTGCGAACACCCTGTAACACAAAATCTAAAATATTAAAAGTCTAACGTCGCTCCTAAAATTTGTTTATTAAATTTATAAAACAAAGTCGCTATCATTTTTTAAAGTAAAAGGTTTTTATGGAAAAAACAATTCTGACAGGGAATCAGAAAATAATTAGATGATCATGTAGACGTTGAGAAACTACACCAGAACACCTTAAAAGATACAAGGTGCTTCATTAAAAAAAAACATTTTTTTTGCCATCTCGTAAAAAATTAACTTTACGAAATAGTTCTTTTGAAAGCAATGATGTTATGTATAAACTTTGTTTATCTATCTCCTCCTATTTCGAATAATTGATGTATAAGTGCTTACTACCCAAATTTTAATTACAATTTGAATCACCGATGCGTACGAAGTTTTTCTGCTTTACTATAAACCATATTGGTGATTTAATTAATGAAATGTCAATTATCAAACACAACATTTGTCATTTACATGGCTTACTTTGACAATGTTAACAATTCTGTAATTTAAGTAACTGTGTTATTCTACGATTAAATAACTCAATAACGGCTCAAGATAGAGACAACATATGATATATTTTTGAAATCAGAAAAAAAACTCTTCAAAAATGTAATCCAGGGTGTTGCGTTAAAAAATACATTATATTTATGTTTTGCCTTGTAAACGGCGAGTAACTGAACTATAGATAGCATTTTAAGAAAATTGAGTTAGAACCATACTACTTTCATGTACTACTTTCTACGAGCAATAATATGGGTGGGTAATTTATAGTACTTTTTTACAAGAAGTAATTTCTCTGATTCAGGGACTTTCAGTTAAATTTAGTGAAACTTTAAATTTTTGTTGATAACGATGCCGGGCAATCACGCAACACGCAGTTGTTGTTAATGGTATACATACACGGTGTAACATAATTCAGGCCAAAAGTGGTGACCCCGACTTAATATGCAATCCATTAAAGCGTATCACAATTCAATAGTAAGAAGATTCCTACATCGTAGTAGTGCGTGTACAATCCAAGTAAGTGTGTCAGCGAAAATAATTGAACTAACTCCAAAATGCCATAGAGTCCTATACTTAACAGTGAGGGTTTACAATCCAAGTCAGTGTGTCATATCGCGCGTAGCATTAACTTTGAAACCAAATATTTTAGATTTAAAAAATATTAGCATTTTTGGTCTTTTATATGTTGTTCACAATTATAAAAACTATTTATTGCCAAATCTGCCTAAAAATTGATCCACGCCAACACGTTCAAATTCACCTTCGAACGTACTCTACATATAGTCGCTCGTAGCCGTAACTTTGATATCAAATATTTTTGTTTTAAAAAATATTAGCATTTTTATTCTCTGATATGTTGTTTATAATTATAAAAAACTATTTATTACTAAATTTGCATAATAATGAATCCACGCGAACACTATGAAAGAAGCTATTAAAATTCAATAGGTGTAAGTGTACTTTCCAAACTTGTTAAACATTTTTTTATAAACAATTGTTAAAATAAGAATTATTTGTGTAAATTAATTGTTGTTTTAGTAGTTATAAACCTTAAGTCAATATAAATAATATTTACATAGCGTTACTGAAAAATTCATTTTTATGGTTGCATTTATGGCTAACTTCACATGGGTGCGATTTTTATTTATAACGGGTGTTCAAATAAAAAACTGTAAAAATTGAGGCTTCCACGGCCGGAGTTATTATTGAAACAAAGACGTCTTCCGGGTTTTGACCGTGTCGAAAAGGTAACCGTAGTTGCCAAGCTTTCGCCACATATTCTAAGGGGTTTCATCAGGGCGAGAAACTTGAAAAAAACAAATGAAAGTTATTATCTTCTTTTAGTTGGACTTTGAATTGGGCGAAAATAATTGAACTAACTCCAAAATGCCATAGATTCCTATACTTAACATTGATGGTTTACAATCTAAGCCAGTGTGTCATTCATTGCACGCAGCAAAACTAAATAAATAAACATTATCATACGTCATCTTTCCATCTCCAAAATTGTCACATACACGGTGATGCTTTTGAAAACGGGTCATACAGCGCACAGAATAAAACAAAAACCCCGGAAAATATGCGAACTAATTTTAAAAACTCGTGGTGGTAATATAATCACTCAATCACTGCTTGCAGGTACATACCGTGTAGAGCAATACACAATCGTGTTGTTATTGTTAGTGTTTCATTTTGACACTTTTACATAATAATTGTATTTTTCTTCAAGCGACAATAAAAAGGCATATTATTGAACTACTGGCAGACGTTAAAAACGCTTTTTACTGTCTAAACATTAAAAAGCAACAGTTCTTTGTTTTACAACTATTTAGAGGTTGGTACCTCGGTTATGTCATATTATTAATGTAACAGTAAAGTACCAACTTGATTCGTCTAGAATAAAACGTCACTATAACACTCGAAAATCTCGAAAATTTGAAAATAACACATAAAAACTAACAATAAACGCTTAAAGAAAAAATAATGTATTTTACTTGGAATTAAATAATATAATTGTTTCGCTTAATTTGCTGTCTCGGCTGACGCCTCGCCAGCAAACTTTTAAGCTCAACGATTATATTATTTAACTCCTAGTAAAATAATCTACTATTGTTCGCTGAGTTAAGAGTTTTGTTATAAATAAAACTTTAGTAAAAATATATTTAACTTTATTACAAAAGTTTAAGAATTTTAATTAACCACAAATATTTAAATTTGCACCAAAATGCTTTTTGCTTGGCCTGTACTTTTCAAATAACGACGCCACCAGCCACGCCTTCTTAGGGCTCTTGTTTTTATCTGTGAGCTATAGGGATTTAGCATTGTGAATTGGTTTTTTTCGAATTCCTGCTCGCCCTTTCATGTGACAAAAATGGTTTTGGTATCAAAACACAGCGCATAGCGCTCGCTATCAGAAATCAGCTGAATTACACGGTCTTTTTGAAAATGCATCAATAAAAATTAGTAATTTTTAATGTTTATTTATTGTAACCTTCCTATTTAATTTAGTTGTAATATTATTGGAAGCTGTTCCTTGGGAATAAAGCTTTTTATTTGCTTATTAATGACTTTCCTTTTAGCCTTATTGTCAAAACGTAGGAATGTTGATTGTTTAGGCAGCCCAATACTATTTTTCTTTTATTATCAAAACTTACTTTGTTTTTATTGACAAATTTTTGAAAACAACGTGAAATTCCTAATAGCGACAGCTAATGGACTAATTTTAGCTTCATTTTGATACCAAAACCTTTAACTTGTTCCGGCGTGAGCATACGTAATGCCAAAACGCAAATCCATGCTGAAGTAGTGACCCTCGACGTTCGGCATGAGGAAAATAGACGTAGTCGACGACGACGAGTACTTCAGATGACTAACAGGTCGTTGCTACATAGCTGCCAAGATGAAATCCGCACCAGACGGTACGAAACTCGGTCACCCAAGTCTTCGACGTTCCACTGTGCTAGAGCCACACACCTGTCTGCCAATTCGCCTTTGAGTAACACCAGCATCATATCACGTCAGCATCTGCAAGTGCAACGTAAATCAACACAACAACTACCACACTAGCCGCAACCACACAACAATCGTCAACGCATCATTATCGATTCATTTTTCGGATGGCCTCACGACTGGACCATTCAACTCAACGAAATTCTCCATATTGTGATAACTTCCAAAATACTCTTAAAATTAGATAGGTACATAAATTTTGTAGAACATGTCGAAGAACTTACCAAAAGTATCGGCATTTATTCAAATAAACTCATTGGCTTGACGTCACAACCTTTATCGTGAATATAGCGTGAAGTACTGTTATTGCGATTTTACCCATGTGAAGTTAGCCATAAATCCAGCCATAAACATGAATTTTTCTGTAACGCTATGTAAATATTGTCTATATTGAGTTAAATGTTTATACCTACTAAAACAACAATCAATCACCACAAATAATTCTTATTAATACTACTACTACTATTAGCATTTATATTCTTAGATATGTTGTTTATAATTATAAAAACTATTTATTGCTGAATTTGCCTAAAAATTGATCCACGCCAACACGTTCAGATTCACCCTCGAATATACACTAAGTATGTCGCGCGTAGAATTAACTTTGAAACCAAATATTTTAGATTTAAAAAATATTAGCATTTTTGGTCTTTTATATGTTGTTTACAATTATAAAACTATTTATTGCTAAATCTGCCTAAAAATTGATCCACGCCAACACGTTCAAATTCACCTTCGAACGTACTCTACGTATAGTCGCGCGTAGCCGTAACTTTAATATCAAATATTTTTGTTTTAAAAATATTAGCATTTTTATTCTCTGATATGTTGTTTGTAATTATAAAACTATTTATTGCTGAATTTTCCTAAAAATTTATCCACGCCAACACGTTCAAATTCACCCTCGCACATACGTTGATATCAAATATTTATGTTTTAAAAAATATTAGCATTTTTATTCTCTGATATGTTGTTTATAATTATAAAAACTATTTATTACTAAATTTGCATAATAATGAATCCACGCGAACACTATGAAAATTCACTATTAAAATTCAATAGGTATAAGTGTACTTTCCAAACTTGTTAAACATTTTTTTTATAAACAATTGTTAAAATAAGAATTATTTGTGTAAATTAATTGTTGTTTTAGTAGTTATAAACCTTAAGTCAATATAAATAATATTTACATAGCGTTACTGAAAAATTCATTTTTATGGTTGGATTTATCGCTAACTTCACATGGGTGCGATTTTTATTTATTACGGGTGTTCAAATAAAAAACTGTAAGAATTGAGGCTTCCACGGCCGGAGTTATTATTGAAACAAAAACGTCTTCCGGGTTTTGACCGTGTCGAAAAGGTAACCGTAGTTGCCAAGGTTTCGCCACATATCCTAAGGGGTTTCATCAGGGCGAGAAACTTGAAACAAACAAATGAAAGTTATTATCTTCTTTTAGTTGGACTTTGAACTGGACATTCTTGAGGTAGTGGTGGTAAAACAAAAACCGATTAATTGTTTTTAGATCAAATCGATTAATTGGTTACTTATGGAAAATCATACATCAAAACCGATTTTAAAAGTCAATTGCTTAACCGCTTGATCGGTTTTTACAAAGATCGATTTTGTCTCCTTTTTTTCGGTTTTTTATCTTCACAATTATTTCTTGAGCCTTTCTTTTCTATTTTACTTAATCTCTTATCTGACAATAAACTTGATAAATGTGGTGTACTGTTATTTTCAATTAGTTTTGTTATGTTGTGAAACGGGCGCTCGTGTAAATACCTTTAAGCAACTAGCCATAAAAAGTATGTCATTCAAATTGGTTCATTCTCTATACCTATGTTTTAATAACCTGAGTTACACGATCGAAAAACACGAAAATGTCCTCTGAAGTGTCGTTTTCTTTTAATTAAAACTAGCTATACAAACATGTGAAATGTTTTGTAAATGTAGTAAATGTTTTATTAATGTTGTAAATGTTTTGTAAATGAAGTAAATATGATAAATATTCTGCCAGTTTAGTAAATATTATGTAAATGTAGTAAAAATGAGAAATGATTCGTAAATGTTCTAAATATTTTGTAAATAGATTAGAAGTTTGACAAATATTTTGGAAATGTTGTGAACAGAAATCTATAGCCCGTGGTTGATGGATGTGTTAATTGAATACGCATTTTTCTAAATGCCTTCTAAATGAAATAAGCTTTTGGGCAGCTACAATCGAAATAATGATACCAAAACATTATCATAATGCAAACATTCTCAAGAATATTCAGAGGTTTATTAAAGAAACTGAAGCTATAACGGTTCTAGAAGTAAATTATGACGATAAAAATATGCTACTAAATATAATAATTTATAGGGCGTTAATTAATCTTAATTTTATACATGTAGTTCACACTATAAAGTGTGACTCAAAAGTTTGGTATAATGAGTGTAATTTTTTAAAATATGTTTTAATAAAAATTATGTGGTAGTTTACTTCAAATTTCTTCAAACTTTGGAGCGGAGACAACCATTTTTTTAAAATGTAACCCCCCCCCCTTTGATCTCAATTTTTGAAAGGGTTTTTTTTTTGTGGTTACATCTGTAGTTCCATAGTTCAAAATTTGAAGTAACTGGCTATTAATAGGTAAATCTCTTGGAAATGTCGTGAAACTGTGTGAATACATTCTTAAAATTTTATGAAATGTGTGAAAATGTCTCATAGGTTAATGTAGTAAAACATGTGATAAATGAAGTAAATGTTTTGCAAGTATGGTAAATATTTTGAAAAAGAGTTAATTGTTTTGCAAATGAGGTAAATGTTAGGTAAATGTGTCAGATGTAAATGTGGTGTACATAATATTCCTTAGTGGCCAACCCTCGGTTTTACTACATTATGCTAAATTTGATAGCTACTTGGATCGCAACTTCCACTTCTTTATCTAGATAACTAGTATTTTCCGAAATCTAGCCCGATAATATTTGTTAAAGATAAGTTGAATATGATATTCTAATTTAAAAGTATTATTTTAATATAGTAACAAACAACGAATGTTGAAACCGGTATGTTTTGTATATGATGATGACCTTACTTATTTCCGGAATTATACGTTTGATAACTAATATTGTTGTATATATTATTGAGTTACAATAGTAGTTTGATGCTGAAGTTTACAATCTTCGTCAAATTTAAAAATAATTTTAATAAAAATTGGAATCGATAACAAAAAGTTAAAATCACAAACCATGACCTGTTGTGACGATTCTTGACATAATTTATTTTTATATGATTTTGTGACGTACATTTGTTTCGCAATTACTCCTTAACTATAGTATATTTATACAATAGTATCTAGTGTGACAGCACTAAAAAACAATTTAATGCATTCAACATGTTATTATTTTGATTTATTTTACATTATTTATACTTGCTCTCTGGAAAATATTTACAGTGTTAACTGATAATGAGAAAAGTGTGAATTTAAAAAATAGCAAGTTTTTGAAATTAATGAATATGACAGTTAAACTGTTTGAGGAAACGGTTTGTACTCCACAAACGGTCAAGAAGAAGAACTAAAGGCAAGTTCAAGGTTATCGGAGTTTGCATAGAAAGCTTGGGTTTAATAGGTTACAAAAGATGTAAGAAAAAGAAGAACCAACAATCAAAAGGTCCAAGAGACTAATAATATTCTGTTCACTGATGAACAATGTAGAAGAACATTATGAGAGTGTACGCGAAATCATCTAAAGAAGCTTCGTGGTCAACCGAATACAAAAGGATTATCATTCCGCTTCAGTGATGGTGGAAGAGTGAGTCACCAAGGCGTGATAAACATCCATTTTTGGGAGAAAATTACGAAAACATCGTTAAAATTCTATTTTGGAAAGTGTAGTCAATCTTTTAAATACTACTACTTAAAAAATAAATAATGGAGTTTTCCATACGATTACGTTTTTTGTGACAAACCAACAACAATGCAGCATTAAGGCAAGTTGTCCTTGAAAAAAATCTGGATCCAAATTCTTTAATCTACAAGTTATACTCAGATATGCTCTAAAAGGCACTCAAATTTGGAGTGGTTAAAAAAAATCGTTGACCCAGGTACGCATAATATTCTTTAGGAACTCTGCGATCATAATTTAAGGTCGTCACTTGGTGGAGTGGTTTGATAGTTTTTGCCATAATCCTTATTTCTAGTTCTACATTCATTAATGAATTGAGAACGTGGTCTCCCTTTCGGGCTTTTCCAATTTATTATGTCTTCACTACTTATTTTCAGTGGTCCTTCACTTTTCGAATTTGTCAGACTGTCTGCGTTCTTCTTTTGACTATATTGCGATGGTTTGTAAAAGTTTATAAATAAAAAAAAAATTCATTTATCAATGTGACTCTCAAAATTAATTCACTCAGGGTCTTGAATTCTTTAAACAAACACTAATAAATTACAAAATAACAAATTTAATCTACACACCAAATCAATTTTTTACAAACGAACAAAAAAAAACTACACAAACTTAATTTGAATATGCAACGTGCGCTTTTAAAAGAAATTTAAATAAAAACTAATACATATTTTTTTTATTTTATGGGAAAAAATACAGATTTTATGAAATTACAACAAAATATGCTCGATGACTCGCGGTGATGTCAGCAGATGTGAACAGCTTTGGTGTTTGAAAATATTTCGCCTTTTACTAAGTGCACTTATTTAATTTATTTTCGATGTAATTTTATCGATCTAAATTTATGACCGTATATAATTAAATTTTATCGATCAACTTTTACATAATAATACTTCGAAACTCAACAGCTGACTGTTCTTCATTGTACACTCTTTTTTCTCTCCTCTACCACTTAAAAACAGTAGTGTCTCTTTTTAAATCGTTTGCTTCCTTTTCCACTACACACAAACTGTTTCAACTTTTAACATTTCACAAATCGTTCGTCTAAATAGAAACTCGAACCTTATGCACTTTTTGAATACGTGACCGTCTGTCTCGCATCGACATGCAATGAACTGTTTTTGTTCGTTATCAGCGGAAACACTTTTAAAAACACTTCCTCAAACGTAATGTCAATTTTGCATTTATGAATGCTACAAATAATAGCTTAAACTACTTAATATTATTTTAATTAAATAATCGAAAGGATTTATTTATAAAACACAAAACAAATTCTTTTCTTAAATAAAATGTAGATCGTTTTTTAGAAGTCTTAAATTTTTATCATGTTAATTCTAAGTTTGATTTAAATAAAAACATCCCTCCCTGACCTATCTGAGAGAAACTACAAGTAAAAGTGGACCTACCTGAACCTGCGTAACCCGGGCAACGCTGGGTATTTACAAGTAGGTCTACATGGGTCTGCGTAACCCGGGCAACGCAAAATGCATTTTAGGCAACCGTGTGTTACGGTTTTATTTTCTGATTTCGTTGTGTGTTATACCCCGATAACTCCTGAGGGCGGTGATTAAGACATTCCTTGTCAATTAAAGACCACACTACGGTTTCGCATTAGTTAAGCTGCAGACAACCGGTGGATACCAAGTCTAACAGGAGTTGGTTATGCTTCATAACTTAATCGAGGGAGCCTAACGCCTTCCGTTTCTCTTCTCACACCTCCCCTAAGAGCAATCCTGGGGTTATTTAATTTCCCGAACTGTCGATATCGTCACTAGCAGAAAACTCTTACTCTCGGAACTGCATTCATCAGATTACAGCTAAGTTTTATTATTTAAGTAACTTATACACTGTTAATGCGTATAAAGCTCATGTACATATGACATGAAACGGCTTGATCTTTAGTTTTTAAGTAAATTTTTATTTGGTGGTATTCTCCACAACCGAACGTTTTTAACCAGCTCAATACGGGCTCGGGCTCTTCACTTAGAGCGGTTGACGCGAAAACAAAAAGCCTTTTGGGTTTGCGGGAGGTACTTACCTCTTGTAATCTTAGTTTAAGTCAGTGTCGTTGCATGTACGACTAGATAAATCGCCGTGTGTAAGTGATATGTGTACGCAGAGTCTTCCTATTAGCCAATCCTCAATTGGAACGTTACCATTAATTTTGGTCTAACTAAAACTTACCTGTGAATCCGGCACATTAATTGCGAAAATTACTTATTATTAAGCGAGGCAACTGCTAACGTACGTGAATATATCTGACAGTCTCTCTTTCTGTCACATTCACTTATTACTATAAGATTTGTTTGCTGTTTTATTAAATTATCTGTCTTTCTCTTAAGACTAATTGTTGTGTTTGATCTAGCGTATTAGGCTTTAAGTAAAAACTGTTAATCTCCTGTTGGTCGGTTTTATTTCTTTCTCCGCGAACCTAGTGCGCTACACCGATCCATATTTCCCTTCGGTTCTTTTTCTGTTTATTCCTCTAGAGCCGTCGTCAGTTGTAAACCTCAACCGTTACACGTGACATTTGTCATGTATTTTAGGTTAACGGTGACATGATTAACATTGAGGATTCTAATTCCTGATTGATTAATATTTTGATTGTATGTTTGAATGCATTAATAGCTTGTTGGCATACAGGCTGTGATTTACTGAATATTGACTTTTGCAAATGTTGCTTGTTCAACAAAGAGTTGGGTTAGGCGTTTTTATAAAAAAGTTTTAGAGTCACTGAATTTTTATGTTTATTGTTATAAGGTAATTGTTGCAAAAGGTTAAAATTTTAAGATCACCAAAGTGTTCAGTGGTTCTCAACCAAAATAATTATTTTATGGTTCTCCCAAACAATTAATCCTTGAATAAGACAAGTGAGGTTATTTTTATTTAACTTTTGTTTAATGATGTCTGCAACCAGTTTAAATATTTCCACATGTATTAAAACCACCCTGTATTTTAAATAATAACAATTCACATCGTTACCTCCTGTTCTGTAAATTTTCGTATGTCCTAAATTGATATATTTAATAATCTTTTTCTATCTGTCATCGCATACCTATTTCTGGTGGATTTTACGAGAAGGGCATATATTGTGTCTTCACTCTAATGGGTTTTATTATATTTTATTTTACCACATGAATTAAAGATTATAGTAGGTTATGTTAAACATGTTGGAACAAAATTGGTTCACTAATTAGTTAGTTCATAGAGAGGAGTTTTTCTTTAAATACTTTTATTTCAAAAATATAGGACCCCTTCTACAACTTTTCTTGAACTATTTTCTTCTAAAACGTTTTTCATATTTTTTTATTGTTACTAGGCTTGACTAAATTCCGAATGGGCGTGTTTGCGTATGGAGAGTAACAAACTACTTCGAAGTAAATATTTCAAATTTCATGTTTTTTGACTGGCGAGAAATTATCTATAACTTTTCAGCAATAGATTTTTCAAGCTTTGACATCTGATCATTTTCATATAAAAACTATAAAACATATTTAAAAATACATCCTAAGGTAAATTTAATTATCTCTAATTTTTAACAAAAAAGATCCTTTATAAAAAAATTTTTAATTTGCAACAATACTGTGTCGCACAACAACTTTTATGCAAGGCCGAAGTAGCAAACTTGTCAGCATAAAATGTTAATAGAATAATTATATAAACAAGATACATTGTATTATTGTGTAGTAGTGCGGTCAGTATCAGTATCTTTTCATCACGTAGGGTTCCAAAGTGTTGACGTCCCGACGCCTCGCAAATTAAACGATTAATTTTTTTAAAATCAATACCTATGCCTTTTAATTTTAAAACGTGTTTTTAAATACAAAATCTGCAGTTGGAAACATTTGGCTAACTTCTCTACGGTTATTATTTTTTTTAATCAGCGACCAGAAAAATCTTCTGTATTTAAAAAAAAAAACTACACTAGCGAAATACGGTGGGGCACCATCATGTTGAAACCAAATAAAATTTGCTAGTAAATCTGGTAAATTGGTTTTTACAATCTCACCCCAGACGTTAACTGTTTTGGGATCCTTTCTGGACCGATATCTACAGTTTTGTCTGTTGACAGTACCATTTAAACAAAAATTAACTTTATCTGAAAAAAAAAAAAATTTTATGTTTGTGGAATTCTGGATTACCATGACATTTTCACAGTCGTCATATTCGTCTAATTCTTGGTGAAAAGTCGTTTATCTGTTGAAAGCGATGTTCAAAGCTTTTGGACCTCATAGAAGTGGACACTTTCAACATAACTAAAAAAACTATTTAATTTGTTTCGCAACAAAGTTCCATATGAAGTCGAGTCAACTTGACGTATTTTACGCTCTCTGAAATAGTGGATGAAAGTAGGTAATTTGATCCGATCTTTATGGATTTTTCGAAAGCGCTTTATACGATGACTCATAATATTATTATCAAAAAAATTAAGCAGTTTTGCTCTTTACAAACTTCGATTAGTTCCTACTTAAGCGGTCGCAGTCAGTGTATCAAATATAATCTAATCCTACATCTGGTGCACCCCAAGGATCTCGTTTAGGCCCGCCTTTATTTTGATCTTCATAATTTTTTTGTGGGCGATCTAAAAATTTTCTCGACAATTAGTACTTCCAAGGTTTGTCTTTAATTTAAATTTAGTTAATTAATTAAATTGATAACAAATGTAATTGCTGTTGTAATGATTCATATCTTATCGAGTCTAACGAATTCAATAATCTGGGAGTCATTTTTATCGTAAACTCACGTTTTGTTACCTACACATCAACAATTTGTTAAGACTTTATTATTACAAACTGCAAAACTTTTCGAAATATTAGTACGGTCAAAACTGGAATATTGTTCTTTAAATTGATATCTCAAGCACATACCTCTCTAGGAATCTGTTAGAGAAAGTTTTCGAAATTCTTATTTTTTAGAACTCATGGATTGTATGCTGAATGAGGTTACACTCTTCTTCCACATTATTGGCAATAAACTAAATTATTTTCAAGTTTCTTGAATGAACCCAAATCCTCAGTACTCTTATCACCAAGATTTCATAAATATCAATTTCAATTATGTGCAATGATTTTAATTTTACATCGTCAAGGAAACGACATTACGTTGCAGAATTAATTATCTATAGTTCGTTCACGATAGCAATAGAATGACGTCACGCAGCAGTTTGATACAAGGTTGTCATGTTTGCATATAACTTTACTTTTCTACTACCTGCACTTCTAAGTATATTGCCACATCGTGAAGTTTTGCCAACTTAACATAAGTAAAGTAACTATAATTTACATTATGGTAACAGAAAATTTTCAATGTCATATTGTCAGTAATAAATTACTAAGTTGACGACGTCATCCTATCCTTAACGTAAATAGACTTTAGTTTAAGATTATGATTTTTGTTATATGTATTACTGGAATTTTCTTCCTGTTCAACAATAAATAAATAAATGACGTTAATGAATCGTGGCATGCAAATTCTTCTGTTCAATTTATCTTTTAAAGGTTCGTAAATTTTCTAGGGTTTTGTTACTAGAACACGGAATATTCTACTAAAAGCTTTTCTTTTCTTTTGTATTAATTTTTATCTCCAAGTTTAGATCATGAAAAACATACTGACTTAGGGTTAACCTTATTTGATTAAACTGGAATTTTGTTTATATTATAAATGAAATGTCAGATAGTAAGTAACATATAAACTTTTCCTTTTACATACATTTGTCTTAATTTTTGTTTACTCTACCTATCGCATTATATAAATATTTCAAAATTAAAAAAAATAAAAGATTTTTATCTCTTTTTGCCAAGTACGTCGTACTGCGTTACCTTGAAACATAGCAATAAACATCGATCGCGTCGTAATACAATTTGGGTAGTTCCAACCCTTATTCTAAATTCAAATATTCATCCGATTTAGCATCTTGGTTTTTCTACTAAAATATTTAATTCTCGGTTTTATTAATATGTATCGCGACCAACGCGACATTACAAGTTTTTCATTACACGGGGATGGTCCGCTTTTAGGTTTTTTTTTTCGTATTACTCAAAAATTTGCTGGGGTTCGGGCGTATTATTAGTTTTACACGATTTTTACACGCAATTGTATAGTAATTAACTAAAATTTATGTATTCAGTGTCACGTGTGCCTTAGTTAATTACATCTTAAACAATGAACATACAAATTTAATATTCACACCTTATTAGCATTTTGAAATATGGTACAGTTGGGGTCTATGAAAATGAACAGTTTTGGATCGCAATCCTCCCTGACAGTTACAGTCTAAACACAATGCTTGATTACACCTTACTTATTCTTGCAGGTTTTATGATCTTTTATCACATCTAAACATGAGAAAATTTCAATATAGAACAATTTACTATAGTATTAATTAATAGACAATAGATAATGTTTGATGTTGATACAAAGAGGGCTTTAGTAGTGGAGAAAACTTGAATTTAGAAAACATAGAAGGAGAATTAGAAAGCAATTTCATGCTTAATTAGTTAATTATACTTTAGTAGTGTTTTACCCGCCAAGAGTATTACTGTGTTATGTTAGTGTTTACTATGTTCTCCGTCTTTTTTTAAATATAAATTGAAAAATGACAAAATTAGGCTGGTCATTATCATTTTTTTAGAATAAATTCAAAAAAAATTTTAAAACAAATTTTTTAATAAAAGTTGTTTCTAATTATAATTTAAATGTAAGTATTTTTTTGTCTAAAAACTATTTAGATCCGATAATTAAAAGTTACAGCCTCGGTTACAGTAATCACATAACATTTTTTTAACTTCAAATCAAATAGATGCAGTAAACACGTAACATTTAATTCAACAATATCTTCATAAATATTATTGATGCAAACAAAAAGTTTTGAAAATTTATTTAAATTTAGAATATGGGGATTTTCTGAAGTTCAACAAAAAATTTTGGAGCTATTTGACCGAAATTGCGTCGAAACCATTGATCCTATGAGAAGAACTTAAAAAAAACCATGTAAGGTAAAATCTTATTTTCCAGAACTGTTAAATAACCTTTGGTATCTTTTGTTTTTGGTTTGGTAATGAAAAAGAATTCATGAAATTATTTCAAAAACGGTGAAATCTATTTTAATATAAACATAAGTAATCAAAAGTTCAGTAACATTCAATCACTCAATCGAATTAGACACATAGTTACACTCGTCGCCATGTTCTTGATGGCCCTGGGCCGTCACTTTCGCTGCTCTCTTCAATAGGTATACTATTCCACTATTAGTGGGTTGTCGTCTTCGTCCCCTATAGGATCGTCGGAGTTGTCTTGAGGCTCGTCATCGTCGTCCTCTTCAATGATAAAAAAAAGTGGCCTCTTTCTCGACCTTCAATTACTTTTGTACTTGGTGGTATGTGCGTTAGTGGTGATACGACGCTGCCTCTGTGGTTGGAGACAAACTGGTCAAATTGGCTTTGATGACTTTACAAAAGTACGGAAGGGTATATCGTTGAGGGTGTCTTTCGTTTTGTCTCCTCCAAATAGAGCAACTAAAGGAAAACTAGATCCACTAATGATTGATTTTGTCTGAAGTGACAAGAGAATACAGATTAGTTTTAAGAAGCATTGAATAATATAGTAGAATTTTTGGAAAGCTGCCAAAGCGCTTTTGTAATGGTAAATCCAGAATAGTTTTTAAAGTATTTCTTTTTTTTTGTTCGTTGTTCTCCTTTAGAATAAATTCTTATAAGTGTTGTTCCCCAAAAACTAATTGGGCCTTCTTAGGAGTAAATAAAGGAAGAAAGGAGTTATAAAAACACCAAGCTCTCTAAAGAGAGTTTGTAACAAATTTAAGGCGACAATATTTTATATATACCTTTATTTTATGTATTATATCTTTGATTGTATACATTACGTATTAAAAGTATTTTTCTGTTCGGGTTATTTGTCCATATCTATTTCAAACATGTCATAATTAACAGATCATTTACCTTAGTATAATTCAAATAAGTATTGTTATTGTACGTTAATTACATTTACTGAAATAAACAGTTTAAATAAGCGACCCAAAACTTACCATTTTCATAGACACCAACTGTACATCCAGGTATAGTTGAAATTATGAGAGAATCCAAGAGGAACTATGTCGTTTTTACACATGTTATATGACGAAGACGAATTGGAATATTTAAACAATTTTCGTTATCGTGTAACGAATGCATTTCAACTGAACCTACATTTTAACATGCAGTGTTGGTTTTAGTTGCTATTCGACTGTTGTGATCCAATACATTCGTAATCCGATATCTTAATCTAAACCAAAACTCAAGCCGTTATTTCCATTTTTCTCGGACAGTCGTTAGTCCTTTATTAAAATTATCTGGAACTTTTGATTAGGATAATATGGGATACGATAAGGGAACGTGATATAATATTATTAATTAAAATTTATAAAGGTAGTTTGTGCTACTGAATGTTTAGATTTATCCAGTAGAACACAAATAATTACGGATTTTTTTCGATGAATTATTGAGAGTAGAACGTTGGTAGAAAATACGGATTAAAATGATCCTACATATTTAAAGAATACGAAGTATAAACAGAATTATGTAATCTTGAAGTGTTGCTTCATTAATGTCTAAAAATAACTTACTAAATTACTGGGGGTCGAACTTAATTCTGTGCTTGATATAGGATAGTAGGAAGTCGTACAACATTTGTAAATATTAAAAAATTCTAAAATTGTTATTTAAAATTTAATTTAAATAATCTAACCAACATGCATTATCTCGTTCGTGTAATTAATAATACAGTTATAAGCATCGTAATACTTATCAATTCATAATCTTTTTATTCAACGTTTATTAGAACATTGTGGTTTAAGCGATTAAGCGAGTTTCTATTGGAGCTAACCGTTTAAAAGTTATGTTTAAGTATTATATGAGTACTTAAAGTAAGCACAGCAATTACATTACAAGATGAAGCTTGGTCCAGACGCAACGTTTTGCACTACAGTCTTAAATCGGAATGAAGACGTTGCAAAAATAGAACCTCCACACGGTACATATCTTGACCATGGAGGAAGTATTACTCTCCAGATCGATGAGATTTTTGTTACTTATGCCAATTCTCAATTCCTCAAGGAATTAGTTATTGTTCAACCATTTTCCTGTTTGCAGTTACATCTATTTCTTTAAATATTTTTACCAAAATTTCATATGTCTATTTCTTTTTGTCTCTGTCACTACCTATATTTTTTGATTTTTTACGCCAAATACCATATGTCTGATCAAGAGAGGCCACCAGCTGTATCATAGAAACTATTTATCGTACAACTTAGGGAAAAATCCATATAATAAAGTCGCTTAGGAGAAGCTGCTGGAAAATATTTTCAAGTTTCCTACTCCACCGATAGGGAGCGTAGTTCACAATACCAAGTTGTACGATAAACAGTTTCTAAGGTACAGCCGATGGCCTCTCTTAATCAGACACATGGTACACGAAAACTTTCATATAATCCCATAAATAAACGTCTATATGTTCTGTCTTGTCTGCGCAAATCATGGATATCTATGCCCCGCCACCTATGATATCGCTGCAACTGTGCCGTCTCCGCGCAGTTCCGAAAACTGCACATTTCCCCCGACCAGATGCAACATTTTGTCTGCAATGTTTTGGACTGTGCAGTCAAAACGTTGTGTAAAACGTTGCGTCTGGACGATGCTTAATTTGTACTTTTTTTTAAATTCCACTTTGAAGTTGGCGTTGGCATTATATGACTGTGAACTGCGACCGCATTTTTTGACAAAAATCTAAACTACGACGACGTCCAGAACTTTTAACGTCGACTGTTGAGCCCGTCTCAAAGAACTTTTTCATAAGTCTGCGAACTGTTGATTCAGTCGGTGCTACAATTCGTCATAGATTACTTCGAAGTCGCATGACAGTAGCCGCATAACTCTCTGCATTCTGATAGTACGTTTTGACGATTAACACTCGTTGCGCACAAGTAAACTTCTCCATGGTTAGACACAGACTGCAAGATCGAAAGAAATGCGATCAGAATTGACGATAAACGAAAATTTACCAGCCGTTTAAAAACCGGCGCTCTTTTTGAATCACCCTTTATAATGTGTATATACAGTGTGAGTGTAAAGTATGGAATAAAATTCATTAAATTTGTACCCTTATTTTTATGCAATATTCCTCGGACAGGTCAATTTTTATTTTAAGTTCCCATCTTTTGGTATAAATCAACCCTTTCTATCTCTACCAGTGGCGGCGCAAGAGGGGGTAGTTTGAAAATTTTAAATGACAATGGGGGTCAAAACTTACATTTTCTCAAACACCATTTCATCCTCTATGCAACAATGTAAGCATCTTCAACATCGGTCGATTAGAACAGGAAAAAAGTAACCTTTTAATATTTTATCTACACTAATAATTTCTGGTTGCATTTTCTATTAATAAATCGACGCAAACAACAGTTCCCTGAAAACATTACACAAATTCCCACCTATTTGCATAAATGATACATTTCTATCACAACCAGTGACGGTGTAACGGAGTGCAATTTGATAATTTTAAATGATACTAGTAGTCAAAAGTTAAATTTTCGGAAAGATCTTTTTATCTACTATTTAGCAATGTAATTGTTTCTAAAATTGGGCGATTATCCTTATTGTCTTTCAAATTTTTCAAATTGCCCTACGATACGCCGCCACTGATTGATATACAAATGTATAATTTATAACTAAAAAAATGACCTGAAAGATTTGGATGATACTTTCAGAAAACTATTGCTTGTTTCGATTATTATTAATAGAAAATACAAGCAGACATTAATATTAATACTGAAAAATATTTAAAGTAAATAATTTTTTTTATTTTCTTGCTCTAATCGACCGATGTTGAAGATGCTTACATTGCTGCATAAAGGATGACATGGTCTTTCCGAAAATGTAACTTTTAACCCCCATTGCCATTTAAAATTTTCAAGTTGCTCCCTGTTGCGGCGCCACTGGTGGAGATAGAAAGAGTTGATTTATACCAAAAGATGGGAATTTAAAGATGAAAATTGACCTGTCCGAGGAAAATTGCATAAAAATAAGGATACAATTTAATGAATTTTATTCCATACTTTACACTCATACTGTATATACACATTCAGGGTATTGCGAGGGTATTCTATGCAAAATTATGCAGTAGACTGTAATATAACAGATACCGGTCTGATAAATATAATAACATGTTTACAGAGTGAACCACCACCAACGGTACAAACGTTTACAGCGAAACAGTAAAAGTTTTTCACCCTTAGATTTTTTCGAATTATTCAGGTTTATCTAAGAATGAGTGAATAAAGATAGTGTATAATTTCGTTTGTACTTTTCCATTTACTATCAGTTCAATGATAACTGCTTCGGAATAAAGAAGGCAACGCAGACATACAACAGGAAGAACAAACTATTTAGATATGGGAAAAAAGATATCATGTGAGGATAAAGGAGGATAGAGTAAGAAGCAAAAAATTAAGGAAGAGTCGTGGCAATCATGACAAGGAATTGAATTGGAGATAGTTCGCACAAAGTACAATTTTTCTAACAAGTGGGGTAATGTTTTTAGTATAAATGTTATTGCGTCATCCCTCTATATGGTTCAGTAAAAAAATTAACAAAGTTTCATATGTTTGGCATGATTTTGATGTACGTATTGTATGTATGGTCTGATTTTCAAACAGCTACCGAAACTTTTTTATTCCATAGCACAAAAAATATATACCTATCTGAATTTTTTTTTATTCAAAAATGTCAAGTTTTGCATCCATGGATTTGATGGTATGATTTTTCAAAATTTATGTTGGGATCAAAATAAAGAGATGTGCTCTAATTTTTGTTCATCTCAAACAGTAAAAAGTTTCCCAATTTCATGCTGATGTTTGCCAAATTTTCCATCCACGGATTTTATGATTTTACAGTTTTCGTTTGATTTACTTATGTTTAGAGTGTACGCTCAAGTACAACAAAATAACACATAGTAACGTGGAATAAATCATTGAAGTTTATTTGTTTCCATGGTTTACCAGATAATAAAATATAATAACCGGCTGGTGAAGATTTCAAACATATCATGTGACATATCCATGAAAGCAGAAAAAATAGTAAACGTTATTTTATGAAAAAATCCAAAATGGCGCCTATTTAAAATAAGAAAGTTGCTATCAATATCTCCAAAACCTTGCTTCATTAGTGAAGAAACTTTTGTACGAAATTTTTTTACTAGCGGTCCTAATAAGTAAAGTAATTGATATTTTCGAAAATGGCATTTTCGATTTTTTCTTGATCTCTTTGAAACGGGTCGGAATTTGTAATCCTAGTTAACCTCATCTCAATCGGCATGAAAATCTGTACAACATTGCCTATTTAACCGAATCTCTATCTTTATTAATGACAAAGATACCCTGCAGTATTAGTTAGATTGGGACACAACGAATCTTTTTATACAGGGTCATTGATGGTCGATGGTAGGTTAGACGTTTATGGAAAACGGGACATAGGAGTAATCTGAAAATTTGGCTATTGCCATAAATAGACACGATCTATCTTTTTAAAATATTTTCATTTTGGCGGTGTTGCCGCTTCTACTCAAAAGCAGTAACAACTTGTTAATTTTAAATGAAACACCCTATATATTATTTAATTTTTAAAATCGCAATTTCTTACTGATAATTTTTTTTGAATAGTTTCCTATACCTATCTACACCGGTTTTCGAGATAATAATTATTTTAGGTTATTTTTTTTCAAAATATGATCCCACCAAAATTAAAATTTAGCTGCTATTTGAACTCATATAAGGCTGAAATTTTAGACGCAGTTTACAAAAGCCTTGTATTTAACAGCTACCTAAATAAATTTATTTATTTATTTAGAGAATGTGGTGATGAATGGGGGAACATAAAACACATAAAAGAAGGATGCGGAATTGAGGAAACGGAAACGAAGGCGCTACTTGGGGCGAAAGAAGAATAGGTACAATAAATGAAGGAAGTGGTGGAGAAACGGAAAAAGATGGAGGAGAAGAAAAAAATATTGAAGGAGATTATGTGAGAAGTACAATGAATTTTAATGATAGATAGAAATCGAATAATTTTTTAATTTTAAAAAGCAAATAAATATTCATCCATTCAGGTAAAAATCGACAAAATTTTACCGACACTTTCGCCAAATTTTAACTCCATGAATTTTTGATGCTTTGATTTTCAAAGAGTTTTCGTTCAAACAAACTTTTACGTAAAATATTACTATTAATTATTTCCGATTACTACTGACATGTTCGAAAAATTTTCCATTCACAAATTTATTCTCTGATTTTCAAAAGATTTTTATACGAACCATTTTTTACAGCAAAAATATGTGCTTTACTTTTTTAATTAAATGTTTGTTCCACTCTCTACATACTTCAGTAAAAAATCAACATGTTTGCAACATTTTAGCTTGGATTTTAAAACAGTTTTTTTTCTTTTACACAAAAACAAAAAATGTGTCCCATAATTTTTATTTTAAATGTGATTTTGTACATCTCTCTGCCGAAAAAGTTTTTATTTTACGTGTTTGCATTCACGTATTAATGCTCTGACGTTCAAACAGTTGTCGTTCAAAACATTTTTTGTTCCAAAACAAAAAATATCTGCTCTAATTTTTTTTTCCATATTCCACCAAATTTTGAATTCACAGATTTAATGTTTAAACAGTTTTTGTTGAAACAGTTTCTTATATCAAAACAAAAATGTATGCTTAATTTTCTTTATTTGGTTAATCGCTGCAGATTAATCACTCAAAAAAATCGAAAAAACTTTACTAACATGTTTATCAATGGATATGATTAATTAATTTGTTAGCCAAATTTTGAATCCTAGGGTTTCATACTGTTTTTTTAAACAGTTTTTGTACAAACAATTTGTTAAAACAATACGAAAAATATCAGTCTTATTTTAAATGTCGCTTTGTTCATCCCTTTACCTGATTTAATTCAGTTAAAAGATCTAAGTATTGCTGACATGTTTGCCAAATTTTGCATCTAAAGATCTGATTCTGTTACTTTGCTCGCCTCTCTACATGATCATTCAGTAAAATATCGACATAAATTTGCTGACATTCTTGCCAACTTCGGCATCCACGAAATGCTTTAATTTTCAAACAGTGTTCGAATGAACAATTTTTACACGAATAGACTTTCATCATCAATCTTTAAATGATTTTACTAAAGCCATTCGTTTATTATTAACCACGTATTCGATCAATTGTTCCTAATTTTTGTGAGCGCAGATTACTTTTGAATTTTATCTCTCGTTAAGCAAACGGCAAGTTCTTTCAATAATCTTGTAACATTTTCCATGAATAAAAAATAAATTTATTATGTCTTCATTCGAATATTTTTGGTGGATTTTCATATCGTGTATAATGTGTCACGTCGACGTTTACAAGTTTGATAAATAAGGCACATTGTTTTAATTTCCACAGGCCGCTAGTCAGAAATTATTTAATAAAATAGAGAAATATTGTGTGTCGAATGTAAATACATCGATAGCAGGAAAATGGTAACAGATAGGTATAGGGAACCTTTATGAAGATTGAAAGACTATTTAATTCTCCATCACATAGAGCAACAAGATACAGGGTGTTCCATTTAAAAAATTTACTTTTGGGCAGTTGAAGTTAGTCAAATTTAGCCAAACATTTTATAATGAGATGTCAAATTACACATCATTTAAAAACTTAACAGTCTTCCTAAGTATAGCCCAACTTTTGCTACTATAACTTTCTTTTTCAATCATTGACAAGCGTTTGAAAACAATACTACAAAATCAATTTTTCTCAAAAAAATTAGGATATCTCAAAAACTATTGATTTTTCATATAGGTACATGAAAGTAACTCAGATTTTAGCGTAGAATCCAAATATACGGTGTAACCGGAAGTGCTAGAAAGCTGAAATATTTTAATTAAATAGAACTTTTCGAGCAATCCCATATTCCAAATTTTTAAACAAATATTTCAACGGAAAGCCCATAAACTTCTAATGAACGAGTTAGCTGAATCACCCGGTATACATGTAGTACAAACAGACATATTACATGACCCTCTATAATACAACCAACAATACACCAGTTGCTTTCGTCTTTTTTTTCCTTTATGTTTTAAAGTTGCTAATGTTGAGTTCAAATCACAATTGTTATCAGAAAAGGAATTTTTTCTCAGGCGATTAGTAGAATATTATAGAATGTTAAAATCCGTACTTGGTGTCTAGTGGCGTCTCGTGGTCAATCATGCTGGGGGTCAAAATTAATTTAAAAAATAGGCATACTTAAAAAAAATATAAATAACTCAAATGCACCGCAAAATTTTTATACAATCTACCATTTTGTTCAAAATATAGCGATTTTTCGAAACATTTTCATTAAAATCTCTAAGAGATTTTCTATAAGCATTGTCTAGCTGTGTACGAATATCAACATTTCCTACGGTTGCAAAATTTACCGAGCATTTCATGTGTTCTGCAGACGAAGCATGTTTTTTTTTCTCTTTTAAATGTTTTAAATCGCTTACACCGGATTTGCACCATAACGAGTCTTTAGAAAATAATAAACAAACAAAACAGTAAAATACGTTTGATACTTCACAACCACATATACAGTCAGCTAAATCGTACATTACCTTGCGAAAGTTTCGATGAACATCTTTATTTTTGTCTTTGCTAGTTTGTCGTAAACTTAGTTGTGGCAAAGGACGACCATTAGCCTTGAACTCAGCAAATTTTGTAAAATTAAGCTCGTTAGCACTTTTTAGTTGTTTAATTTTCTGCGCTTCCGACATTTTCTATAATAGCGCATGCACACGCGAACCAAAAATAGTATTTTTACAAAACAACACAACAACAGTAAAAAATATCAATATAAATTGATTTAAAATACGCGAAAATCGAATCAAAAATCGAGCGTAGATGTACACCCTATTCGAAGCCAACGTAAACTGCGGGACCCGGCTGATGACCCAAAGTTGATTATTGCTTCGGACGTTCGCGTTTATTCGGGCGCTGCACCTTTTCGAGTTTTTCCGGGTAGATCTAACTCAATGAGGACAATTCGCACCGCCAGCCCAATGTTAAGGAGGATGAATTACGAACGACAGCCTATAAATTTGAAGTTATTATACTTGCGAATTTTGCGAGTAAATTACCTATTTTAATAAAACGCGTAATAATTAATATTTTTTTATATAGTCAAAATTTTTGGGAGGTCATTGACCAAATGACCCTATGGACAAGCCGCCACTGGCTGACACAAATAAATAATCGGGAAAAGTAGTGGACAAAAGTTATCATCACGCAAATATCAATAACAAACAATTCCATTTATAAAAAAGGTAAACCTTACTTTATCACCATTTTTCTATATAGTACTTGCTACCTATACTACCTCTCTGAAAATGCAACCTTTTCCTTGCTGAGTGCACTGAAAATCCTCATTTGGATTTTTACGTTGACAATATAAAAAACAATGGGGTCTAAAAAAATACGTACTTGAAAACTTTTTCGAACGATCATCTAGTAAATAAATATGTTGTTCGTTATTTAAGTATTTTGAATTAGTAAATTTTTTAATTGTACATTTCAAACAAACTTGAAACCGGTATTAAGCGATAACGCAAAACGTCACATGGAATGATTATGATTTGAATGAACTTAAACTTCACGACGCGACGTATAGAAAAAACACAACAATCAATATTGATGTATTGTTGGTTGCTTTAAAGAGAGCCATTTAATGTCACCGTTTGTACATACCTATTACATATTTTCAACTTTACCTAATTTTTGTTTTGAATATAAATCAATTTTTTTGCTCTTATCTCTCCCAAAAAATGGAATATATGTAAGAGAGGAACAAATAAATAAATAAAAGAATATGCGTCTTACTTTTTTTTACTTTTAATTTAAGTTCGCATCTCTCATATATCAAACAAATTTGAAAGTTAAGAAATCTATGGCTGGAAGTTATGGCAAACTTAAACTCCGGGTTTTCAAATTTTCTGATGATGGTTTCAATATTTAAACGCGTTTCACCACATCTACATTGTTTAAATCGAACGTCAAATTCGTGCTTCAGTCAAATTTATTTGATCAAATGGCAATGTTTTACATTTGTCAAATTAATTTGATGAGTGTTGGTTCTGCATGGTTTTTTTATTTCGTCATTCTTTTTCAATGATCAAATGTTTGTCAAAAACAAATGATGGTGTTTCACACTATGAAATTTATTTGACGGAAATAAGTCAAACCCAACATTTGAGGAATGTTTGATAGATGTGAAACCGCCTTTAACTTTATATGATTTTCTCAACGCTTCGTTAGGTAATGTAAACATTACTTGTTGCAATGTATTATCGCCGTAAATACCCCTTATTTATTTATTATCCTAAAACAAATACTAAGATTAACTGTATGCATAATAACATAATTAAAACACTCGACGATATGCAGATTTGATTATGATTCATTGCTACTTGAATTGCGTTGGATTTATCATTGTTTGTACTTTTTTTCAATCTGAATTGAGTGTCACTTCAGTCGTGTCTCATTAGTTGTTTCATTCCACTATTATTTTATAAACTTATCTACACATAATTCGTGCGATAGTTCTATTTTATAGACAAGATAGTAGGATTTTTGTTTTGATTATATTTTGTTTAATAATAATGACTAATCAATGTTAGTATTCTTATCAAAATGGATGAGTGGGAACGAATGAAACTTCAGTTCCTGAATTCCTAGAGTGGAAACTCTTAAACCCCTTTCTTAACTAGTGCATCCTGATGTTTACAAACTGGAAATGAAAATCTCGATATATTTTGCAGAAAACCACGCGAGGCAGCGAAGCTTTAAGTCATCAGACCACGATTGCTGAAAACAATGAATGCTGTTTATCTCGGAATGCTAAAAAAATCATTTCATTCATATTCATGCTTACCCTTCTGTAACTCCTCAGAGCTCCAATGGACTTTTTTTGAACTACACAGTTATTTGACAGGCTTGCAACTCGACAATATTCGGATACTGACATCTCTCCACGTCTCGAATTTTGAAAACAATCAACCTCTCGATTACCACCTTATAAATCCTGCTCTAGACGAAAAATGTTAAACTATAGATCGGTTTTCAAATTAGATTGTTCGAAATCATAACAGATGTAATAATCTACAAAAAAAGGTACAGGGTTTTCTACGTTTATACAGTTTTTTCCTTCAAACGTCGGTTAAGTATACCATTAAATGGCCGAGCTGATTTCACAATCACTACGTTCGGCAGCCAATCTAACATCCTTAAGCTCCTTAATATACTATTATCGACAACCGACATTAAATTGATGCTTGCATTTTATGGTAGGGGAAAGTGGAGCAAAATGGTTCCTTTAAAAATAAAATGGGATAAAAAATACTAAAAATTAGATTATTTTATTGAGATAACGTATATCTAACTTATTTCAAAACTTCCTGCATATAACAAATTAGCAGTAAACATGAAAATAACGAAGAAAACAATATTAAAACGAAAACAGACAAAAAGCAATTTTACCTCATGGCTCCAAAAATTTTTTGACTTGCAAAAATCGCAGGTGTACAATTTCTTTTCGGTAACCCTGGCACACAATAAATGACACTATTTTTTGCATAAATTACATTGAATCCAAACCTCTGTTGGTCTTGATTCGCTGAATAATTCCGCACAAAAGATACAAGGCGTGTTATCGTGCTTTTCTTTTCTTTCTTTCTTTCTTTGATGTATCTTTTGATAATAGGGTCTTGCTTACAGCTTTTTGCTATTTTTGAAACCTGTAGAGCACGTTCTTTATTAAAAGGTAGGTGGAAGTAAAACCGTTGCACCTTGGGAAGATCCTGAACTTCTTGTGTTAGGAAGAGTTTTGTATTAAGTGGTGGAGTTATCACAGTCTTCTCTTTCAACGTGGTACTTGCTGATGATAGAGTTTCACAGATTGAAACAAAAATTAGATTAATTCGATCGCTAGACGGCGTTGAAATCGACTTCCTTTGTGAATAGAATTCCTTCTCTGAGACGTCAGTTTTGGATTTCGTAAATTAGTTTTGGCGGTCGAATCACGTGCTTTCTCGTGATTGCTAAAGGTGAAATACTGAATTATTTAATTTAATTGTTGGGTGTCGAGTTTCGTTATTACAAGCTATAATAAGTACATTATGCACATTGTCAAATGCCGTAAGTGAAACGAATTTTCCTTATCTATAAAAAGCGCCGTTTTGGTATCCTTTTTAGAATTTCTATCGGAGGGACTAACCCATGAATAACATGGAGGCGTTCCATTGTACAGTTGGTGTTACCTATCACAACCGTCTTCGTTCTATGAGGCAGGAGTGATTTCTCTTCCTGTATCCGTATTAATTGAACATTTATCTGAAGTACCTGATGTTCCCGCGCATCAATTTGACAGCTAAGTACCATAGTTTTTAAATCTTTTATGTTTTATGGGTATAGTTTTAAACTTCCATGATAGTAGCTGCATGTGTTTTAGAAACCTATCATTTTAATTCGCCACTAATTGATAATTTTCTTTTTTTTTGTGATAAACTTTGTGATCACGGCGCCTCTCAACAAAACGGTTTGACATGTGTTTGCGCCAATATTTCGGTATTAGTTTAAATCACTTTTACGGTTTAGTAGGTATAATTAGGGAAGTATTAGAATAATTTGGGTACTTATATCAAAACGTGAATTGTTTATTCGGCGTTGGCAGTAGTAGTTCCTTTGTTTTGGGGAAAACCGCAATATTACTGTCAATTTATCTATGATACCATTTGTAACGTTTAAGTAATTTAATTGTCTTATTGTTACTTGCTATAAATGTATTTTTGTCTGTGACATGTACAAGTGGTAAAACAACTTCTATATCGTTAAATTATATGTTTCTTGCGTTATCAGTTTATTTCTTTGCGTCTTAAGTCCCTACTGTTTAAGACTGATTACTACAACTGTAGTGTGGCGCCCCTTCGTCTTGAAGCATCGTTTCTACACTACATCTCTAAAATCGCTCACGAACCCTCACCTACAATACCTATCGGGTGGTGCTTCGAAACAACTACAAGTTTCTTTTTAAAATAACTTTTCATCCTACGATGAATTTCCACAGCATTACATTCTTCAGCTTGATGGAAATACATCACACTACGCAACTCACAACTGGCGGGAGAACTAATTATGGCAGCCATGTTTACTCGACCGTAGCTGGGCAACGACTGACAGGTTGGAGCCAAAAATGGCGTAGGTTGTAGTGGGGAACGGAACGGAACTCGTAATTCAAAAAATTATACAACATTATAAAAATTTTGTTTTAATTTATAATTTTATTTATGACATTAAATATAAAAATGGTGTTCCATATATCATTTTTTAAAGTGGATACTTATGGCCGTTTGCACCAACACAACTTAAACTTAAGCAGCGCTTAAAAACAATCGTTGCTATGGTTTTAACAATTGCATCTAAGGTTTTTAAGCGTTGCTGAAGTTTACGTCGTGTTGGTGCAATCAGCCATTAGTTCTTTTTCTATCCCATCATCTTACAGAATGTTTTCAGCAGTTTCAAGCAGGAATAGTGTATTAAAGACACTATACTCATGTGTCATTGATGTATAAGAGGCGGCAACGAAATGTGAAACAACCCCCACTTTTATTCAATCCCGTTTATTGAAGTGTTAAAAAAGCAGATATACTTTGTTCTTGGGCGAAAATTATCTGTCTAAATAATGAAATATTCCTACCTTGAAGTGGTCAAAAACGGATCCAACGAGTGTACCCTGTGCTTCTGCACTTAATTTAATCTATTAAACGCGCCTGTATTACTTTGTACTCTCTTTCGTAAAAGAACGGAGTATAGATACTCGAAACTCGTCGAGTAAAGTGACTGTGATTTTGGCTCATATTTATGACTAAACTTTAAACATCTCTGCTTAAACAATGAATTTTGCATGATGTATCTCTAGTTTTAGAGTAAACTGAAGAATTTCTACTTCCAGCACCTGCTATGTAGTTAACTACAAAACATAACGTTTTTATCTAGGCGTATTATTTAAATTCGCCATTCTTCAATTTATAACTAAAAAGTTTATTTCTCACCATTAAGAGTATATTTAAGGTTTATGTTAATTACAGTTATGTAAACATATAAGATTTTTAATTTCTGCGAATTTATAATTATAAATATGAGTCATGGTTACGCTATATGCATCAAAGGTCACTTCCTATCAGAAGTGATATCAATTAAACGTTATCAAAAATTTTAATTAAAAATTATTTCTTCGTCAACCGCTAGAAATATTTAGTACGAGCGAACACGCCGAAAATGACGATTTGGTTTTTGTATTAATTATGTGTTCAAGTCTCGGGGGTTTCCAGTTACACCATAACATTCTATTTGACCGACTTTTTTTAGGGGTGTGTGACATTTTAGATTTCGTTACATACATAAAAAAGGCGAGCGCATTTATATGAATTTTTTTTGCGTCACGCTTTAAAAATAATTTTACTTTTCTCTCTCGTCGTAATTAAAAGAGTTTGAGTATAAAAAAATATTTACCAAACCCTTTTCTTAAAGATAAAAGGTTATTGGCAGTTCTTACTATGATGCCTAAGGTGCATCCTTGTTCAATGAGATAGTCCGGTCATTGATTAATCTGAAAAAGGCTTGGCTCAGTTAGACTATGTGAAAATTAATTACTGTTTTCCAATACATTGAACTGATATTTTTGTCTTAATAGCGTAAAAATAATTTTTTCTGTGAATCACCGTGAATCATGTAGGAATTTATAAATTTAATTTGTCCGAATGGTGACAAATAATAGTACTTGATAATCTTATAAAATAAAAATTATTATTAATTTTTTTAATTAATTTTTTGTTCACTGACGGTTGCACTAAAGCAGTAGTAAACTATGACCCACGCGGGTCAGACACTGACCCACGAATACTTTGTACATAATTCACGCATTCATTTATACAAATTCTAGTAATAAGAAAAACAAATTTAAAAATTTTTTTTCTCTGGCGGTTGTTCTTATAAACTAGACCAGCGAAGGTCAGAGACTGACCCACAATACTTCGTAAATGACCCATGCATAAAACTAATTTTTTATCGTAAACCTTACTAAATATTAATAAAAGTTGAGACGCAAATAAATATTATCGATAAACATTTTTGTTTAATAAATTTTTTGTGCACTAACTTTTTCACTAATGTGATAGCAAACTATGACCCGCACAGGCCAGATATTTTTATCATAAAATTACTAAACATTAATAAAAATTGAGGCGCATAAATAAACATTATCGAAGAACATTTTTTTTACATTATTTTTTATTCCCTAATGGATGCACTAAAGTGATAGCTTAAATGTCCCATTCGTTTACTTTTATAAACTAATTTGTTTTGTCATACAATAAATTACTAAACATTAATAAAAATTGGGACGTAAATGTACATTATTGAAGGTGTTACAAGTTTGATATGCAAATAAAAATTAAAAATAATACTTAAGAAGACGCTTAGAAACCACCCGTAGCTTGTTGTCGGTGAGTGGGTCGCAGGAAGATATCGAAGAACGTTAGTGAAAGTTTCTTAAGCATAGTAAAACTCTTAGAAGAGAGACTAGAGAATTTATTCTGACGAGTATCAAGTAGCACACAACAAGACATATAATAAGAAAAACAATTATACGTTATCATAGTTAAATATATTGATCACATTTGGTCGTATTAAACTTTTAAATCTAGTATAGATGCCACAAAATATGTCTCACAGTCTGGCGCAAAGTTAAGTGAATTACTCACCGTGACACTCGACAAGCGCAGAAGTTGATCAAAATATACTGATATTTAGTTCAATCTTAACGGCCTTAAGTAAATTATCACGCATAAAATTAATGTTTTTAAAAGAAAATTGAGAGTAAACATACACAGGATTCGTAGACTGTAAGTCTTTCAGTTCACAAACGGTACGCGAATGTTTTTTTAAAGACGCAAAAGAATTAAATCGAAACTCCGTACATACATTGACACTCGCATTAAAAATAGTAATATAAATAATAAAGATTAACACTTAATTCTAAAGGTACTATCGGTTTGAAAAAGAAAGACACCTGAGTTTAGAATGTTATAATTTTTTATTTTGTGTTTTATTTGGCGTTCTATTGTTTTGAAAAGTTAGCACAAATGTACCTTGTGAATATCTACTAGCGGTCAATAAATATCAAATTTGTAGGAGCAGTTATTTTAGCCGAAACCGGTAGTAATCACTTTTCTTGGTATCATCACCTCGTAGTCCTTGGTTAAATATTGAATAGTGTTAAGATAACGAGTTGCGTTTTCGAAGTGATTCCAGGCAGTTATTAATTTTTAGGAATATCGGATGTACATCCCTGAGTGTTTATAGAATTGTTGCACCCTGCGAGCGAGTCGTCCAGTGATAACGAAGATCGTTAATTAGATTCTTCCAAGTGAAAATTCTAGAATTGACAAGATGGCGGTGTAGCCACATTCGAGTTTTGAAATAAAAGTCAAATTACGGCATTCATCAAAGGTACGGAATTATTGAGTCATTTAGGATTGTTTCACAACCTCAGGTACACGTCTAGTAACGAATAACGACATTATACTTAATTACTAATTAGAAGAAACATTTCAGTTACCTAAAAGAGCTAAAGAGTAAAGATGGTTGCCTGTCGCCATGGACAAATGCCTCATAATTCACGAATAATCCAACGCTGTATTCGAAAGGGGCGGCATAATTAAAAATTACCGCCACAAAGAACATAATTTATATAAAGAATATTTTTGTAATTAATATACGAAGTGACACAGGAAAGTGGGTACAGTCAATATCTTTTTTCTATTAAAGATAAAAATTTGAAATTTGGAGCGTTTACTAAAGACGACCTTTTGAGTGTAATGGGATAAAAATGATTTTCGTGTTACGTCCGGTTAAACCGGAAGTGATCCAAATTTTGATTTTAAATGGGACACCCGGTATTTTTGACATTTTTGTAATCAGCGGATCATTTTACACACGATTTGACTATTTTTGAAAAAATTTTCGCAAAAAAATTGTTTTTAAATTAATTTTAGGAAAAAAATTTAAACGCCGCCTATGGTCAAAACTCATTAAGAACCTTCTAGTTATGCCTAGAAAAATTAGAAACCGCAATCTTTTAGCACGTGAATTAAGTTATACCTCTTTAAAGTTTCCTAAATCACTTTTATCAAATTTACTCAATTTTTTCAAACGTAAACATGCCGGGTACATCAGACAGGAGTGAAGACGATTTTTTTTTCAATTTTTTGACACCAGATTTTTGAAAATCGGCCGAGAAATAACATTACAGTAAAAAATAAAAATTAAAATGACAACAATGAATGGACCAAAAACAATAAGAACATTTCGAACAAAAAAATTAGTAACCATTGGAATTGTTGACAGCTTAGCAACGCGGGAAAGAAAAGAACGTCGCGGTTGACATGTTGTATATTTACGGCGAGTGTAGGAAGAACGGCCGTCAAGCGCAACAACTCTACGCAGAGCAGTTTCCCGGTAGGTGCCAACCATTTTTACGTACTTCCAAAAGCTGGAAAATTTTATGAGAAGGAATCCAGTAAGAGAAAGGGAAGATCGCTTTGTTGGTTGTGAAGATTTGAAAATTAACGTGTTGGCGTTTGTTAATATGAATGCTACGGCGTCGTTAAGAGAGATTGCTTTGGAGGTGGATGCGTCAAGAGAAACTGTGCGTCGAATTCTGAAGAAGCATAATTATCGCTCGTTTAAGTACAATTTACACCAGCATTTGTACGATGGTGATGAAGACAGAAGACGGGTTTATTGTACTTGGCTTCTACTAAACAAACATAACGATAACGATTTTGTGAAAAAAATTCTGTTCACGGATGAATCCAGGTTTTGTAATAATGCAATGTTTAATCGGCAGAATTGCAGGTATTGGTCACAAAACAACAGACGCATTATTAGACCTGGTCGATTTCAAGAAAGATTTGGAGTCAATGTTTGGGCGGGGATTCTTGGAAACCGAATTATCGGTCCGATTTTATTCCAAGGCACGCTGACTGGAGTTCGGTATTTGGGTTTCCTACGAAACCAAATTTAGGAAGCACTGGATAACCTGCCTTTATGGTTGTTAACCCAAATGTTTTTTCAACAAGACGGTGCTCCGCCCCATAATCCTAGAGACGTCACGCAGCATTTGTTGGAAAGTTTTGGAGAGAATGTCATCTCTACTCATGGGCTAGTGCGTTGGCCACCACGATCCCCAGATCTCACTCTTCTTGACTTTTATCTGTGGGGTCACATCAAGGGTATTGTTTATGCTACACCAGTTTTCAATCTTGCCGGTTTACCGGAAGTGACACGAAAATCATTTTTATCCCATTAAACTCAAAAGGTCGTCTTTAGTAAACGCTCCAAATTTCAAATTTTTATCTTCCATAGGAAAAAAGATATTGACTGTACCCACTTTCCTGTGTCACTTGTATATATATAACTCGCGATATTCGGACAGTTTCCTGCAAATATTTTTTAAATGACGAACGCGTTTACTTTTACAAACTATTTTTTTATCACAAAAATTACTAAACATCGATAAAATTTGATAACCAATTAAATATTATTGAAGAACATTTTTTTACACTAATTTTATTTTTAGTGACGGATGCAGTAAACGGTAGTAAACAAGAATACTTTGTAAACTACGCATTGATTTTTTATAAACGAATTCTTTATGATAAATTTGTTACAGTTTGTTATTGACGAGCGATTCTAGCTATGTAGTAGTAGAAAAGATGCTTCAAAACGAAGGTTGTAGTTACCAATCCTCAGCAGTAGGCCCTTAAGACACAACTGATAACTCAAGAAACATATATTTTACGATATAGAACTTGATTTACCACTTATGTCAGAAACAAAAATACATAACCCATACATTTATAACAAGTAACAATAAGACAATTAGCAAATACATTTTCGATCGTAACCCAGATCAATTGACTATATAGTTATCTGACAGCAATATTGCGGTTTTTCCCAAAAACTAGGAACCACTACGACTAACGTCGAATAAACAATTCCAGTTTCGATATTAAGTATTCTAATTATTCTAATACGAATTTAATTCCCAACAATTTACGTTGACTTCCCTAATTATAGCTACTAAACCGTGAAAAAGATTTAAACTAGTATCCAAACATATTGAAGTGATTACACGGTCATTTTAATATATAAATGTAAAACTATTTGTATTGTTTAGTATAAAGATATATTTGTTTATTGTATGCTATGAGGATAAATCGATTTTTATACGTACGCGATGAAGCGAAGTGATAGTGGGAAGGAGACGGTTTAGATCAGTGAACAATGTTGGGTGTGTAGTTAAGGCAGTGCATAAAACCATGAATACGAAAATTTTCTCGTTAATCCGTTAAAGTCGTGTTTATATTTATAAATTTTTATGTATTATAATTTGCCCTTCCTATAAGAAGGCTTAAATTTTCAATCAGTTTATAAATTTCACTAATCCGGTAATAATTATTAAAATTTCATAAAAAGCAGCGTATCGTAGAAAGTCAGCGATATTTGTAGTAAGCCAGCGCAATGTTGTATGTAAAATCGAATAATTTTCAATAGGCAAGTTTCGTAAAATAAATAAGTTACAAACAAATTGTAAAATCTGGGAAGAAAACTTAAAGGTTATATAGCAAACAGAGAACATCGTTGAAAACAAACCGGATCAAGAGGTCACTCTTCCAAAGTCGTCGAAAGTCGCAAGTAGCACGTCACTCAATAAAATCCAGGTTAGTCTTTAAAGCTTCGTATACACCTGAACAACGAACAGAACGGCAAATCGGAATAATAATTTGGACGGTACTACGGACGCGTTTTCGAACAGATTCGCAAATCTTGGTTGTTCGATAGACAGTTTGCGGCGTTCCCGCCACTTGTCTGTTTTTTCTCCAACATCAAAGAACGAGTTTAAACTAAACGGCGAACATACTTGTGCAGGGGATCCTTAGTCCAGTGCATTTTTTTAGTTTTTGACCTGTCTTTTGAGGGTTTGTTAAGTTTTAATATAATGAAGTGGACAGAAGAAAATGTTTTGAATTAATTAATGTTTATCAAGAAAAATGTGTCAAACAAGAACATCCACAACATTATAACAAAATTAAAAAGCAAGAGGTGTGGAAAAAAATTGTCAAATAATAAATATGAGTGCAGAGGAATGCAAGAAAAAAAATGACGTTCTTATTAACCTCATTTTGGAGGGAAATTTTCAAAATAAAGTAGAATTACTTAGTAAATGATAATTTTTTACTCTTCTTTGTGAGTAAAAATGTGATTGCCACCATCTTCTTGTTTTTCTCAATTTTCTCTTCTCAGTATTAAACATATCAACTGAACACTACTGAAACCAATTATGGGAACAGCTGTTCGGATTGTTGAAATTAAAAAAGGTCGTTCGCCGTTCAGTTTGACTTTCGGTTCATTGTTCTGTTTTTTGGTCGGTTTGTTGTTCAGGTGTATACGAAGCTTAAGATTAGAATATTAAAAATTTGTAAAGAAAAATAGATTGTAGCGGAAATAACTTGATAGATTAGTTGCGTTAAAAAAAAGTGCAGTAGCGTTATTTAAATCCATTTAAAATTTTATAAAAGTTTGTCGTTATTACATTTTTATTATACATATTAAAATTTCGTTAAAGTTACAAACCACGCTTTTTATTAATGAATCCAACATTCCGAGAGGTTAATTAAAGAATAGAATTAAAATTAAAAGAGTCTCATGTTCAATATTGGATTTATTTTATTAATCATCAATATGCAATCACCGCAATATGTGAAACTGTTTTGTCGAGAGGCCCCGAGAGATCACAAAGTTTACCACAAAGGCGCTAATTATCAATTAAAATGAAAAACACATGCAACTAAAATAATGGAAGATTCAAAACTATATTCATAAAACATGATTGACTTAAAAACTAAGGTACTTAGCTGTCAAATTGTTTTATTTGATGTGCGGGAAAAACGATTGGTTAGCTACTGGCTGATACGGTCACGACGGACAGGTGTCCTTTGTAGAGAAATCACGATAACTTCTGCCTAGTAGAACAAAGGGTTGTGATAGGTAACACCAGCAATACAAGTAAAGAATGGAACGCAACTCATAGGCTATGGCGTTTGCATATATAGGAAAAATTTGTTTCATTTACGGCATTAGCAGTGTGCATAATACGATGTACTTATTACAGCGTGTAAATAAGGAGGAACTCGTCGTCCTACAATTAATTAAATAATTTTACTTATTAAAAGAAAGTATATCACCTGTAGGAATCACGAGAAAGCACATGATCGAATTCTGACACCAACGTTTGGTTGTCTAACTACCAGGCATAAAATAGCACGTAAACGATATTTATTAAATTAAATATTTGTAATCGATAGAAACAAAAATCGTCACAAGTGCTTCGATGCTTTATTTTACACAGGTTCAAAGTTATTTATTTTAGTTAAAAACCATAGCAACCATTAATTGTGACATTCTATAGTATGTTCAAAATCTGAAAATCTATTCTTAAAGTTTCACCATACCATGGGTGAATTTTTAAAAAGACTCGTTTTTATTTGTTTAGTTGGGTATCTGCTATGTTCTTTAGTTATAATTTCAAAAATTTTAAAATTGAATTTTTAAATTTTTATAAACAAAAAATTTTGGATTCCAACAAGTCAGTAAAAAATTCTACTGACATTTTTCTATGTTCGACTTAATTGGAGACTGTCCTGTTCTAGTGATGAACAACAAACTTTAGTGACAAACAAAATTATTTTTTTACATAACTGAGAAGAAAATGTCTATTGAATTTACTTTGTTCAGTATCAATCAAGTCAATACTTAAATTCAATTATGTTTCAATAAACTACAGGCGTTAATTCATGACAGATAACAAAGTTCAACGTTTTTTTTTTCAATCTTAGTGTTTACAAATGCAACTTATTTGAGGCCTGTCAATTGAATGTAATTATCGGCAACGCATATTAACTTTATTTTTTGAGTCTCGAGAATTCAAATACATACTGACAAGATTCCAAATTCACTTAACTATAAACACCTAACCTAACAACTTTTTTAATTTAGAGGTGATTTGGGTCTTCAAAACAGAAGCACGGAAGAAACTTTTAAAATGTGCCACAATCTTAACAATAACCAAACATTTCTTTTGAAATTCAACCAACTTACAAAACTAAAAGTAACTAAGCAGTTTACAAAATTCAGGAGCAACTTTATTATACTCCTATCAATATTGAGCTTCTAATTAATTTATTGTTTTTTTTAAACTACTTTACTAATAACGCAACGTTTTATTGAATAAATCGTCATACTTGAATTTTTTTATTACTTAGTTTTTGTATTCTTAAATATATTTTAACTTAATTCAGTAGCGATGCGAATTAGAATTAGTGAATTCATTCTTTGAGGCTCAATCAATTACTGAACAATTGTATTGAAAAAATTCATTAGAATATTCGACATTTTTTTTGGTGTCTGAATAAACTAGGTATTTATTATTATTACATAGTAAATATTAATCTTTGAAAATTCAACAAGAAATGCTCTCATGCTCTTATCTTTAACAGAATATTACAACTGTCTGCTGAAGTTGAGAGGGTAACTGGTATTCAGAATTGAAAATAAAGTTATGGTAAATTTTGTTTTTATTTATCAGTAGAGGTTCTTAAATTGAATTAATGAATATCTGTCTTATTATAATCTGATTAATCGTCAATAATAAATGCTCAAATTGAATTACGATCAATTAGATACAAAATCAACAAGTATGTATTCAAAAATTCAGTAAAGGTTTCTGAATTGAATTTATCTATTTTTTTTTTAAACAATATTTTTAATTCGAATGCTCTCATCTTTATCAAAAGACTATAACTACAACCAGTTATGGGTCATCTCCTAAATATGAAGCATAGATTTCAAAATAATTATATTCAGAATTAAAAGATAAAGTTGTGATAGAAAAACACAATTTTTTTTATTTATTAGTAAACGTTATTAAATGGAATTTATGAATCTCTGTCGTATTATAATCTGATTAATCGCCAATAATAAATGTTCAAATTGAATTAGGACCAATAAGATCCAAAAATTCAATAGGTACTCAAAAATTCAGTGGAGGTTTCTTAATTGAATTTATCTACTTCTAGTTTACTACGAGCACATCAATTAATAAATTATTATGTGTGAAGGGCTACGTTAAATAAATCTTGTGTACAGGAATAAAATCGACATGAAACATTCAAAAGAGTCTCGACATTTATTTGTTGTGTCTGAATAAACTTTATAGACTAAATTTAATTAATTTTCATAAATTTAGCCTAAACTACGAAAAAGTACGGACTTGTACAATGCATCTTTAATAATCTGAAAAATCAAAATGTTAATGCTTGGATCCAAATTTATTTAATTGAGTAGGTACCCAAAAATTCAATAAAGTAAAAATTTTATTGCATTACAATAAACTGCAAACTTGTTTATTTATTACTTTTTGCACACGACAGGCAGACATAACAATGTCATGTATTTATTAAAATAAAGATTATTAATTGACCGTTATGTATTAAATAATACCAGAAATACCTAATCTCCCCCGGAATGCATAACGCCCAGATGATTCTATATTTGCATATGAACTTTCCGAAGTTGCCGATAGGTGGCGATATGTGTTACGTTATTATAATATTTTAGTTTCCTGTTATTTTCACACCTAACCTAACACTCAATTTAAAATTAAAGATTAATTCAAACAAACTGAATAGTATATTCTAGTAATATTTATACAAATGAAATATTAAAAACTTAAAAAAAATCTATTTTTAAATTATTGCGTTGTTCCTTCGTGTGGTAACATTATTTCGCGATATTCAATCAATGACGAAACCGGAAATACAACGCATAACGCCATCTATCGGTTACTGAAGGAAACACTAACACGTATAGAGAATCTACTGCATGTATCTATGGGACGTTATACATTCCGGGGGATGATAAATAAAATAAATTTCGACCTTAACTGTATTTTCTTCTAATGCTCTCATCTTTAACAGAAGATTATAACCAGTTTGTTGGAGATGAGGACTTTCGAAATATTGGTGTTCAGTATTGAAATTTTTTTTTATTTATTAGTAGAATTGAATTAATGAATATCTGTCTTATTATAATAAATGAATTAGGAGCAATAAGATCCAAAAATTCAACAATTATTATGTTTAAAAAATAAGAGATTTAAACGAAATTACTGAAGTTTTTAATTCTATTTTTTTGTTTCAGCATCAATATTTCGGCCATGCGTTCTATCAGGGATCTATCTTCTGTTCTTTTCATTTTACCTTTTATACCAGTGCCAACACAGCAAACTATGCACAAAAGTTCAGGAATCTTTATCAAAGTTTTATTAGCAACGTGTATATTAACTGCACTATCACAAGTAGTATTCCAAATAGTGTTAGTGGCACTGCCGCCTTACGGAGAAATGTTAAAGGTGAACCAATTTACATTCGTATGTCGACTTATTAACGTTCTTTTTATAGAGTTGCGAATTTTTAGAGCAACTGCTCCGACACATAGGTTTTGTTAGGTTTAACAAAATGGGTGCTATATCCGCAATAACTTGGGCATCTCCAGAAATTATTATGCTCGTCGGATCTATATGCATCCACTTTGCTTGCAAACGGTTTTCGGCAGAACCTGACGAAACTGAAGCTGAAATGTTAGTTGCTAAAACAAAGCCAAAGAAACAATTGCTTCGTGTAACGGTTGCAATTGGTAAGGTATGAGTGACCTTGAAATTTTCAAATTAAAATTTTTTGTTATTCAGGAAAATACATAGTATTAAGCGCATTCTGCTTCGCAGCGATATTAAGGCCGTCCGTTCCGGGAGGTATATACTTTCTAATATTCCTCGGTGGAACCACATGGTGGGCTTTTAGTTCGTTGGACAGAGGATTTGGTTATTTTTTACGCTGCGTCGTGGTTTTTATATTTTTGCACATCGTAGTTCTTTACGCTTATCAAATGCAATGGCCACAAACACTTTTGCCCAAGGATGATCAATACGCCAGGTATGTAAATGGTGTAGGTACGCTCGGTACACGTTATTCTATTTTAGGTATTTTGGTTTGACACAATTGATGAACGTCAATTGTACCGATCCCAGAGATTTTCTATGGTCCGGCACTGAAGAATGGGCGTCGTTTTTAAATCCGATAGTACTTTTATGGTTGTACTATTTTGTGGTTCTAGAATCTTCCTTACTATTGAAGGCTGAGGTACGTACCTTTAACTGCTTAAAAATAACTGCTTTTAACATTTGAAATGCTGTTAGCAATTTTTTTTATAAATTTCAGAATAATATTAATAATACGAAGTCTGGCATAATTTACATTAATCTTAATGGGCCGTAACTAAGTTTAATGAGATTTAATTGTCTTTTTCTACACCCATTACCGTAAGAAATCGACTACGTACACATGTGCGTGGTGATAGTACAGTACATAATTCGAACTGCAAACATTTTTCAAGCTCGTCGTTGTTACTTTTATAAAAAACTTTCTTAGTTACGACTCAATTTCATATTTGTCGCTATAAAATACTAACACTTTCAGACACAAAAGAAACAAGGTACTTTTTCACGCTTAGAATCCAACATTAACGGTCCTCTTACTCGTCAGATGTCTCATCGTTTATCGACAAGACGTTTAGCACGTTCACGCACTATGCGTCGTAGGTGGCAGTCGGCTACTCGGAAAGTCCGAGTAAGAGTTTGGGTGTTGACAGATAAATGTGTGCTTTTCACGATTTGTCTAGAATTTATTGTTATTAAAATTGTTCTTAAAGTCAAATAGATTTATTGTGATTTTTAAGAATTTATACAGGGTAAACATTTATTGAAATAATTTTTGATTTACTTTTGCCCTCCTTCATTTATAAATGCCACGCTTCTTTTATTTGAAATGAAACACTCTGTATATGTTTGAATTCTTTAATGAATTTTAAGGTTGATTTTATTTTAAGACGTCGATGCGATGTTACCAATCATATGGTTAAAGAATGATATAATTTCTTTAACATTGATTTTGGGGTGTCATTTAAAAAATAATTTGAAATAGTGACTTTTTTTCATAATTTCGAAACGAAAAGTCTTCAAAATTTCACTAAAAGTATTTAGTATCGACTTGGCTTAGACATGGGACACTTTAAACAAAATTATATAAGATTTACCGTGTTACAAGTTGTTGTGTAGATAAGCAAAGATCAGTAAATAAAAAATATATTTTAAAAGTCGCTTCAAAAACCTACCCGAAGCGCGTGCAGGTGAGTGGGTCGCAGGATTGGTTTAAAGAACGATGATTGAGGTTTGTAAACCGACATGGGCGCCACCTAGAGAGACTTACTTAAGGATGGTAAAAACAAACAAACTTGTAGAAGAGAGACTATATTCTGAATGAAGCAATGTGACAATGCTAAGACAAACAAGCAAAATTTGAAAGAACGTAGGCAGTTAATTATCTTGATCACAATTAGGTCGTATTAAAAAATTTACATTTAGTATGTCTGGGCATATGACGCAAAAACTAATTAAATTGCGCGTAGCGATACACCATATCCACAACAACTGATAAAAATTTAGCGAATAATGAATATAATCTTGACGGCCTGAATTTAAAATCGTCATGTATAAATTTAACGTTTTTTATAATTAAAAGGAAAAGAAAATTGAAAGTCAATAAACAAAATCAAAAACGTGTTAAAAGCAGTAAATTAAATAAGAAATATTGACGCGTTAATTTCTAATCACTTATCTGTACATGTATACATCGAGGACAGCTTGTTCATAGAGTTATAATTAGCATCAACATGTATGGTCCGGGTTAGATTTTGACTTCTGAATTAACCCCAGGCAGTTATCAATGATTAGAAGTATCCGGCGTGCATTCTTCGTTGTTTCGATAATGATTGCACTCTTCGAGCGAATCGTCCAGTGATAACGAGAATTAATGAGTAGATATAGAAGAATCAGAAATGACAAGATGGCGATAGTGCCATGTACGGAATTTAAAATGAAAATCAAACTAACGGTGTGTATCGAACGTACGAACTTAACGACTCCTCTTTTTTTGCATATCTTCAGATACATACCTAGTGGTGAATAACGAGATTAGAGTTAATTAATTAGAAGAAACAATTCAATTACCTTTAATAAGAGCCCACAAGTGTACGACAACACGCACCAATTATCAGAAAGGAAATGACCGAAGTTCCTTTCAGAATTCGTGAAAACAGTTTTTCCTCTCTCAAAATTAGACAAAATTAAAATTGATAAAGAGTAAGTAGGTTGACTGTTGCCAGAGGCAAAAACTATCATATTTCACGAATGATGCGACCCTTAATTCGTAAGAAGCGGCAAAATAACAGTCACAACAGGGTGATCTATTTAAAACAACAAAGTGACGTGGCTTTTGTATATGAACTGGTCGCGGGGTTAAATCGAAAATCATTATTGTCTGAGATATTTTTTTGTAAACCCATTGGGCGCATTCGTTCTAGACAAATAGTGTACCATTCTTATACAAGGCGAATGAATTTAATTATTGCACCTTCTATTTTAGTTCTTTGGTGATGTTCTAGCGACGTTCTAATAATTTTTCGAATGTATTCATTTTATTGTTTATTAATTTATTTGTTTTCATTTGTTGACGCTTAGCTTCGCTGGTTTTAGGTTTTAAGAGACAATATAGCCAAGACCGGTGAAACTACACCAGTATGTATTTTCTTTTTTTTAAATTTCTTATTAGCTTATTTTGTGTTAGATCCTATTAGTTGAAAAATGCTTATAATACTTTATAGCTTTTGTGACCTAACATAATTTAGATTAACTTTTGTAAAATTCGAATCATATTATTATCGATAATTGCAGTTGATAAGTGGTACGTCGCCATCGAAACGTTACGGATCCGGTGGTAGAAAACCGGTAACGATTTTACAAGATTCTACCGGCAGTGTTGTTGTTACTGAAACCTATGATGATATTCCGCTGGAACAACTTGGTAAGGGTAAGATGTTTTAAGATTCTTCTCATGCGCTCATCTTTAAATTGTCAATTATTTATTTCTTTTTGTAATTGAATCTAATTCAAGACGATGATAGTCAAGAAGAAAAGCCAAGTTTATTTGATACCATCATTTATGGAATTGAAAATGCCGTTGGTCTTATCATTAGGTCATCTTACATTTTCACCAACATTATTATGATGGTAAGTTTTTTAACAATTTTGTTTTTATTTTGTAAAACGAGGTTACTTTACAATGTGTTTGACAGTATTTTGAATCTAAAAAAAATAGAGTGAAAAAAATATAGAAGAAACATATGATGTGCTTTACTTTTATTAGGACTCATCAGGGATGGAATAACTTAAGTATCGATCTACAATTGCGCGGCATCTACTCTTTGAATCTTTACCTCCAGTTTTCGTAGATCTTAAGTTATTCCGACAATCTACTTTAATGTCGCTACTCCATTAACCCTTGAATGAACATTTACAAGGTGCTGAAGCAGGTACATTCCCACCAGTTCGAAATAAATCAGCATCTTCTTTAAGTCGTCGTTATAAAAAAAACTTATCGGCGAACGCTCTTAAGGCATATGATTGGGAAAATCTAAAAAAGTCCAAATACTATCGCTTTGGTTCATCAACCATCCGCGAATGTAAAAAACCTTCGCTTCGGTGCACGAATCGATCCCTGTTGCAGAAGAAACATATAAAAATATGAAAGTTTCCGGAACCTTCAGCATACAAGATTAAGGAATTTTGAAGGGGATTAAAAGTAGGGGGGGCTGTTGACGCTGGGTGCGGACTCCAGCATTTTATAAATATTTTAAATTTATTTTATTTTTTAATTTTAATTATTTTTTAATAAATTTTTCAAATTTTAATAATCAATATTTTTTCATTTTTCAAATTCAAAAAACAAAAATTTTGTCACAATTCGGAAGATTTGTGCTTTTATCTATCAAGACTCCCCAGTTCCGGCTGCAGAGGTGGTTCGACCGCATTCGGTACCAAAATCAATAAAATTGTTCCCAAACGTTTTGGTGATCGGAAGCTCGACAGCGATCTGCAATCCTACGCCGGAATTAGATGGATTGGCAACTTCCGCTTCCATTTGCGTGAGCTTTCTCAAAATTTAGAAAATCTCATTTTTCTTTTCGTGCCGTTTTGTTGAAAAGTGTGAAAGTGTTCACTGAGAGCTGATATAATATTTTAGTTCATTTTAAACCAGTTCATTAATTTTATGTTCAGACACCCTACTTTTACTGCATCTGTTTAAAATTGTAATTTTAAATTCTTGGTGTTGGTATCTCCAGACCTGAGTCTTAAGGGTGTTTAGAGTTAGGCTGCTGGTAACTGTCTAGTCAAGTACCTGCTGTTCAGCAGTACTTTTTTTAAAGAACACTGCTTCTATTTTCACCATGAATAAGAAGAGTGTTGTCGTCGGCGAACTCGTATCCTTTATCTTGAACATGCTAATCATGTCACTGAAGTATATTTTAATAAAGGAGGCCAAACATAGATCCTTCCGGTATGCCTTTTTTTATAGGTTTGAAAGTAGAAGTCCGTCCTCCGCGTGGAACAGTTTCTTATTTTTTTTGGCAGGTATGATAATCGTAAACCAAAAGAGACTCTACCTTCCACATATCTATCAATTTTTAATTATCATCAGTATCTCCTTTTTATGTATTCTGATATTATTGTTAACAATTTTAATTCATTCGGATAAAGGCCATCCTTCTTAAATCTGAGAGTCAACTTACTACCTCTTACCCATACCTTCCATACGTATCCACAGTCGCAGACAGCATAAGAAGAAATCTAGGAAGGCACGACATCAGAACTATCTTCAAACCAACCAAGAAAATTAAGCAGATTATCACATCTACAAAGGGCAAAGGAGACCCTCTCTCAGCAGCCGGAGTTTTGCGTCTAACTTATTCTTGTGGCAAGATATTCATAGGAACTACCAGGAGATCGATGGGAACTAATCTTAAAGAACATCGAGCAAACAGCCATCTTTGAAAGGTCCAAGTTGTTAACAACGATTAACTCTCTGAGGCTCAACCAGATTTGGAATCCCATCATCAAGGACTCCGATGGTCAGCTTACAAAGATCGACATCTGACCGGCACGTTGCAACCGCCTCCTCTCATTTTAAACCAGCAAATATGCAATCTGCGAAGCAGACATCAACAGTCTTCATCCAACATTGAATATGGAAGAACTTCTAAAGAAACTGACTACTTGTGTTACGAAACGTTAGACCCTTATTAACGATGGTTTTATACGCAATCTAAACGATAATAATTTATTAGGTATTTTAATTGAACCATTAAATTTGAACTCGTTCCATAAACATCATCCTCATTAAGCCGTTCAATCTTGAGATTATGGCTGATTTTATTTATTTTAGGTCCTCGTTTGTCTTAGCTTCGTACGTAATTTTTTCAATTTCCTTTTTTCTTCATTTTTGTTAAGTTTCCATCCTGTTATTCCCAAGATTCTTACATCTTTCTCATTTATTCTTTTCCTGGTCTTTCTCTTTATCTGTTCTAGTGAGGTCCATTGTGTTATTTTCCGTAGCATCTCTAACAGGATTCTCCTCATCCTGTGTGTTTTCATGAATCTTATACTATTTTCTCCTCCTAGTTCATCTTCAATTTTCTTGTTAGTATTTAATCTTCTATGTACAATTTCTGTTATAATTGGTCCCAATACAGTACTTATTTTTTTCTTTCTACTTCTTTCAAATCTTCCCCTTCTTTTTTGTTCATTGTTGCTGTTTCTAGAGCGTTTGTCAATGTAGGTCTATTTTAATCTTCGTTTTTTGGGTAACTGTTTTACTTTTCATAAGATTCTTGTTTCTACCATTGGCTTGGTTACCCAAATTCTAAATGGTTTTTTTTTTTTCTAATTTCTGTCTTAAATTTGCTAACACGGAGTGGTCATCAGCGTACGCTATTATTTGTATACCGTCCGTAATAATGCCCTTCTTGTCTAATTTTACTTTTCTTGAGATCTCTCTTTCACCAAATTGAACACTGATGGGGAGGATTACTTAAAATCTTACGTTTTCCAATTTTTTGGAGTTGTTACTCTATTTGAATTACCTGAGTGTTAGTCTTCTTGTTCTAATTGGGTTTTTATTTTCCTGTAAAATTGTTTTACTCCATGGTTGTTGTTCTCTTGTTCAATTTCTACCATTTTACTGTTCATCCAGTCATCTTTTTTTTCTGTCATAGTCTTTTTTATCTTGTTTTCTTAGCGTATTAATCAATTTGATTCTAGTTTCGTTTCTTTGTTTTCATAGTCCTCATCGAACCAATCTATCATTTTGTTTTTCTTTTTATCCCCCAAAAGAATTTGAAAACTTCAAGATGGAATTTATTGGGCCCAAATTGCAGTTTCAGCACATTTTGCAACTTTTTTGAAGTATAATTTTAATAAACACTAAAATGAAGGGCCAGGTTGGAGTGAAAAAATGGAAAAACTGATACTGAACATGGTTTTTATGAGATTTTTTTTTTGATAAGAGTTTGGAAATATTTTTTAAACAAAAAACCCTGATAAGAGTTTTTAGGTTGAAGTATTGATCGATAGATAGATCGATAGATATGCAGTGATATCCTATACCTGATGCTACCAAATAAGTGATTAATTTTAAAAGATAATCGTGAAGGTGCTAATGCAACATCAGCTTTGAGTAGTTTAGCCGAAAATATTTTTAATTCTTTTCAATAATGGTTTGATGCAGATACCAACACTCTTCATGCGTTGCTTTTTTTCCAATTCCCAATAATAGGTAAATACTGAGACCAACTATATGGTCTTGTAATTCCTCGTCAAATTGTTTCTGATCTTGTTATTTACCTGGACTGTTTTTGGTTTTAATTGCAAAATGTTGCTATATGCTAATTATAATTTCTGATCAAGCCTATCAGTGGAAAACAATAATAGCATTTAAATTGATGCACTTGATAAAGTTTTCAATCTCTCAATCAAAATACGAAGGTGTATTATTTTCCACTGATAGACATGATCAAAAAAATTAATAAAATAAAATACGACACAAGGATTTGAAGATATGGTTGACATACCAGATAAAGAAGAAATAATAGAAATGCCGACAAGAAAAAATTAATTATTCTATTAATATTGATTTTCAATTTGTTTCTTTATTTTTACAGTTTGATATAAAGGAGTAATCAGAAAAAAGTCTCAGTAAAGTAACTGAGTTTTACAGTGGTTGCTTAAGACTACAACCTTAAACTATCAAATTTTTAGACATGGAGCATAACATTCCTGTGCTGGCTGACGTTCGTTTTATTACTTATCGCAAACATATTATGGATGATTCCAAATCAGCGACGAGCGATGTTGCATTTTAGCCCATTTTTAGTCGTTTACGCCTGCTTTTTATTAATATCCGGTTATATCTATTCGATGAATCTAACAGACGAAGAACTACCTCAAATCGTATCAGACATAGATTTAGGCTTAATAGGATTTACAAAAGTTAAAGAATTACCCTGTAAATTCCTATTCATCAAATGTTTGTTCACTTGTATGTTTTGGATAACACTAAAACAATATTCGACAGAAAGAAAAGAAGCTCAGCAAACTAACGCTCTTGCTGATATGGTTTCGCCATTACAAGTTACCGTAGGAACCGCTGCTGGTAGGTGATTTAGAGAACCTACGTATTCGCTAAACATGTTTCAAATGTTATTAGGCGTTCCTCAAGAGGAAGCTAAAAGTAGCCCTACTTTCGAAAAAATCGAACACCACGTAAAAATATTTTTAACTCAATTTTGGATATGGATTGTGGCGATAACATTGTTTAGTGTTGCAATAACTGGTGAAAGGATGACAGTTTTCCGTATAATATACATGGCGCTGTTTATATTTTTTATATTATCTTTCCAGGCAAGTATAGAAATATTGCAGGTGCGCATCAAGTGGTATTGACTCCTTTTTTGTTTTAGCTGTCGTATACTATATGGAGGAAGCTCCTCCTACCGTTTTGGGTGACTGTTATCTTGTATTCAATGAGTATGCTTATACTTGTTTATACCTACCAATTCAAAAACATTCGCGGTTATTGGCTCACCGTTTTTCACGTATCGCTTCAACAGTACGTCTTTTATTATTCATTTAAGTTTCGTTGATGATGATTGTTTTATTTTAGGCAGCTCGACATTGGATTGGAAGCGTACGAACCCAAGCAGTTGTTTGTACGTTTGGCCACGCCCACTTTCTTTGTTATAATAACGGCAATTCAAATTAATTGCTTTCAAAAGATTATCTTAAACTATCTGAACCGAAAGTTATCGAAATAGTAGACGAACCAATGTCCGATACCACGTCGATACCGGACATTGGTGCACCGGAACCATCAAGTATCAAAACTGATGTCTCTGTTAAACAAACCGCAACCAATATTGGTGCTAGTATATCAACAGCTCAGGTACAAATGAATTTGATTAAATGGTGGAAGAATTTCGAAGACTTTATGGATTTGTTTTACATATTTTTGGAAATACATTTACCCACTATAGTTATGTTAATATGCATATTTATGTGCATTTTTGATCATTGCGCAATTTATTTACCCATAATCGTATTGATTATTATATCGTTTTTTTTGGGACGAAAAATAATGATCGGTGTTATTTACACTTGCTCGGTGTTAACGTCAATATTTTTGTTGCTTCGCATGCTGTATCAAATCGAATACATTAATCACACCATTTGGAACGTGGATTGTGAGGTAAAAATTGCATCTGCATATAATTTACTATTACACTTTGAGTTGTAGAGATTAAATATCACGTTAAATAACGCGGAGTGGTTGGGATTTTCGAAAGCAACCGGAAATAAGTCGTTGTATTCGATAGTGTCTTGGAATATTGCGTACATCATAGCTGTTACTGTAATGTCCTTTATTAATGTTCGTCAACTTAGCTTCAAAGGACCTCGAGGTACTCATACGAGAAGGTTGTTCTACGTATTTCCTGAAATAACTATAAAAGACGCCGATAAAAACCTGAAAAGTTGCTTGAAATATTTATTGAACTTTGGATTCTATAAATTTGGGATCGAAGTAAGATGAGTTGCGCTTAACTGAGCGCTATTATTCTGGTTTTGTTTTGTAGATCACCCTAATTGTAATCGTTAGTCTCATTGGATTTCGATTTGACGTCTACAGCATGATGTACGCTCTGTGGTTACTCGTTTTAATTTCATTTGGCAGACAAGTGCTCGCTAGAATATGGAACGTTTTTTATGTGTTTATTGGTATTTCTATTATATTCCAGTACGTCATGATTACTGGGTTGCCACCTTACTATTGCAATTCAATCGGTAAGATCAATTAAATTTTGTTAATTTTTAGTATTTTATTCAATTTTAGAGCTTGCATGGGAAGTTAATAAGTATCTATCTAACATAACGCAACTAACGTTCTTATTGAGTTTCGATAAAACTCTTCCTGTTGAAAACGTGCTGTTCGAATTCGTATTATTTTTGTTTGTCTCGCGCCAATCGATCGTATTCAGGATTGAGGCTAGCAATGCTGGTCGTAACTATGCAGGTGGATCTAACGAACCTATTGTGGAACATGGCGAAGATCCTGATTTTGTTATACCGGTTCCAGATTTTGTAACTTATTGCAGGTAAGTTGGGATGATTTCATTTGTACTCATTAATTAATTAACTAAGATTTACGTTACAATCGCAACAATCAAGCGCTAACTTCAATCTAGGTTGCGATGGATCGTTTATTTAGTCTTAAAAAAATATTTGAATAAAATTCGAGACTCAAAATAAATTATTTAGTTTAAATTTCAACTCAGGGGTTGAGTTCGTTTAAATAAAATTGTTGTTTATAGAATAACATGTTTATTTTAATTCATTACATACTTTTTATATTACATGCAAAAATATTTAATGAACTTATTTAATAAGTCCACGTTAACGAAAAGAAAAATTTAATTACTAACTTACTTCGTTTTACATTGATTATGATTTTATTTATAAACCTTTGAAATTTTGTTATTTCGACCCGCATGATAAATTCCTCTTGTTTTTCGACGTTTTATTTATTTTAAATGTTGAATTAGTTTATTTTGGTCATGTCAACAATTATTCGTAGCGATTATTCGGAATTGTTTTACTGTTTTATACCATCTTTTCACGTCGGGTATATTCACAAAAATTTTAATTATTTACATTTTGAGTAGCTTTAATTACCTTGATTTTACGTTCGACTTGAGTAGAACATTTACTTAAAGTCTAAATAAACAATATTTTAATTCAAAAGATTTGTTTTTATAATTTAAAATAACTGTTGCAGCGCATCTTTACTACCCTCTATTTTCAATAATATAAATATATTCTAACGCTACGCAGCAAAACTAACGTTACGACACAATACTTAAAATAATCTTTTACTATTAATATTTATTCATCTTTTTACTTTTAATCATTATCCTAAAACAATTATAATTGGGTATAGGCAAGCCTTAGAAAATAAGTAGTAGTCGTTCTACAGGGTTATTCACGGTATACGACACGGAATATTACAGCTAAACTATTTAATAAAATTGGGAAAATATATCTGGGGATTGGTAGAGACTTAGAGGAGGAATATTTTTAAATTACTTTCAAAATATACAGGTGTCCCAAAATACACAGAACGTATCAAAGTTGTGTTTTTTCTTATGGAATGCCCTGTGTATTAATACATTTTCAGTTTCTACGTTTAAAATAAGAATGGATTTTATAGAGGTTTGCCTTACTTAAACCTAAAAGTTTTTGAGATATTTTGTATTTTATGAAAAAGTCGTCACAATTTTACCGATTCATATCTTAACAACTAATACTTTTTCCAAACTAAATTTGCACTGGAGTCTATGAATTGAACAGATTTTATGTAGAAAAATCCACTGTCATATACAGGTTGTGTACAAAATAAGATTAATTAATGACATGTTTTGAACCGCAATAACTTGCTTATTTTAAGTAGAACACCCTGTATTTTATATCAACGACAAATGTAAAATGTTGTCATGAAAAATGCAAATTTTCATAATGAAGACTGATTTGTAACAATTTTAATATTATCAAGTAAGCTATACAACTTTGACAACATTTGCTTAAAATAAAGCGCTTATTTTTTTCATGTCTGTCTCCGAATTTAAACGGGTACTTCCAGACGTCGTAGAGAAATTCGGCATTCCGATGGGTCTTGCTTTTTAAACCAACGGGAAAAATACGAAAACCGGAAATTTTCATACAGGGGCGGGGCCAAGAGGTCTTTGTCTGCTATAGGTTTAACATTATTCAGGAATAAAAAAAAAAAGTTGATGAGCGTTATTTAAAAACTGTTTACTAAAATCCAGCTCCACGTTTTCTAGGCGATGAATCGTAATTATAAAAGTTTAAAAATATATTTAACTGAAATTCGAGACTCCCAAAAAAAAATTATTTAGTTTAAATTTCACCTCAGGGCTTGAGTTCGTTTAAATAAAATTGTGGTTTATAGAATAACAACTTTATTTTGCACTTAAACTCGGTTACACACAGCGCCCATTGAATACAGACCTCCGCACTTAAGAACAACACTAAACCAACTGTGTTATAGGCAACATCCTCAATAGGTTAGTCACTCATTGCTTACTCAAGCTTGGCTAAAATCTCCTTCACTTTTCATCCATTGAATACCGATCTCTTAATTCCACCCTTAGATTTAATTATCTAAGTTCAGATTGAATTATTTACGTGAGGAAGAGCCTCTATGACTCCAAGTTGAATATAATCTATGTTTTATACAGGGATCAAACCCATAGTCATCACCAAAGGTCGTCGTCTCTTTCGCGCACTTTTCAATGCAATTCAATCTTCTTCGCCCACACATATCAAAATAACTCCTACAGGAACCTCGTAGAGGTAGCCGCATTTAACTATGACTTTTGTCTTTATGAAGTAAGCAGCTTTGCTGGGGGTGAGTTTGTCTTGTTGCATGGCAAACGTCCCCAGAAGTACAGTGCCCTTCCTCCTTATCCCAAAATTAACCTTGCTTTGTCGTTTTAATGCTTTCCCTTTCACACTCACACTTCGTTGAAATATCAAAAATGAAATAAATCAGTATCATGTATGCTGGTGCAAGAGAAACTTTAAAGTGGTTTTTCTCGAAAACGGCTCTATTTACGAAGGTGAAACAAGTAAACCTTTTTTGCGTGTTTTTAAATGATCTTTCATCGCATGTGAATGAAATTAGCAAAAAGTCAAAGGCAAAAAGTTTCGAGCAATTAAATGCATGACAGGGGCGGTTCCAACCCTTTAAGCTTGATGGATGAACGTCAAATTTTACACGTTTATGCGCATGAACATGAGTAATCAGCGTACCAAATTTCAAATTATTCGGTTAAAAAACAAAAATATTTTTTTATAAAATGTTTTAAAAATCCTAACTTTAAAGTGTTGTAGATCCTTTACCTTTGAGTTTTCGAAAAAATGTTATAGAAACTTGTGGCCTTTATTTTCACTCTAGAATTAGCACCCGAAGTTTTTGCGCATAATCCGGACACCCTGTATAACAATCACGTGACTACTATAATTGTTGTAACAATATTAATTACACAAAAAAAGTTATGATAGGAAAGTTGTTGGAAATTTTATTGTCTATAGCTTTTGTTTGAACTATTTGTCCAGAACGCAATTTTCATTTTCGCTTTGTGGGCGCGCGATACCTAGTTTTTTCTGACATAGTAATAGTAGTATCGTAGCATTTAAGTCTTCGTATAATGACTTTCCACTCAGATACATTTAACAATTGTTTGCCGTTAATGAAATGTCTAATTTGTTTTTATAAATTGCTACGTGGTGCACATGTCGTTCTTAACTTTGGATTTTTTAGACGTTTATTTTATTTTTCGAGCAAAATGTTTTATATTCCCGCACGTTTGTTAATATCAGAACGATGTGCCGTTCTGCGCAAAATGCTTGTTTTTATTTAAAATAAAACTTTTTAATTTGAATATATAATGTATCTAAGGTATACTATTAATGTCGAGGTAAGTCAGTCTATCTCACAATCGTGCGATTGCACGTTCAAATCTCTTGTTTGGAACTTTTTTTTGTAATATTTAATAAAATAATGCATACAAATACCATTTCTGGATAAATATACTTGAGTACTACGAGCAGGTTTCAAAACCCCTACAATTAATGCGCATTAATAACACATTAACATACCTCAAAATTAAAACTTAGGATACTTTACGCCATTTCTTAACCTCTAAATTAATCGTTACTAAATTATTAACAATAATTATACTTATATAAAAAATTTAAAAAAACTTTTATACTAAGGACTTAACGATCAACGTAAGACGCGGAGGTGCGGTATGAACAGATGAGTGTGGCACTGCTTCCTGGGTATCTGAAAATGAACATAACGGACCTCGGGCTCCAGATTTGTTGACATAAATAGCCGTTAAAATCCAACGGCTTTTCCAAAATTTTTTAGCCCAACACTTTAAGTTGTATTTTCTTTTAATTTTAGATCTTACTTGGACTTGGTTAAAAGAGCAATATTTATGAACTGGATATGGTTTACGTTAGCCGCAATGTTTTTAGCCGGAACTCAAAGAGTCAGTCTCTTCTCGGCCGGATATTTAATCGGAGCTTTTGTGTTCTTATGGCAGGGATCGGACATATATTTACGACCGATGCCAAAAATATTGAGAAAGTACGTAAATTATAATTTACGCCCTCAGGTGTAATCGCTCTCTTATTTCAGCTGGAATCGATTGCTGCTTTATAATGTGCTTGTGATTATATGCAAAAGTTTTTACAAGTTGTCGGTTGCATTTTTATCGATTATTTGTCAAAAAATGCCTGTTGGGTGATACATTTGTTCAGCGTTGGATGTTTTAAGGCGAGCGGAAACTCTGAGAAAGGTATCGGTGCTGCTGACGAATGCAAAATAAATGAATACGTTGGCCTTGCTTGGGATGGTGTTTGTTTCGCGTTTCTTATATTCCAATGCAGAATATTCAGGAGTTACTATTTTTTCCATGTGGTGAATGAAACAAAAGCTACCACAATTTTGGCATCAAGGGGTACGTTCTATAATTACTATTACGCATATTTTTTGCATCGCATTTGTAGGTGCCGATTTAATTGAAGAATTAAGAAGGCAAAGGATTTTAAAGAAATCTGAGGGAGAAAGGAGGATTTTGGAAAAAATTAAAATCAAAATGGAACGGATTAAAGCTGGGCAGAAAAAGCTTCGTGGTCCAGCGTTTGATACAAATAATCATTTTGTCGGTAAGAATATATTTTCTTAATTTAATTTAATCGTATTCTTGCAATTGTTATGACTTATTTATTATATGAACAGCCCAACCCCCGTTAGCACGCTCAACTTCTACTTCATCTTGCGGATCGGCCACATCCCAGCAAACACCACCGGCAGGTTATCATACCCCTATCGACGAGGAAGAGGAGGGCGAACCCGCTCCTCTTACTCCTCGCGCTTCGTCTCTCATGCAAAATCAAGTTCCTTCCCCATATTCTGCTATTATGACCGGTTCTCTAGAAGGATACTTAGAACCACAACGCATATCATTTAGTTCTCCTCCTAATTCTGATTTAAACCCACGTCCACCGTCACCCGACGATAGTTTTCCTGTGTTTTCGCCTCCCCCGTACGAAGCTGCGCCGTCGTACACCGAAGCGGTTACAGAACAACCACCTGCGCGCGTTCAACGTCAACATAGCATCGGGCCACCGTGGATGGCTGGATCACTAGTTACACCGAGGCAAAGTGTGATTTCTTATTCGTCCCGCTCCCCTTTGAGTCATCACACATGTAATTGACGTTTCCTATGAATTTTAATGTTGTCGTGCAGTATATTGCTTAGATCTTCTAGACGTTGTACATACACTCATCAATTTGTATAGCAAATGAATCTCTACTTTCAAATGTTCTGAATTATAATATACAGAGGAGGCCCGTGTAATCTTTAAATTATTAAAATTTATTTTTTGACTTGCTTGTTAATGTTGATACTTTAAACTTTCTGTTCGCAATAAAAGTGATTTTTTTTTAATTTTGCTTCTAGATGGAATATTTCCAGGTAGACCGAGGCATAAGGTGGTTCCTCCAGATTCGCATACAACGGGTAAAAAATACACAACTAGGGTGCTATATTTAATTATTTTAAACCTACTAACGAGTGACTGCGTTTGCTGTACTAACACTCCTGTATATTAACGACTAATTGTCTTGTAAATTAACAAATTACGTAGCATCTTGTGTATATAAAAAAGTCCACTTCTTTTTTATTTTATTTTAATATTTTACATATGTTTAGCCATACGATCTGGTGATTACTACATGTTCGACGAAGTTGAAGACGATGAGTTGGATCTGATTCAGGAAACGCATCAAATGACAGCAGAAGAGGAAGAGGAGGAGTTGGCCATGCTTGGGAACAAACACGTTCTGGGCGATGTAAGTACTTCTTAGTTTAAATTAGTAAGGAAAATACTATGATTATATGCAATAAGATAATGAAATTTAAGTATAGATTTATATACAAGGTGGTCCAGAATAATGTACATTAATTGTTAAGGATTATAGGAAAAGAGGTTTGACGTATTCGAGTATATGAGTAACCGCAATAGATGATGTTTCTGGCAAGATTTTATCCGGATATACAGAGTTATTTATATTGATTGAAGCGGGCGTGTTTCTAGTTTGTTTTACTGTATCAAAACTATACCGGGTGTAAACGAAATCGGTTTTTTATGTGAGATGACATGTATATTTTTGTAATTTTTAATTATTTATTGTATTGCAGTACATACTGCGATGGATCGTTTATATTTAATTTAACAAAAATGAAGACTTCAAAATTTATTTAATTTTAACCTCAGGGCTTGAGTTCGTTTAAATAAAATTATGGTTTAAGAAAGTAACAAATTTTATTTTAATCTATTACATACTTTTTGTTACATACAATACATAAACAAAAATATTTAATGAACTTATTTAATACGTGCACGTTAATTACTAAAAAATATTCCATTTTACATTGATTATGATTTTATTTATAAATTTAGATTACTAACCTTTCAATTTTTATTATTCCGGCCCTTAAATTCGATGCTTAACTTTGTTCCCAAACTTTCAGTTCTCGAATTTATTTCGGTCACTTTGAAGTCAATACTTTAATCGATCAAACGCACAATTGTTATTAGTGTCTTTACACAAATAAATTTAATTACTTTCTTAAATTAATTATAGGTCGATTTTGAGAAATTTTAACTAACTTTGATTACCTTAATTTTACATTCGATTTACTATAAATCTAATTATTACTCAGATTTTGATTCTGAAATTTTTTTATTTACGATAACTTTTTCAGTGCAATACAAAAAATTGGTACAACTTAAAATTATTTTTCGAAATATTTGTTTAAACTGACATGGCAGTAATCATTAGCCATGGCTTCGACTTGTTCAGTCACGCCACCTACAAACAATTTGTTCATTTTCGGGGCAAATTTGAGAAAACAATTTTAATATCTCAGAATATGTATGGAATAAATATAACATTTTTTGAAGGGGAAAACTTTAAACTTTTTAACGGTATAATAATTTACAGGATGTTGCGTTTTAGACATTTTATTTAGGAATTCAGGAATTGAATGTGGAGATTTTTGAACGAATTTTTGGGACATCCTGTATAACTAAATCGAATAATAAACCTAGTTTATCATACAGAATATTATTGATCAGTACAAAGGGACGAGGGTTTAATAAAATATTTTTTGATTAAAATTTCTTACAAAATTCATAACTTCACAACATTCCATTCGATCTACTTAGGGTTGAATACAGAACATACGGAACATATGATGTGTGTTTTTGGTGATTGAGGATTTTTTTAGAAGTCTGAGGGTTTAGCAACTATTAACCGAGACACGCATAGTGAATTGAAGATGTCGATGTCATTTATTAACCATCGTTCCTGATCTCTGAACTCCTATATTACCATCTGACACATATTCTTCCTTACGTATAGCGTTATAATTTGAATATTCTGATAAAATAATGCCAGACCTGCATGTGAATATATACCATGTCCGGTTGCACAAATCACTTGTTGACAATTTTTTAGCGAATCAGTGGGCTTAAAACTTAAATTTTAAATAATGAGAAGAACCCTTACATATCAACGGATGTAATTATCCCACTGGCGATTTTGTTTACTTCAAGGTTCTCGTCCTGATGAAGCCCCTTATGATAGTGGGTGAAATATTGGCAACCAACATTCCAATTTTTGTGGTTTTGGAAAAAGCAATACTGATCAATATAATAACTTATCCCCTTTATCAGGGGAGTGTGATTTAAAAAAAAGGCATTACACTGAAGAACTTGGAGGAGATGGAACGCGGTTTTTAATTCAGTAGAGTAGTCTGCAGAGTAATAGGAAAAAAACAAAAAAAATAATTAGTATGTTGTGGTTAACTGAATTCCGTTCACGATTTTCTCCGAAAACTCAGATACAGAAAACTATGACGGTGAGCATGGGGCGTTCATGTAATAAAATAAGTATGCGGTGGGGGAAGTGATTAAGCGACGGAAACGAATTATGAATCCGACAGCATAATTTATTAACTAAATATTTTCATTTATATTTTTCAATGCGATTCGTTTGCAAATTCATTACATTGTATAGAAGCACAATTGAGTTTTAAACTCATATCCGGAAGCTATTTCGATAACCGCCACGAGGTTAAAGTCCGCTGAACGCCAATTTAAATTACGTTACAATTAATATGTAGCTTTGCGCTCGCGTTCTCTTAAAAGTCGTCGTGTTTCAAATGAATCTCCACCTCAGATCCGAAGAACCACCAATTTTCCAATAGGATTCGATCAGCGAAATATCAGAAGGACATCTAAATCATTCAGAAAAGAACAAAGACACGAAGGAAAACGATTAAGGCGTCACCTTGCGAATGATCGAAGTACTCACGGTTTATTAAATTTCGGCGATTGAACTTTGTCGAGTTGAAAACTATCCACACATTAATCGAGTATTCCTACAACGTTACTTACTAAATTTGGGAAATTCGGAATAGAAAACTTACTTCTCGCAGAAAGTACACATTAATAAAAGAACTGACCACCATCGGTTGGCGAACCATCGGCTGGTTCTATCCATTTGACAGGTGGAGTAATAAAAACGGCCCCCTTTAACCGCACAATTTGAACATCGACTTAGGATTCGGTACATCAAAAATTACGCCGGATTCGGAAAGTACCAAACACATCGGCTAAATTAGAAATTACAGTGACTGACATAACCTCTGAATGCTTTTAACCTCGTGTTGTAGTTTTTCTTTAGTTTTTGCAATTCGTTACATTTCTATATGTATGAAACTGGTATGCATCGTAAACCTGACTTCTGCGTGTAGCGTTCACACCAAAAGAAAAAACCGTCTGCGCTTTCCAATCCATTAGATACCCTAGGATTTTAAAAAAAAAAAAAAAAAAAAAAAAAAAAAAAAAAAAAAAAAAAAAAAAAAAAAAAAAAAAAAAAAAAAAAAAAAAAAAAAAAAAAAAAAAAAAAAAAAAAAAAAAAAAAAAAAAAAAAAAAAAAAAAAAAAAAAAAAAAAAAAAAAAAAAAAAAAAAAAAAAAAAAAAAAAAAAAAAAAAAAAAAAAAAAAAAAAAAAAAAAAAAAAAAAAAAAAAAAAAAAAAAAAAAAAAAAAAAAAAAAAAAAAAAAAAAAAAAAAAAAAAAAAAAAAAAAAAAAAATATAAAAAAAAAAAAAAAAAAAAAAAAAATAAATTATTAAAAAAATTATTAATTTTTTTTTAAAAAAAAATAAAAAAAAATAATTATTTTTTATTTTTTTTAAAAAATAAAAAAAAAAAAAAAAAAAAAAAATAAAAAAACCCAAAAAAAAAAAAAAAAAAAAAAAAAAAAAAAAAAAAAAAATGCACTTTGCTTAATATGCACTAATACTGGGTCGCAAAACAACCTTGTGTAAAAGTCGAAGCAACGAACTCGTCTGGAGAATAATTGGTTTACTATTTTAGTTCGATGGAAATGACAGTACTTTAATACGCCTAAATTTTCTTCCACGAGTTACATTTTGGGTTTCGGATGAACATTCTTCGTCTGTGAAGTTAATTCTCTTTTATGAATAACTTTCAGTTGCAACGGTGTGTACTGTGTGGTGATAAGCACATCCTGGCTAGATAGTTCTTCTTTGTTGGAAGTATACAATCTAGGTTTCGAGTGTAGCGTATAGTGAACATCAAATTTTAGCAGTATTCGATTCGTTAATGAAGGTTTGGTTTTACTTATAAAGTGTGTAGCGGTCTCGGACGCCAAATTTCGTAACGTAGTTTAGTGTCTTCCTTCGTTCGAAGTCCTTCGGGAAAGTAACGTGTGTAAGGCGGAAATTAAAAGCGTGTCGAGTCTTACTTAATTACATCAATTAACCTCACTGATAATATACTAGTTGGAGGCGGTGGAAAGTTCAGTTCGTGGACGGTTGGTCGGACAAAGTTAAGGGTTTTATGGGTTCAACGGAGTAAACGAATGATCCAAGTTGACACGCAAACAGACCTGCTCCAAGTACAAAAAGCGTCACCACGAACACAACGTACGGAAGTGAGTGGGGGGTTCAGGATCTTGCTTGCTGATTTTTATTGACTCTTTTAACGAGAGTCTTATTTTATTTTTTGTTTTTGTCAAATTACGAATTAAAATTTGATTGTGAAATCGGCTACGATACATCAATGTACATATTTCTAGACCACCCGGTATAATTTAACCATTTTTTAACACTTTAACAAATGCTATCGCCCATAAAATTTAATAACATGAATTTTTCGGTTACATAGAATTTTTACCTATCATCACTAACCTCTTTGCACACAATAACGATGGTTCATATAATACTCATCACCATCAAGCAGTTTCATAGTATTTTAACAACCGGGGCTGAAATTTGCAAAATAATAAATTGGTAATGGATGAATGTTATAGCTTTTACACACAGTATTGAGGACAGACATACCCACCGCAGTAAGAACCGAAACTGATCTTCAACGTCGTCGTTCTAGTATGCCCTTATCCCGTCAGCGATCAAGCGTTTCCGACCGCACGCAATTATCCGTTCCTCATTCTGCCCCTCCCACTGTGAGTTACTAACACTTTACAATGTAACAACCCGCTTATATGATGCGCTACGGTTTTAGTCTTTGTAAATATGCTTTACATGTGACGCGTGTATCAATATATTTGTTGTGTTCTAATAAAACTTTATTTAAAAAAATAGTCACGGGTTGTAATCATCGATCCCGAAGAAAAAAAAACACCAGAACCGAAACCGGGAACTAGTAAAGATGACGACGACGAATTAAGCGACATCAGCGAACCACGTAAATTATAGGTAACTCATTTTACCTTGTCAACTCTACCGTTCTTATTTTAGAGGAATTAACAACGTGCGACAAAATTTTGAACTACTTATACTTTATTTGGTTATTCTTTGAGAGCGGTTGCTTGACGTTGGCCTTGTTCTTAAATAAGTATTCTAAAGATTACCGATATGTGTTAAAAGTTCTTAACCGTGAGAAGAAACTCTTGAAGGTATGTATTCAAAAAAAAGTATTAAGACAGTGTATGTACAGGGGTTTTAAACCTAGGAAAACACACGTTATTATGTCGGTTTAAGGTTGGGCAAAAGCAAAGTTTGGAAACCGTCTGGATCGTATTACAGTTTGGTCAAAGATTCTAGGTAAGTTTTTCTTTTTTTTTCTATCAAACTCATTAGTTTTGTAAACACCTAGAAGTAAAAAATGGGGATAAGTCACATAGTAAACGTTAGTCTTGCTTCTTTAGAGCGTTTTTCAAGTTTTTTTTTACTTTAAATGTTGGTTTATGCTTCTAAACATTCGGTTATACCATTACGATTCAACTCACTAAACCAAAAGTGTGTTGTCTGTAATACAAGTGGAGAGTAATTGAAGGTAGTGATGTTATCAACAAACTGTATTCAACTTTTTGAACGTTTTGTTACCGCAGTCGATCTTAAAATTAACGAAACGACGTAAGGTAATGCAAGGTACCATACTAAACTTACTTAGACGAATGCGTGGGAATATGAAGAGAATGTATCGATATTAAAACAACACACGGTTTATAAAATATTGGTTAATGGGGTAAACCAAATAACACAAATATCCACTCTTGGTCCAGCTCTAGATTCTAAATTCTGTCGCAAAATGTATAATAACTTGAGCCTTACTACTGATATCGTTTTTATTGACTTCTCTATGTTAATCTTAAGCAGTAAAGTAAACAGTAAAGTTCAAGACTAAAAGAAGTGACTGCAGTTATTTGACAACGTTACCATCTTTCTCTATTCTTCCATTAGTATAAGCAAATGACAAAACTAAACTAAATTAAGAGAAATTGAATGGTTTTCTAAATTTATGTTGGATACAATTTCCTCAGTAAGTATAGCACGTCTTGGTTTAGGGCACAAGAAACCAAACGAAGTAAAGAAAGTTTGGATGAAAAACCCGCTGTAAGCGAAGAGGAGTCTGACATCAACGCTCAGGCTACCTCTTCTCAGGCACATTCATCTCAACTGGACAGGTATCATTACACTTTGTTTTTTTTTACCATATCATAGTCCAATGTTGTTTCTTTGTTTGTCTTTCTATGAGCATCTCTTCCTATATTACTCAGCTGATGCTTTTTAAAAGTCTGCTTTGTATATTTTTTAACTAACTCTTTGTTCGAAGCAACAATTCTAATTACGAAATAATTCACATTATTCTTTCTAACCGCTAAACAAATTTTAGCTTTTCGGTTTTGTGGTCTTGTTGTCCTTTTCAAGATGTTGCTTAACCTATTCTACACTTTTTCAAATTTACTTCACATATTTCGGTTTAATTTTATAATTTGTTAATTTACGATTTTCATCTTGTTTGAAATTTTTTTCTGTGCCGCTCTATTCATATTGATTGATTGACGGTGTCAGCTGTCAATCACGTGTCAATTTTCAGGTTATCTGAATACAAATTTAATGTATATGACCATTATTATGGAGCACCATTTTTTATTTTGTATTACCCAGTATAATTTATTAATATACAGGGTGGCCAAGACAAAAAGGTATCGTATGAATACATAAAGATAAAAAGAGGTGCTATATCCTGTATCACACTGAAAGTTTTTTGTACATGTGTTCACAACCGTTATTTAAAAGTGACAACGCAAGGCTAAGTAATACACAGTTAACACCAAATGGCTGCTGGTCACCACGAGGCTTCTTTTATCTTTCACAAGGGAACCTTTTTATTTGTACACCTTGTATATTTTATTTGCGTGCACTGTTTTTTCTAAATAAAATAATAGCTTATCATAAAAATGTACAATTGCAACAATTCGTAATATTTCCACATCTTATGAAACTTTTTATGAAACTTTGAACAAGGACCTTATTTATAATTCCGAAGATCTGATTAGATTTTGGACATAAAATATCTAGCCAAAAGTTCCGTTAATATACACAGATTTTCGAATTTTTAAATATTTAAAAAATATTTATTTTATCTACATTTTTGTTTCAAATAAAAGTTGTTTACAACTTAATTATACAGAACTTTTGTTTAAATTATTTTTTGATCCGATAAGTAATTACTGAGATATAACAATCACGTGACACTAATTATTGTAACAATATATCCACCAATATCAATTTTACAACAAAAGTTGAGGGAGAAAAGTTGGTGAAAATTCTATTGTCTATAGCTTTTATTTGAATCATTTTTTTCTAAACCGCAATTTTATTTTCGGTTATCGGGGCAATGTGGAGTTTTGCGGTTAACGATTGTTTTTTAATTTTAATAATTTTTTTATACACATTCATAAAAATAAAATAGAAGATAATAAGTACCTCTTTTTTCACTTTTTTGGCGAAAGAATTTTCTGTCCCGAAGCCCAAAAACCGTTTGTCCGATTATAATGTAACTTAGCACATTATCTAATGATATTCGATATCTAGGTTATGGTGCACTCCATACTACGAGAAAATGCTGCGTTTGCAAATGTTCTTTGCTATCTTGCTGTACAAGACTTTCGAAATCGAACACTTCTCATTCGAAATTAAAAGCAAGAAGTAACGAGATTCGCTTCTGTTGAAAATAAATCAAATTTATGATTATTTAGTTTAAAAAAAGAATTGAAATTCGAGACTCCAAAAATTATTTAAGTTTAACCTCAGGGATTTGAGTTCGTTTAAAACAAAATTCATTTCATTCAATAACAATTTTAATATGACATACTATTTTAACAAGTTTTTACAAAATTTTAATGTAAAGTCTAACATTCAACATTTTTATGTTTCTAAATCTTAAATCCTTAAACTTTTAACGTGTATCGAAATTTTCTTGTAACACGTTTTTACCTAACACTAACTCGATTGCATGTTTAATTCAACCACATTTTAAAAATGATTAGCGGATTTTATTCGTCCATTATTTTATACAGAACTGACGTTGATGCGTCGGGTATTAACTTTATAATTTTAAACTTCACTTGCCAAACGTCAAACTGCAACTACCTCTATTCTTATTTCAATTTCATTTCGAATTAATGTCTATACCCTTGACCCTACGTTCGATTACAAATTGTTTTTCACACCTACATTGATAAAATTTAATCTTTCACGCGTCCTCTTGACGCCATATAATGTGCACTTTATTTAATTTCGCAATTTCACTTAAAGAAAATGCCAGTTATAGTTCATACATTCAATAATTTTGAAATAAATGTTTACAAAATAACATTCGGTTGTAACTAAATGAATGCATCATTTTAACTAATATAAATCAAATTCTTTTCTTAATTATTTATAGGTCGGTTTTAGAAATCTTATCTAACTATTATTACGTTAATTTTACGTTTGATTTTGCTATAAATCTAATTATTACTCAAATTTCGATTCTGAAATTTTTTATTTATATTATTTAAAATAACTCTTTCAACGCAACATACTAGATTAATAATTGATTAAAAACACGACGCACTGTCCTAAAACTACACACAAACTAAATCAGATTCAAACAAACAATGAAAACTAATTAATTCAAGACGTCGTGCAAATTTTCGTCATAGCAAGTAGTCGTGCATTACCTTAACCAGTATTATCGATAAGTCCTTGACTTAATACATTACTGTTGAAAAAATATCCACATTTACTTTAAAAAATAAGGGGTTTGATTTGGTTGTTTAGTTACCGTAGCAGTGCCTTGTTAGAGTAAAAGTAGCTTAGCAAGGTAATCGGTATCCCAAGAATGCCAGATTCTATGGCGATGTGGCAGCAGCTTGATTTAGTAGAAACATGAGGTGTAGAAGTCACCTACTAAGGTAATCAATACCTAAACGATATCAGTAAAGTCACAGTGATCAACAACTAACAGATGTCGATTGATATTTATAATAATATTGTCTAAATAAAATAATTCAACAAAGAACATTTGTTTATTAAATAATCTGGTCTTTTAGAACCCCTTCTTTGTGGAGGTATGATGGACAAAGAACTCAATGGGCTGTGATTACCGACGTGTTACCCCTCATTGTGAGGGTTTTATCAAAGCTTTCACAATTATGAGTTGGACGTCAAATTTGATAAGGGTTGTAAAATTTTTAAACATTTTTTAATTTTAAATTGACGTAATCATCAATTATTGATGGTCACAACACAAATCAAATTTGACGTCCAACTCGTAATTGTGAAAGCCAATGAGGGGCGAAACGTCAGCAATTACAGCCCATTGAGTTGTTTATCCTTCATACCTCTACAAAGAGGGGTCCTAAAAGACCAGATTATTTATTAACTTAATTTTTGGAGGAATACTCACCTGAACATTTGTATATTTTTTTACAAATTTGAAAGCTTTCTGATAACTGCAGGCAACAATTAATGTACAGTTCTATAACTACTTTTCTTCATTTGTATTCTCTTTTCCTTATTATTGTATTCTCATCTCTGTAGCTTCTGCTAAATTCTTCATTATTAAAAATAGATAATAATTTTAATTGTAAACTTTTTGAATATTCGGCTTAGCTTTGTAGGTTTTCACCAGCATGTTTTTCTTTGCAATTCTATTTTTTTGTACAGTAATAAATAAAGAAATAAAAAGATTTAATAACTATAATGACTGTGTGTCTTAATACGGTAACAGAATGTAAGTAGTCTAGCATGGCTATATGTTAAATATAGGCAGAGGGAAAATAACTTAACCGTACCTGAGATCCGTATTCTGGCTCCCAGTTTAGAACGTGGTCTAGATTCACCCTTCCTCGGCAGGTAATAATTGTGTGTGCACAAAAAGTACTTATTAACTATTACAACACTATGGCATGTCATAATCTATTAATTATATATCGTCCATTTTCATACATTGTTATTATACGAGCATTTACAAACTATTTGTAAAGAGGTAATGCATATTCATGTGATTATAAAATTGTAGCATAGATTCACCAGCTGGGATGAAGAAAATAATACAACGAAATTATTTTATTGAATCTAGTGGGCATTATTTTGTATTATAATATCTTCTATTGTACACTACGAAATAGAAAAACGAGACAAAGTATTCAAATGAACAGACATTATTATTATTGCACTTTTAATAATTAAAAAAAGCCTCCATTTTATAATTTTATAAGATGTTTGTTTAAGTCCACGACAATCTCCCCGATTTGAACTAATTTCAAAAATGTGTCTACGACTGCGCTATATACGATGTTGTTTGTTGATTAAAAGGTTCGTGTGTATTTGTACTAACGTTTTATTAACATTTACAATTCGTATAAAAATTCTTGTTTTTCGACAAAAATCTGAATTACAAACTATTTTTTTTTTACGTTGACAACAACAAAACAATTGAGTGAAGTACAAATGAAACTCTAAAACCTATCTATCTTCTTCAATATTCTCCCACAAATTCTGTAAACTTTAATTTAATGTTTCCGCTCCGCATATATATCCTCGGCTTCTTGACAACACGCCCACTTCTGGTAATGATTAGTTCCGGTGCTTCTTTCTCTTTCGTGAGTTCACCAGCAATCTTTAAGCGCAGATTTTCCAGTGGACGCTATAATGGTCGCATGATGATCCCTCCTTGGGTTTTGACCCTGTTAACCCTACAGTGACCAACACTTTGATGATAAATGAGGTCCTCCAGTTTCCCCATCTGTTTTATTGTCGTGGCTGATGAGGACTAGGTCTTCTTTTGCAATGGGCTTTCTTCTGGAAACACACTCCGTAATCGTAAAAATGAGTAGGGGTGAGAGCCACGAAGTTGTCGCTATCCTAATAAGTAATCGTTGTTATCGGACGACTGTGGATAGTGGCTGTGATTCTTGTCAAAATGGTACGGATCTCATCGGGAGAAATCTTAGATTTCCCCAGCGGAGCAATCCTTTCACACTTCTCACGAGTCTCTCCCATAATCAGAGATGAACCTTTGCAGTATGTCCAGGAAGGATTCGATGTATAGGGATGTGATCACATCAAGCTGGAGGCATTTGTATACCGCACTGGTGTAAAACATGACCTAAACCTTTTAAGAGCCTTAGCATCAAACCTCCTTCAGGGAATACATTTATTGAGGACTGTCCTTCTGCACTGTCGCAAACTCCTCAAGATGACTTGTTCTCCGTCATGATGATGGGTCTGATGCATCTCAAATATCAGTTTATCTACCAGGGGGTGATGATAAGGAAGTAAGGTGGGTAGATGAATTCTATTTTGTCTTTTTCACCAGAAGCTTTGTATTAACACGGTACAGTCCGCCTTCTTCAATCAGCACCCGGATTCTCTCTAAATACTTCATATTCTTCGGAAAAGCGTCCTCTTTAATTTTCCGAATTAGTATTTTTTCTCCTTTGCATAGTTCTTCAATGGTGAGATACTTCCCCAAATTCACCGGTTGCTTCTTTAACTTAGCCTTCAATTTCCTCTTATAGCGCACCATCCATCCCCAAACTGCAACATTTCTCTGATATGAAGAGAACCTTGAAATGATGATAATTTCACAGAAGTTGGAAATAGACGAGGGGCACATTCTTTTTATCTCAGTATTCACGTCTTCCTTGTTAACACGGTAAGTATTTCGGGGCCAGGCAGAAGCGTCTTTTTAAAAAAAAGCAAGACCCTCCCACCACTTGGATATGATAGATGCGCTGGACTGCATCTTCTTGACGGTAAATCCGCTGGATTCAGCTCTCCTGGAACATGCCTCCATTGTGTGGAATCCGAATTCTGCAGGGTTTTTTTTCCGATACTAAAACTACCCAATCCCCATTTTTTTAAATACATGATAAGGCGGTATTACTGTCATAGGAATATCCGTGCAGAGATCATTTCTAGTCTAGGAATAGTCGGCTTCTTGATAGGAGCGAGTCTTGATTTTGCTAGGATGAGCTGGACTTTCACTTTTCCATTGCACTCTGACCTCAGAAATAGAGCAGCGGCATAGGAGTCTCCGGAGGCGTCGCCAAACTCATGAAACTGAAAATGACGCTTATTCGCACATTTTTCAGACATTCCAGGTTTTTGTGATTCTAAAGGGTTCCTCTACGGCAAGGACACCTGATATTTTCCATCTCTAAACTGACCATTTTCTTTGCTTGGCGCTTTTGTCTTTCACCGGTTCCAGAATTTTTATCAATTTTAGATCCCAAAGGTAAGGGATTTCTTGAGAACCACAAAACATTCCAGTAACCGCCACTGCCAAGTTTGAGGAAGCTGACTTTGGAACAGATCTTTCCAGAGTTTATCCAAAATAGTTTCACATGCGATGAGACCACATTTTTGGTTAAAGACCTTCCAGTTAGGATTCTGAATCCCAGTAGTTATTTCCAAGAAGGACGTCCACTTCAATAGCTCCAGAACCCAGAATCATTAAAGTGGAACCCTAGGTTTGACATTTCCTTTATCCATGGGCTATTAGGGATTCTGGGTAGGCTTCTACAAATCTTTTTAGCTCCAGAAGAACACAAATAGCACACGGACGACTGCTTTGCACTTCTTTCCGGAATGATATAGCATAACACCGGCAAAATAAGCGTTTTTCTCTTACTTTATCCCTCCGTTGGTCTACATTCCAGTATAATGCTGCTGTACATCGATCACTATCATGAAGCTTGCCACAAAATATACATCGTACTTCAGAACTTTTCTCCAGTTGCTAGTAACCCTGCTGCAACTAGAAACTCTTTTTGCTTGGAGGTCTTGTGATTCTTCACAGTCTGTCTGTTTCTATTATTTCCAGACAAAACGGTTAAATAGTGGAATCTATTTTGTGCCAGTGAGATTTGCTTATCACTTTTGACTTCTCCTTTCTTGAAATCCATGAGGAGTCCGAGTCTAGTCTTGGAGGGGGTCAGATTGGAGCCGTCTAGCTTCTTTTGCTCAGGTTTGATTCCACCATGAAAAACAAGAAAGTCTTCACCTTCTCCATCTCCAAAGGGATCGTAGATGAGAGCTCAATTTGGCGTACAATCTAGCCAAAGGGATCTTTTCCTTACTTGTCATGTTGTTCACGACAAGACTCAGAAAGTCTCTCACATACACGTTGATCTGAAGTTTTTTCCTTCCAAACCGGTCACTAAGAACATTCACCGCATCTGCATAATTGTTTTCGTCTGCGTCGTATCCTTTGAGCTGCTTCTCCGCTTCCGGGCTCCATGGATTGGTAAGGTAGGACATCTTATCCGCCTTGTCTAGTTATCCAAGCCATTTAGTAAGGTATTCGTTGTACTTCTGAAGTTTTATCTTCGGTTTGAACTTTGGCAGCTCATCGTTGATCCGGCAACACTTATAACTCCAATAGCTGATCCTGTGGGGCTTGAAGCTGGAGCTGAAAGAATGACCTTTTACAGGCTTCCGTGAAGTTAAAGACCTCTTCTAGTCTTCTCATCATCGCTGATATCTACGCTGTCCAGCATCTTCTCCTTAACATGATGATCTTTCTCCTCTAGGTTTTGGATAAGCTTGTGAGTGATCTTTAACTCGACTTCCAGGGCGTCTCGGTCCACAAATGTTCGTCTGGAATCGGGTTATATCTTCTCGCAGATTTCTCCTTGTCCTTTGAAGCCTTTCCATGACTGGTGTTTGCTCAGAGCAAGAATACAATTATGTAACACATCGATTTGACCTTGTCTTGGAGGTGGGCTTGCGTATGATACTTACCTTACAAACTTATAATGTGCAATTAGGTCCGAGATTCAGATTCTTCACTGGACTCCACTAAGGTTCTAACTGGAGATCTTCTTATCTAAGTGGAATCTCCAAATGTTTCAGCCCACGACAATCTACCCAATTTGAATTGACTTGAACTAATCAATTTATCTGCGACTGCGCCATATTTGTTTGTTTATTTGTACCTACGTTTTATTAATATTCACAAAACATTCACAATTCGTATAAAAATGTTTGTTTTTTCACAAAACTCTGACCATTACAAATTATTTTTTTTACGCTAACAACAACAAAAGAATTGAGGGAATGAAAAAAATGAAACTCTAAAACTTATCTATTTTCTTGAATAATGTTCGTTAGGTGGAAAAAGAAAGTAAAAATCATTCATAAACTTTTTTTTTTAATTTTACTAGATTTTATTATTAAAAAATAGATGAACCATTCCTTGAACCCAAAACAGCTTAATTTACAGGACTTAATTGTTAATTAATTGTTGTCGCGGTTTTTTCTTTCGTAAGTGTACATTGAGTATACATGGAATGAAAATTGAGTAAAAACTATTGTTTTCTAATACATTCTTTGTCTTATCACGTGCATTACCTCTTTTGGTTACTTAAATGCATGTAAAAATAAAACAAAATAATTAAGATATTAAGTGTAAAGGCTTCCATCTTCACAGACCGATTTTACAATCTCGATATACTAGCAGCACTTGATGTGCTTTTACGTGTTTTTATACCATAGCAATAATTTCACATCGACTATGTTTTAGCTTAGGCGATGTTAAGCAATAATTGAAACGTTCGAAGAAGGCGAAATGTCGGTGGTGGATCAACCTCCAGTATTTAAACTAGTTTTATCGCTGTGGTATGTGATAGTAAGCCATTCTCACATCATGTGCTACTTCATGATTTTTCTGAACCAAGTACAAACTGGCACATTTTTATCCCTACCGCTACCGTTGTTTGTATTATTCTGGGGCACGCTTACTATACCAAGGCCAACTAAGACATTTTGGGTGACGATTATTGCATACACCGAAGTAAGGAAAATATGTTGATTCACCTGCTTATAGTTTATATTCATTTTGTTTTTAGATAATTGTTTTAATAAAATGCATGTTTCAATTTGAGATAATAGCGTGGAATAAATATCAAAATCTATCTCCTTTATTTCCTCCACGTATTATCGGAATAGAAAAAACAAGCAATTACGCGCTATGGGATCTACTTGTTCTTCTGATGGTATTTTTCCACAGGTAACTAATTCATTCGGCACAAGTAAAATATGCCACAAATAAAATTTTAGGTTCTTGATGAAATCTTTAGGATTATGGAAGTCAACTTATACTCCAGCAATTGCTATGCCAGATGGAGAATACAAAATAACAGGTGACACATTGTCGGCTCTAACAGATGATCCGTCACATTTTACATTGTAAGTAAAAGTTAACCTTTACTCCTATTACCAATTCCATGGGTAAATTTACCAAGAATTTTAGTTCACATCCGGCCCATAGCGACACACAAAAATTTAAAGTCACCTTCCACATGAACCGAAAAAGAAAACTCCTTCTCCCTCAATATCAATTTATTGACCTCCACAAAAGGTATCCTCGAATCCTTTACCTCTGAACCAGTACGATTTATAAATTTTGTTAATGTTGTATTTGATTATTAGGCCAAAGACTGTGAATTTTGGCGAACTTGAAGATTTGCACGAGGAGACGGACGAAGCTAGTACGAGCGGTGGCACCAGTCAAAGTAAATCGGTTAATATAAAGGCGACGGAGGTGCCACCTTTTTCGAATTTTCTTCCGACGGTACAAATGAGGTTTGAAAATATATTTGAAATATACTTGCCGCGGCGAACTGATGTAGTATGTACTTCATTGGTTCGCCGCGGCAAGTATAGAACAAACGTTTAATACTTTTTTTTAGATTTCAACGATACGGAAGTTCGATTCACAGATTTTTTAAAGAATTATTAGATCCTTCTTCTAGAATAGCAACGGACGTATATTCTTATATGTTTCTTTGCGATTTCTTTAATTTCTTTGTTATACTGATTGGGTACTCTTCGTTTGGGGTAATTTAAAAATATTTGTATTGCGTGCGATTTACGTTATGTTTTTAGCCTTATGTCGGTGGAGAGGGCGTATCCGATTACTTGCAGGAAAACAAAGTGCCGGTGCTGTTTTTGTTGATGCTGATTTTACAATTCGTTCTGATCATCATAGATAGAGCGATATTTTTAAGAAAATACATTTTTGGAAAAATGATTTTTCAGTTTTTGCAAATTGTATTTTTGCACGTTTGGCTTTTTATGATATATCCTTGGATAACGGATCGGTAAGTTAAAACGTGTATTAATATTCGATGTTCATTTTTTGGGGTTTTAGGGGTATTAACTCGGTGGTAGCACCTCAAATCTACTATATGGTTAAATGTTTTTATTTGTTATTGTCCGCCTACCAAATACGAAGTGGTTATCCGACTAGAGTTTTGGGAACTTTATTTGTAGAGGATACAACTATTTTAATCTATTCTTGTTTAAAGGATTTTTGGCAATTCCATTTTTGTTTGAGCTTCGTACCGTTATGGATTGGATGTGGACCGATACCTCTATGACGATGTTTGATTGGATGAAAATGGAAGACGTCTTTGCGCATATTTTCCAAATTAAAGTAATTGATTCTTTGTTCTTCTTCATTCAAAACCTCTTTGATGGTAACTTTGTCGATAGATGTCTAAACAGTTACAAAAGTCGATTCTTCGATTATTATTGCCAACTAAGCGTTGATAAAAATAACGATCTCGAATCGCCTGCTGTAAATTCGCCAACAAAGTTGCTTCAGTGTATTAATTTTCGATAGCACGAAGCGACAGTAGATGTCGCAAGACTTATTTGTTCTTGATAGTGTTACAGATATTGCGAAAAAGAGTACCCACAACCTAGAGGAGAAAAAAAACCTACTCTTATCAAATATTTTATGGGTGGTGCAGCTTTAGCTGCTATAATTGCTATTATATGGTTTCCACTGGTATTCTTCGCTTTGTTGGACGCGGTAGGTCATTCAAATCCGCCGATGTCGGCTAATTTGGAATTGACTATTGGTCCATACGAGCCCATTTATCAAATCTCTGTACAAAGGAGTTCGATCTTTCGGTATGTACATTTTATAAATATTTATTTTTAACTCTCAGAAATATTTACAATGTGTCCATAATAAGTAAATGGTATAACAAAACATTAACATGCAACCGTCGTCGTATGATTTATACCTACATCTTATTAAACATATGTTAGGTCTAAAACCGGCGCTCTTCCTAACATGTCGCTAACAAGAGTGCTCAACTACTTCAAGGTCCTTCCATGTTAAATGTAGACTAGTATTTCTGCTTCGCAGTTTGTATTTATATTGGTTCGAAGGGGCGGGGCTTGTATCGCACCGGTCAAGAAAGAATTTTCATAAGGTGCTTCCTTTCTGTTGAAGTTTTCTAGATGTTTATTTATGGATCTCGATGGTCTCTCTAACCATCTCTGTGATACCCGTTAACCGTTGCTACCTACTTGGAGCTTACAAAAAGTATCTTGCTATTCCATTGGTAAGTGCTTGTTTTTCTACCGAGAATCTTCAGGCAGAATTTGAACACCTGGAAACTGTCTTTAAACAGCTAATGGGTGCACCAGGAAGGAGATCGAAGGATCCACACATATCTCCTATACATATCCAAAGTTTAAGAAGAATTCTAAATAAGCACGACTTCAAAACTGTCTTTAAACCAATCTAGAAAGTTCGGCAGACCATTAGATCGACGAAGGAAGAAAGAAACCCTTGCTTAGCAATCGGGATTACAAGAAACTCTTCGAGAGGTCCAAGAGGCTAGCAACGGTTGCCGGTTATCACAACAGATTAGTTAGAAAGGCCATCGTTCCGTAAATATGCAGAAAAGAAGAATCCGTTAAGTTCAACCACATATGGAATCTCAAGAATACCCGGACGGTACCTTACGAAGATCTACACTTGACTACGGCCTTTAGACTAAAATTTACTAAACCAATTGATCGTTTTATTTCTAAGTTATTTTAGCTGCTGCGATTATTATAATTCTATTCTAAATATTTTATTTTTAATTGTCGCTTTGTTCTGTTACATATGTGTATATGGTGTTATCATAAGGTGGATGAGCGGTTGCCCATCTCGTCTCATTGCATAATATTTCTGTTTAATTTAGTAGAATTCGGCTAGGGTAGTACCGGAAGCCGCGTTCTTTCTCGTTCTCAGGTTCAATGAAAATATTTGATCCTACAAGTGTTCGGGTTGTCCTTCGAAATGGATTTGTAGTCTATTTTTTTATTTTTTCGGTTGATTCGGGTAACCAACCAGTTATTTTTTTTTTAATGTGGCGGCCTTGATGTAAACTCGTTACCTCTCAGAGTACCTATCTACCTTAAATGACGTTATTAGTTTTCTATGACGGTTATCGTGGTCGAGTTGGCCCCAACCATAAGAGGGCATACGGTGTAGTTATGTAGAGTGAACCGCTTGTTGTCTAGATACGGTCGGTAGTTTTCACGGCCAGTACTACCACGAGACACTCCTGCTCGTTAGTGTGGTAAGCTATGCGCTGACGTGGATGGTAAATGTAGTTCTGACTAGCTGTGTCCTCTTGATACAGCACAACTGCTACATCTTTCCCACTAAAAGGTTTATTACGAGTAGTGAGAGAAGTTGGGAGCTTTCTTCAACAGTTCGAAGGTACTTGTGCTGTGCTGGTCCAGGCCAAACGCTTTCCTGTCTTCAATAATTTGGTGAAGGGCGCTCGGAGTCTGGACAAGTTTGGAATGTAGTCTCGTACTCAATTACTCATACACAGAGAGCTTCTTAATTATTTTCGGATGGGAATCGATCCAGTCATAGCAAAACACCTGTATTGCAAACTCGAAGGGTGTTTCAGGGACCTTTACCGACAGTAATTTCGACTGTAATGGGAGACGCGATTGGCAGTTTGGCTTTAAGATAGTTGCCTCCTCAGGGTATAACTTCGTTTACGAAGTATTCGTAAGCAACAAGGGGGCGTTCGACAGCTTCCTATAGTCGGCGGTACTGATGCCTAGAGATCAGGGTTTGGCGGAACTATTTTCGAGTCAGGACCATCTACCTTGAAGGAAAGGTTACGGAGGTCCAATGACCAGCAACTCGCTGCTGTCTGCAGGTATTGATCCGTTGGCACACGATCTGGAATCTAATGATGGACTACCTGTTAAGAGAACTTAGAACTCCTTGTTGTGAAGCCATCGCCTACGCGGACGGCCTTGTTCTAATCTTTGAAGGATCTACCAGACGACAGATCGAAAGCAAAGTTTCAGAATCGCTACAGATAGTAGAACGGTGGGAACTGACGTCTGTGGTGACCGTCTCTAAAGAGAAGACTTGCATGATGGCGTTAAAGGGTAAGCCTTCAGTCGCGACTGATGCCTACGTGGCAGCGCAGCGAAAGGGATTTGTCTGCTAACGCAGAGGCGATATTCGGTTGTAGCGTCTGGTGCCGCTGTTACACTGAACTACATGAGGACTCATGCTAATAGGCTCCAGCGGGTACAGATTTATACGATTATGTGGCTTTGTAGAACCATCTCGACGGAAGCAATGCAATTAATTACGAGATCATTTCCAAAGCTAGCCAAGACCAAAGAGGCTTGCTAAGCTATAGTCGGTTCGGAGGCGCGGCATCCATGCAGACCTACTACATGCGAAAATGCCGCATCGCACGGATGATGAGCGTTCTCTGGGGTGAGCATACGTTTTGTATGGTTTTCCCCATCATGTGATGAACGGAGGTTGACTCGCCCTTCCGAGTTTTCCAGAGACCCATTGGGCTGTCTACCCGAGACTTATCAGTCGATCCGAGCCGAGGTAGGTAGTACTAGCGACCTACCCTATCGACGGGGTTTGGTTTCGTGGTGGCTGAAGTGTTTTATTGTCTTGTCCAAGGCTCAAAATGGGTTCAGTTCAGGAGATGAGATGCATGGATTAGCAGCATATTGGGGCTCTCGTATCTAGTAGTTTCTTTTCGCCTCCAATGGTCGGCACAGAAGCAGTTAATTCGTTAAAAAGCGGCAAAAATTGGGTGTTGAGAGTTGGAAGATTGGTTTGGCCAACTTTAATTTTTGGAGACATCGTGGATACATCTCTATTCTTTTAATGCGACGTCTCATTCTTTTGATGTAAACTGTGACCCGTTGCTACTAAGTGCTCAGGAGAATCCATATCTATCGAAAATACTTAAATACTTTTGATGATCGTCGCCAATGTTGCCTTGACTAAAAAGGTCTCGCTGGGAACCGTGTTGTTGGTGATTGTGTAGGGGCCATCAGGTTGATCGTCGAAAGAAAGTTATTGAAGAAGGAGTGTCCACCAGGTCATCTTTAATTTTTATTTGTATGGTAATTACGTGTTGTAATGTTGTGTTGTGTGTCCCCCAAAAAAAATTATAAACCTAACAAAAAAAAAATGCAACCTAAACATACGAAACCGCGGTAGTCGGTGCGTAGAGTGACCGCTTATCCTGTAGGTATGCATGATACTCTTTTACCGCCCATACTACCGCGAGGCTTGATGAACGCCACAAGTTCAGTTTTATTTCAAACCCGCATGTGGTTATACTGCTATCTTGTCAATTCTAGAATTTTCACCCGAAGATCAAATTTCTATTCATCGTGATGTGGTAACTACGTTAGGTTTTGTTAAGCTTTTTGTTTTGAGTATTTATGAAATGGAACAAAAATTGGCGAAATGTGAATCACCTTTACTAGAGCAAAAGCATCATCATATGTGTGTCCAAAACTTCAGCCAGTACTGCAGAAAATTGGGCGTTGCGTACGGTGGGCGAAGTGCATGCGAATGCACAAAACCCATCTATTTCCTCCAGTAGCGCAACAATACAATTAATAAGTATACTATGTATTTTTTAAACTGTATCCTCTTCTGTACTGTATCTATACTGACTTTTCAGAGACGCCCATTGAGAGTTTTTGCTTTAATAACAGTAATCTTTTTACGATTCTCTTGAAAAAAAGTATAGCTTTTTAATCTATTTGTATTTTTCTTTTATTTTAGGTTTAACGATGTTGACTATCATAGAATGCACACAGTGTACGCAGAAGATAAAGGTGCGTTAACTTTCCTTGCCAACTACCAAGCAACAGACGTAGTTGCGATGAAATTTAGCGTAAATTCGGCATCAGTCTGGAGTATATCGCCCCCCGATCGACAGAGAATGATAGACGAATTAAATTCGACGGCGCCCTTGACCATTACAATGCGATATACAATATTCCATAAAAGTAACACGAAAGAAGACTCCGGTTCGATACAAGAGTCTGTCTATGTACCTTTGGACGATCTTTCCGAAAATACAAATCAGACTCGTCAAAAGATACTTGAAATGTTAGTTGGAGACAGTAAAGAGTCTTACGCGTTTATAACTCACGTGTTTCCCAAATTTGTTAAAATAACAAATAAAGGGACCGCGAAACCGGTTTCTCAATTTATGAAAGCATTTCAAAGTCCCGATGATGCAACATTACGTAACGTAAAAATTAGCAGACAATCTAGCACGAGTGCTGGTGGTCAACTTTTGAGCGAATGGTGGAGGATGGAAGAAACATGCGATGATGATAATTACTTCAACTACTTAATGCAAATACCGTATGCTGATTGTTCCTCGGTGATTATGTACGGGTTCAGCGAAAAACTGTTTCCATCGACGCTAAATTTTATTACAGGATCCGGGTAAGTAGCTTTCTGATTATTTCCTTTCCTTTCCTTTTCCCTCTCCTCGGCGCACGCTTAACTTGTATTCAAATTACAGTATTATCGGTGTGTACACAACTATAGTATTCGTGGCCGGACGATTACTTCGTTCCATAATAGCCGGGGTTGCCTTCAAAATTATGTTCGAAGATTTACCAAACGTCGACCGCATTCTTCAATTGTGCTTCGACATTTATCTAGTGCGTGAATCTCGCGAATTTGTGTTAGAAGAAGATCTATTCGCGAAATTAATATTCCTATTTCGATCTCCGGAAACGCTTATTAAATGGACTAGACCTAAAGAAGAAGTTGACGAAGGAGAAGAAGAAGAAGGCGATGATGAAGATAACGACGATTCTTCGCGTAAATGAGCTGTTAATTAAATGTTTGGCTTGGGTAATTTATATCAAAAATGATTCCTTTTTATCATCAGGGATACTCAGTGACCTGATAAGGCATAAGATATATTTTTGAAAGTGTGTACTTACGAAAGCTTTTTTACGTGATCGCATTGTGGGACAATTGAGCAGTTTTTACTACTAGTCACAGTACTTGTTCTCTCACTCTCTGATACTTTCTTACTACAGCTACGGAACACTAGTGTTTAATGGCGGTTTTAATTAATTTGTTTCCTTTTTTGTGTTTAGAATATTCGGATTATTTGCTGGATATGTTTTCTTGATTGCTAAGTTGGGTAGATTTACTTTTATTTCACATAGAATGGAAGTCGCTTGGTGGAAGGATGCTCCATGTGCTGAACGTTTGTATGCGTTATGTATTTACATATATTTAGTACGCGCATATCGTATATACGCGCTCGAAGAAGATTTATTTGCACAATTGGATTTTGCTGTACGATCTAGAGATATGTGGATTAAATATACCACCCTCGCCCCAATTAAAAATAAAGCATTGAAGCCCGCGAGGATTTGAAAAATCCTGTATGTAAGTTTTCTTAATCATTTTTTACTGTGATTCAGTATAGTAGAAGCCAAATTTGTTCATTTGTTATTATTACGTTGCAATATTATTCCTAAGTGTGATATAATTTGTAGATATGTGTAACACAGTCGCTTTTTTGTATTTCATAGTTTCTGTTGTGAAGTATTCGGAGCAGAGTGAATTATTTTAGGATGAAACTTTAGTGAAAACTAATCATGAACGTTTGTTTTAATTGAGGGTCATAATCTCAACCCTAGTTATAATTTTTAAAATACTTATTGAATAATTTATGTAATGTAAGAATTTAATATTTATATTTAATTTTATATACGTGTTAATTATATGTATTATGCACTGGAAATGAGCTTGTATTTTTTTTGCTTCAACTCGACTCACCACCACTGTATAGGTGAGGGAAATTTTGGCGCCACTGTGTTACGAGCCAAAAATGTACTCGATAATTCGCTCTGGGTCAAGGATTTAAGGTAAGCGATTTTTTTTCTCTTTAGGTGTAGTGGACAAGTTTACAGCTTTTAAAGGATCTAAGTTGTGGCGGTATTTTTTAAGTATGCCGATCCTTTTGAATAAAGCATTGAATTATTCGTGAATTATGATGCTATTTGCCCCTGGCGACAGGCAACCAACTTTAGTTTATGCTCAAATTGAAATAAAGGGGAAAAAACAAACTTTCTACTAAAGTACTAGTGTGAACTTGAACCATATCCGTTGTTATAATTTGTGGTTTTCGACGTACGTACGATCTCGAGCTCCGCTAGGTAACTATGCAACAGTTTTATATGACACGTACACTTGATGAACGCCACAAGTTCAGTTTTATTTCAAAACCCGCATGTGGCTATACTGCCATCTTGTCAATTCTAGAATTTTCACCCGGAAGATCAAATTTCTATTCATCGTGATTAATGGACGACTAACTCGTAGGTTGCAACGTTAACGTTTCTTTAAGCACTGAGAAATGTACTTCCGATATTCCTAAAAATTAATAAATATCTGGCGTCACTTTAAGAATGTCGCACTTCAATATTTAACTCGGACCTGTGCGGGGATGCTAAACTTATTTTTCTGAAGAAGCTGTCTTTATTTGTATTACTATTTTTTATGCGATTGTCATGCATGCACGAGACATTATTTAATTTACGGTTTCATTCTTTGCGTCTTTAAATAGACTTTGGGTACTATTTGAAACTGAAAGGCCTTGCAGTCGACGAATCCTAAGTTTATTTACTCTCAATTGTTAGTTGAATTATGCATAATAATTTATTTCAGGTCGTTAAGATGGGACTGTATATCACTAAATTTTGATCAAGTTTTGCGTATGTCGAGTGTCGCTGCGTGTAATTCACTTAATTTTACGTCAGACGTGTTTATATTAGATTTTAATTTTTAATAAGACCGAACTGTGATCAAGATATTTAACTGTGATAAAGTGTATACTTGTGTTGTGTCTTCGTTATTTTCGATTTAGTTTCTCTTCTTCGAGCTTGTTCTGTTTTACTTTTCTTAAGACTTACGACTTAAGGATATTTTACTAGGCCTTTCTAGGTGACACCCAGTGTTACATTAGAAACTCCCATAAATGTTCTTCGATATCTTCCTGCGACCCACTTACCGACAACGAGCTTCTGGTAGATTTTCAAGCCACTTCTTAAGTATTATTTTATTTTTTTTTAATTTACACTTGAATGTCTACACAACAAACTTGTCACAAAGTCAAAAATGTGGACATTACAAGGCCTTTCTGATGGTTTAAGACGAAGCGGAATAATAAGCGTCATGTAAGTTTGTATACTATACATGAAGGGAAGGAGTGACAGTTCTTCAGTCATCCTGAAATCGCTAAACTATCGAGTACCTTTCGCTTTCTTTTCCGGCGGATAGGTTCAGAAAGGAGCCCAAGGATAGTGCAAGAGAGTTAAAGAAGTTGACGAAACCGGGTTCTTTAAAAGTCTGACCAAGAATGTCAGTTGAGGGATGAGGAAACTAATCATCTGGTATATCACTAACAATAAAATTTAGAAAAAGCCTAATTTTCAGTGAGGCCATTGAGAAGAGTTTCTGAGAAGAACGGGAAAGGAGTAGTAGAGACAACGTGAAGATCAAGCCTCTAAGATCGGTTATCCTGAGCAGAACAACCAGGACAACTGCCACTGTGGACACCATGTCATGCGAATTACCTAAGTAAGTAAACTCATATAAATGAAGAAAAGGACATCAAGTCTTAGTCATGAATGTGATAAAAACTTTGAAGCATAAGTAATACAGACAATGAAATAATAAGAACATCAGGTATCGCAATAGTGAACTAAATTCCGTTTTTGTCATGATGAGGGAGTACCCATCAAGAGTCAGCCTAGGTAACAGGAATCAGTAGAAACTTACGAGTTGCATAAAGTTGATTATTTCCAGTTACAAGCTAATTAGCATAGCGACATACAAAAATTAAGACGAATTAACCAACATTTGTTACGACCTCAACGACGCAAGACGGAATAAGTAACGTGGTCTGATGGTCGACCGAATTTAAAGTGACATCGTAAAATTTACAACCGTTATCGTCAGTGAAAACAAGTTTTAGGAAATTATGTCCAGCCCAACACTATATTTTTTTACATTATACGGTTCCGTAAACTTGGGAGGCTTCATATGCTTGCTCGCATCAGAGAGAATCAAGTTACTGGTTAACGTACTAACCGATCGGAAGGACTTTGGAGACGATTTGGCAATAAAAGTGAATGATGGTCAATTATGACAGTGAAATGAGCCCCTTCAGTATAAAGCTAAGATTTCTCGATTGCCCAAAGCATTAAAAACCATTCCTTTTCAGTATCGAGACATTTTTCAGCGCAAAAAAGTGATTTGCTTTCATCTTCGGGTGTTTCTCGAGTGCGTCCTGCTTCTAACCTAAAATCAGAGAAACGTATGGATGAAATAAAATTGGTATCCCGATAAGACGAGTGAGAATATTAATAATTGTTGTGAATTTCTCTGGATCCAAGGAGTCCGTTTTTATTTACTGTTATTATTATTATTATATTTTATTTAATGCTGTAGCAAACGAGTCAGCATCTTCTTCAGAATGCTTATGTGAGTGTCGAATGTGTAAGAGACTATCACGTCGAGATATGCTATACCTTTACCTATACGCTTGTAACCCTTTCAATTAATCTTTGAAATGTAGGTGGGAAATTGTGAAGTTCGAAGGGCATTGGAATGAATTCGGAAAGTTCTATATTTGACGGTAAATCCAGTAATTGGTTCTGAAGATTTTTCCATAGGAATTTGGCAATAATGGGATCGAACATCGAGACTAGAGTGGTAGCGTGCGTCTCTTAAACGGCCTGGGATGGAGATGTGAGGAAGCAAAAATGGCTCTTTCTCGGTGACTTGGTTCAATTTTCGATATTCGTTACAGAACCAGTAACAATTATCCTTTTTGCGAACGAATGCAATAGACTGTAGGATGCTTGAATTACTCCAAGTTCAGGCATTTTGGTCAGTTTAGTATTTACTCCATATTATAGAGTAAGTGACACAGGGCATGTTCGACCAGTGTAGAACACCCAAGCCCACTACACTGTCGAGGTTCTTTCAGCGAGAAAGTGATTTGGTAATTTAGTTTACTATTTTTTCCTCTTTGCTTGAATAGGTACTAATGCAACACTCCTGCTGTACTACGCAATGCAACTTGATACTGAGAAGGTCAGTGCTGAATCGACAAGGTGAGCACATTGCAGTGTATGCTATCAAATTGCTGAGGTTTTTACCGTGTTTTTGGAAGTGACTCGTGCTACTTAGAATTACTTTCACTTTTCTTACTACGTTTACCTACTTTTATCTTGTTGCTTTTTGTGGAGCATCTCCAACCACGGACTTCTGGAACAGATATTACAAGACTGACGCAAACTGAATAAACAAACGAAAACATTATATTATATATTTTAACAGAACACATTAATATCGCTTTATTGCAAATTAAGCCACAGTTATTATTTTAATAAGCTTAATGAAAATGGGAGTATCATACGTTTGCTAAATGGAGTATCCCATAATTTTGTAAACAAAAATATAAAAACAGTATTCTTAAGCATTTTTATCGCAGCGTTGCGAATGTAAATAATCGGTGTTCGCATCATCGGGTGCCATAACGTTGTAAAAGTGACGACGTCCATCAATATACATCATTGCATCTTGATAAGAGCGTGGAAAACTTCTGGTACTTGCTCAGGAACCTCGTAAGTGAAATGAAAGGCATTAGAAGTGGAAGTCCTCCCCGAAGTCGAATCGTAGCATTCGGCGTAGACGGTAATTTGGAAATATTGCATATGAGTAAAAACGACGTAAGCATTCATTTTAACCAACGAATTCACGTCGACTGGTCGATTAAAAGTGATGTTACTAATACTTTTCAACGCTGGTCGATATTTACTAAATATAAAACCCAAAGCCCAACTTAACTCCATAGCTTGTCGCATTAAGAATCCGCCAAAAACTTTGTTGTGCAAATTTCTATCCTCCGGGTGCGAAAAAATCAAGTTTGACAACGTGCACTCTTCCATCCAAACGCTACTAGGAGGAAGATTTCTTTTCTTTAAGCTAACTTCGTCGACAGATCGAACGAACAGGCCGTGTATGATATTTTGTTCTTCTTCGTTGGGTATTACTTTGGTTAAACTCTGACTTTGGAGTAGCATTCGTTGTTTTTTCCTAGCTATACCGCCGGCTAAAATTTTCTTTTCTTCTTCGCTGGTTGCAATCAGCGGATTGATTATTGCCGATGTACTTGCCAAACAATCACGAGCGGCGAGTAAAAATAATGCTCTCGTTAATCTGCGCCAGGTTCCGTGAGATTTTTGTTCAAGCCATACTACAACTTCTAGAGAAGATTTTCCCACCCAGCTTACGTGCCCAGACAGTCTAATATCTTCGTTTGGCTGAAAATAATTATTTTTAAGCAATTAAATAACTAGCAGCCAATTGCAATGAGGTAAGGGCGAAAAGCAAAATGAACCAAAACGACTGGATCATTCTTTCGTGATTACAGTGATTTTTGGTCTAGTAACAAACTTATAAATAACAATCTAAATTTAGTTTTTATTGAACTATTTTTAAGCATTTGTTGTTCTGTTACATATAAAAATATTGAATGTAGTAGTCCATATAAAATTTGATGATATTAAATGCATGGATATTCAAACGGATAATGAGCACTTCGTTCACTAGAAGCAACACGATTCAATTTGTGCAGTGGCGTGTGCTACACAAACGGCCAAATACACTTGCCTTACATGACGCCCAACTTAGATTATCGCCTACCCAACGTCTTGCACAGTTCGTTGGACATTCTTTAAATAGTAAAGTGAGCGAGGTGTTCTAATTGGGTTGCGTTCAAATGTTACAAGTAGGCGTTGTGTCAAAATCCCTTTCAAAGTGTGATCTCACAATAAAATTGGTTTTTGGTGCTTTTAGTAGATTACTATCCGGACGTGTTACGATAGCACGAAGCGACACACTAGATGCCGCTAACCGACTTAAAACTAAAAATGATGTTGATGAGTGTTCGCATGCTTATTTATATGAAACTCAAAGCCAATCACGAGTCTGGAGTTACAAGAAAGACAAACTTACTACCCGAAGAAATGGTCCTAGTCCTCACCACGTCGACAAACGCGAAATGGTAAAAAACGGAAAAAAGCGGATAATTTTGGAGAATGTTCACTCCTCGTTTCCCCAATTACTGCTGAGTGGACAAAGAAGATTCCTCAGATTTGACGAACAAATAGTCACTATGCCGGAGAGCTCTAGAAAAACAAAAAAGTACCAATGGTTGACATTTGACAAGGGAGACACTACATTCCTGATAGACTGTTCGACCTTATAAAACTTTCACCAAGAAGAAGCACCAATGACATTGGGATTGGAAACACTTTAACGATAAAAAAGAAATCGAGAAAAGCGGCGATGGAATATTCTTGTAGGATCAATTTTGCAAAGTCTTTTAATTCTTAAAGTCAAATTTCCAGAAACTGATAGCTTAGTCCGCAGAGAATTTAGGTGCTCCTAAATCCGCCGCAAGAGATGATGAGATAATATATTTTTTTGAGTAATGTTGTACGCTGTGCACAGTTCAAGCGCATCATAAACCATAGTTATACAGTGTTATAAAATCTGGCAATACTACAAACCACGTTTAGTTTAGAGAAGTACTAACTTGTGGGTGGAACTTTACTAAGGAATGGGTGGAACTTAGGTCGACACAAATACGAACCCTCACCCTCCTTCTGACTCAACAATCGTATGGCGAAATCACTCGACCGGCTGGTCGACTATCTTGATCTCGGACATCAAATGGAACGTTCCGGGATGTTCGCACGGCGGATAGAATGGCGCGGGTTTTAGTTGGATATGTTCTAATATATTGATAATAATTTATTTGTTACCAAAGTGATGAGTGTTGCTTTAGTGTGTTTGACAAATTATTAATCGAATGATTTATCTCACTCTGTTCGGTCTGAATATTTATTCTAGCGCAACGGTAGTATTTAATTCTGGTAACTGGATGGAAAATGTTGAGAAGCGACGGCAAATATATGCCTTGCGACCCTTGACAAATTGAGTACCGTTATAGAAAGTACCGGATTCTAGACATTAATTTTTCTACCATTGTTGTCATACCGGACCCCCATAATCTTGGACGTATGACGTCTGTGTGATATTGCTCTGGAACAGGCAATGGTACAAAAATGGCCTGTAGGCGCTGGCGCAGTTCCTGAAATACCTATACTGAAGTTACGGTTCATCAATCAACGTTACTTGTAATTAATTCCGGTATCTTATCGAAAATAAACATAAATGGTAATTACTAAAGATAGCGGGTGACCGTAGACAAAAATTCCCTTCCGTCGTGTTGGTCTGTTTATCAATTCAGCCCCTTAAACACGCAGTCCATCTACCGCTAATGTAGTGGCTCAACAAGGTCTCTCCGTTTACTAATGTTTTCCCGGCTGTATAGGAACCCCTAACAAATCTCAGTTCTCCATCAATTTACCTGTCGTCAAATACTGTTACCCGTTTATATCGTCCACAAGTGTAGAAAGGTCCGGTTTAAGTTTTATTTGTTGTTTCTTTCCCAAATTGTTTCTCGCCATAGATGGCAGAAATCCTGGATTTCAGTCTTCCCCTCCAGAGATTCCACTGTGACCCGCTGAGTGGGTCGCTCCGTGTCGTGGTGACAAATTTCATATTTGTGTCTACCATTACGTCTGCATGTGTTCACACATCAATTCGCCCGTCCTGTTATTGGTGACGTACGGCGGTCACTATCAGTCGAGGTGTATGTGTCATACTTGGCTGCCCCGCCTCTGGTGTCCAGAAGTGCTATCCACTTAGTTTCCATATGTAAGTACTATAAATACAGTGAAGCCCCGGAGAATCAATCCTTCAGTAAAGCTGGCCCGAGTAGGATTATATGGGAAATGTTGGGAAACGACGGCAAATATATGCCCTGCAATCCTTGACAAATTGGGTTCCGTTTTAGACAAGTGCCGAATTATAGACATTAATTTTTGCATTGCAGTTGGTTCCTGAAGCACTTGTTGTTGTCGAGGTGGAGCGCAAAAAGTTGAAATTCTTTTCTTCAAGTCTGAGTATGTCATAGCAGTCCATTTAAATAATCATACTGGTAATTAATTTCGGTATTTTATCAAAAATAGACTTAAAGAGTAATTACTAAATTGTAAAGATAGCGCGTGACCGTGAACAAAAATTGATGAGTCCCTTGGACAAGTACAAAACTCCAAAGGCACACGCATCTGCGTTTCAGTTTCCGGTCTTAAAAAGCATGACCTGCTGCAAAAAAATTAACTCCTTTTGGTACCAAGCCGAAAACCAAATCGGAAGAGCTGTGTAAGATGCCACACCTATGCTAGTTTCCGTACGTCATATTCTTAATTGTATTTCCCATTTTGAACACGCCCAGGTTAAAGTGTGTTTCGTATGTCTACCGATCTACCAACCAGCGGCTCCAAGAGCACGTAGAGTTTGTGTTATTGTCTTGTAGGGGCTAATTTGGCTACTGAGTAAATGTTTGATTTTTATTCCGTCGCTTCCCAAAGAACTTGAAGTGAGTGATGCCAGTACCATTCTGTTACGCTTTAATTTAAAGAACCGATCGCACCCCAAGATTATAATGATATTGAATGAAGTTTACAAATTGCAACTAGCAAGAAATTCTAGTTACAAAGAAAGAAACAACCTTGCATATGACTTAATAGTGTAGTTAAGAACAAGGGAAGTAAAGCAAATATTAAAAGTTTCAGATTTCATATGTACGAGAGACATATACAAAATTACGCACAAGGTATTGCCCTTACAGTTTACTATTTATCTCTTATTCTTCGATATAAGATAAAATCGAAGAAAAAACTCACTGGTTTCCGACTATAACTCATCACTTCATCAACTACTGGAGTCAAAATTTCGGAATACTTTATGGGTGTTCAAAACTGTAAGTCCCTTTATCAATACATTCAAAGTAGATTATCATGCTTATCTCAAATACAACACCATGTATTATTTTGTTGGCTCATCTCATTGAGAAAATAATTCTTTTCATATGGTACTAGGGCTTCCTTACCAAAGTACTAGATGTATTTACATTGAAATGTATATGAAACTCCGTGGCGCTAGTGGTGGGACAACCTTTATAGTTACTTAACCGACTCGCAGTACTTTCAACTAAAGTCGTTTTCATAGGAGCAACGGTTCTTCACTTAAGTTGACCGATTAAGGGTACAACCATTGAACAGCCGACAAATACGCTTAAGCTTTCGCGACCTGTTTTTGAACTAGTATTTATAAACTAAGAAATGCTAAGAGTTAACTGTAACGGTAATCGTCGTCAAAGTGATAACTAATGCGGCTGAATATATTTGACGAAAATTTCATTGCCAGGTATCTAGGTTTTTTTTTTTGAATCTGTATATTTTATGGGTAAAATTTGAAGAAAATGTAGAATAACGTTTGGAGCAAAGCTCAAAAGCGACCAGCAAGTGAACATATAAAATTAATTGACAAATTCAATTCAACATTCATATTTAACACATCATTATATTTAACAAACATGCAGACACATATATCTTAAGGAGAAATTAAACTTACCATACACTACCACGATGCAAGAAAGATTAATTGTAAATCTCAGATAATTGAAACATATCATACATACCTTAGGTAAATAATCTGTAAAGTGAATTTTGTCGACAAGAGCAGTTACAAGTGTGTACGGCGAATGCTGTCCTTCGGGGAGTTTAGGATTCACGATATGCTTTTGAGCAACATACACTGCAATCATCATTAATAACAACGTATAAAGTATCGACATTAAGCAGACCTGCAAAAATATCCATGTCCTCTAAAAGCCTTCCCACCCTAACATGTCCAAGAAAAGTGATGTACTTATCCTGCAATTCAAAGTCGGTAGACAAAGGTATTAAAGCGGAAGCGAAACTATCATTCATAGTCCTCTCTGGTAATTCGCTCTGACTAGACGGTAAATACTGCGAAAGTCGGGCACGATTCTGAATGCTACTGCCTAAAGGCTTATATCCGGATTCAACTCCCATCCATGCGGCAAGTTCTTCTTTTACTAGAAATTGTTGCAAATTAACCAATTAGATGAGTACTATTTAAAACATACAGTTTTGTATTGTGCCGGCAGTAGCCAATTTTTTTTCAGGATCATGCTTTAATCTGGCAGTACAAAATTTAGGAGTTGTTAAAGAAAAGGCCCTAATGAGAAAATGTATTATACATTAATATAGTGTGTTCAGCTGTACCTGTGATAAGGTAGATGTTCGAGGGGTAAACGGATTACCTTGCCGAATGTTCGGATTAAATTAAGGGCCATTTTTTAACCTTCGTTTTTAATTATGCTTAGTAAATAAATGATTAAAAATGACCTAATAATGTAAATATTTACATATTTTTTACGATTTTACAGTACTGATTCATATGAATGAAAATATATAGGGTCTGTTTGAATTTTATTATTCGCGTCGTCGCAGCGTGTATTAGATGGCTTAAATTAATATTTATTAATTTATTGTACTTACGATATCAATTAATCTCAATTTCTGGTTATTAATAAATATATGTGACACGTGAATACTTTTACGACACACTCTATACATATTGTTTTTTTCTGTGTAATGTCAAAATATGTAAAATGGCGTTATCAGATGGAGACGAAAATTATTTTTCAAAAGTTTTAACAGAAAATGATAGGATTAAATGGGTTCCGTTATCTCTAACATTAGTGGAATATCCAAAAGGTAAAGTTTATTTCTAAATTCCCCAATTTCTTAAGTTATAATGAAAATGTTGAATTTCAGATGATATTGTAGGAAAAATTTTAGCTTTAATAAGTCTAACTCCTCTCGGAATTGGATCGGGTTTTTTAACTTTAATTCTATTTAGAAGAGATTTACATACGGTTTGTTAAAGAATTTCAGTGTCGAAGTGTATTAATGATTGGATTTTTAGGTGACTTTCTTTGTTGGAACGGTTTGCTCAGAAGCTTTTAATTATTTATTGAAACATACGATATGTGAAGCTAGACCAAAAATTCGACCTGACGATATGGTTGAATATGGAATGCCCTCATCGCATGCACAGTTTATATGGTTCTTTGCGACTTATATCATATACTTTGTTTTTATTAGGTAACAACTTTTACTTTATTTTTAACTATTTTTTGGGTAAGCGCTGTGTATGGAACTCAACTTTCGTGTCAATTTGAACACAATTGTTTTTTAGTGTTGGTTTTGACTGTTTTTATTTATGGTCTAATAATAGAAACGTTTGCAAAAAAAACGTTGAAATATTTTGAATAACGTCCAAAATAGTTTAGAATTTTATTTATATTTACTGTTTTATTTATTCGTATGGTAAAATTTATTAGTATTTACTGTGTTTAGTTTGTGAGTTTGCCACTAGGACACAATCAAAGTCAAAATGGCATTTTTAAAAAATCGAAGCAGCGCATGCGTCGTTAAAGGTACTGCCGTCAGGGTGCGTTTTATAGCCTCATCAAATTTATAAATTTTGCTTTTGAGGGATTTGATTATTATTACATGATTCTATAACTTAAACACCATGTGTTTTCGTTATAATTAAAAAATAGTGAACGTACGGATTTTGTTTTTTGAGGGATTTGATTATTATTACGTGATCCTATAACTTAAACACCATGTGTTTTCGTTATAACTAAAAAATAGTGAACGTACGGATTATATGCATAACACTAAAGTCTGTTTACGTTAAGAATAGGATGACGTCATTTATTACCGCCAATATAACATTCTGTTACCAGAATGTAAATTAAAGTAACTTTTTTTGTCCTTAATGGAAAACATCCATTTGATTAGTTAGAATTCAAAAAAAATATTCGTCACTAAAGTACAAAAAAATTGGCAGTAAAGTAAATAAACTCGGCACTAAAGTAATGCATTTATACGACGATTTTTAAGTTCACATTTTGGCCGGTAGAGATGTGTAAAATGTATGTAAATTTTAGAATCGCGCATCTGCGGTGGAAATATTTGACATAAAAAAGAAAACAGCTGATTACATTTGCTACTTAATGAACGTTATTTTTTATTTTGGAAAAAATATAATGTGTACCTTGGCACTAAAGTTCTTTTTTCATGACTCACCTGTTTTATTTGCCTCGGCTATTGCCTCAGCAACTAAAACATATTCGTCATGAAAAATCAAACTTGACTGCCTTGATACGTAAATAACTATTATTGTGCTACTTAGCAACACTTTATTAATTACCAACATTTGACTCGTCAGAAACGTAAACATACAAACAAATCGGACATTTAACAAATTATTCACAATTTTAATTTCCATACAAATTAAATGTACAGGTTGTCCTGTTTTCGACACTTTTGCAGGGTATCTCCGTTATTATTGCAGTTCGAGTTTTGGGGTTTTCGCGAACCTGTGTCACTTTTCTGTAAAACAAACGATAGCGCAGACAGATTTATTATGGCCCTCTTCGTTTTTGAAATACAGAGTGAAATTGAAAAGTGTGCATTTTCAGACACCCTCTGTAATTCAGGTATCTGATAAGTTATCGACTAGGTAAAAACGGAATCTTACACATTTTTTTATGCATAATCCAGTGACGTGCTTAGTTTTTTTCTAGGTGTCCCCATTTTTGAGAAAGTTACCAAAGTTAGTATTTTCAAATGGGACACCCTGTATGTCAATTTGTATTTACCTTCCACTCATTAAGAGCTTTTTTTTTCATTTTCCAAAAATTTTTACGTGAAAAAAAGGTTTTTTGGTGAAAAAGCCAAAACTTAAAAAAAATTAACTTTTCACACTATGTCCATGTTTTTCAGGAAAAATTGTCGTTTGCCCACCTTCCAAAAATTTTTGTAAACATTTTCTGCTGAAAAATCCAAAAATTAACTTTTTTCGAACCATATCGTTTGCCCACCGTTTGCCTATGTTTGCACAAGAAAAATTTTTGTTTGCTTACCCTCCAAATATTTTGGGTGAAAAATTCTACATTTTCACACTCAATCATTACCCATCGTTTACCAAGAAAAAATTTTCTGTGTAAATAACATTTTTTTTACATAAAAATTTTTCTTGTACAAACGATTTAGATGAAAATTCCCCTGACATTTTCTCGACCAATCAGATTAATTAATTTTGTGATAATGGATCAATCACGGTTGAATTCCACCAAAAATTTCCAAAACCATGCTTTTTCATTATAGTTGACTTTTACTCTTTGTTCGTGGAATTTTCATGCCGAATACAACTCGATGCTATGAAGTTGCAGGAAATTTCATACCAACTCGTTGTATTCCTTATGCCAATTTAAGTCATATAAAAAGTCGCCTATTGTCGGTTTGACAGCAGCGATAGTTACTTTGCTTTCTCATGCCCCGGTCATTATTGACAGTTTTGTAGGATTCAAAATCGGCCGGGAACATCAAATTCTCGGTCTAGATCTTACAAAAGTGACATTTGGTGAAATTACACCGAAAATGTCACTTTAATTTTAAATTTGAAAATTAATAGTAGATATACAATGACAAGTTGGTACCAACCAGAAAAAATAAATCCCCAGCAATAAATGGTTGAACTAAATTAAGAATAATATTGTAAATATTTTGAAGTTTGTCGGCATAAAAATTTTGTGGATTACACGTTCAGAAAATGTCCCGCAAAATATCATTTTCTGGACTAGTGATCCAAATAACTATTTAAAGCGGCTAATGTATTCTTACAATATTAACCAATCAAATTATAAATGCAGTAGACCGATGAGAATCATTTATAGTGATAAAAATGGCTCTTGCTTAAGTTGGATAAAAATTGATAAAAATTTCTGAGTAATCCTTGTGTCAACCTAAAAATTAATCTCAAATAAGATTAAAATTTATCCCAAATTAATGTTTCATCTAAAAATATACATAATTTTTAATCATATTATAATTTTGTGTAATACACACGAGGTTGATTTATACTCGGATAATTTTTTTGCGACTATTTTCTTGTTTCTATTAGAAAATTATTCTCGAATTAAGGGGCATGAAAAAATAGCGAGACAAAGTGGAACGATTTCTCTATGCCCTTAATTTTCGAATAATTTTCACGGTGTTCGTAAAAAAATTACCCGGTGAAAAATCAACCTCTTGTGTATCAATAACCGACAAATACATTAGTGGTTTTTTCACTTAGTATTTTATTTACATAAAATAATTTTGGAGGGTGGGCAAACAATATAGTGTGGGAAAGTTAATTTTGAATTTTTAGCTTGTTCACAAAAAAATGTTTTTTCACATAAAAAATTTTTGGAGGGCAGGCAAACGAATGCTATATTTTTTTCCAAAAATTCACATGTGGAGGTGCCAACTTCACAGTTTTTATTATGGGCATAAGTTTGTAAATGTTTTCAAAGTATTTAACATATAGCAGGTATTACAACTAGCACAAGTTTGAATACTCAACAATTTAAAATTTTGGAAAATTATCATTAGAAAAACATTAAGGTACACACTTTTGATAACAGATATGATTTTTTAGTTTTTTAAAGGGTCTTTTCCATATTTCCCAATCCAATAGGAATGTTTAAAAAAATAAAAAACCGATGAAATATTGTGATTACGTCCTAAATAGTCTTATTTATTCAATGTATAAATTTTAAAGAACATATAATTACTTGTTATGTAGAAAAGCTATTCAAATACACAGAATTCTCATTGGCTTGACGTCACAACCTTTATCGTGAATACAGATTTTCATTGGACGCATTCATACAATCTAATTTTTACACAATTTTTTATTATTCTAGTCTTAAAGACTAACCTGGATTTTATTTATGGTGACGTACTTGATGCAATCTTCGACGACTTTGTTATAAGGACTTCTTGAACCTGGGTTGTTTTCCATGATGTTCTTTGTTTATTGTAACGTTGACTTTTTTCCCAAATTTTCCAAATTATTCATAACTTTTATTTACGAAGCATTTTCTTTAGTATCGAAAAATATTCGATTTTATATACAATATTGCGCTGGTTTTCTACGAATATCGCTGGCTTAATTATAATTATTGCTGGGTTAATGAAATTTATAAATATAAACACATCTTTAAATGATTAACGAGGAAATTTTTCTGTGCACTATTCTAACTACACACCCAACATTATTCACTGCTCGAAACCGTCTCTTCCTCACTTTCACTTTGTTTTACCACGTACGCACAAAAATCGATTTAGCCTCATAGCATACAATAAACAAATATATCTTAATACTAAACAATACATATAGTTTTACGTTTATACATTAAAAATGACCTTGCAATCACTGCAACATGTGTAATGGCAACATGTGATGTCACGAGCTAGACAAAGATGTCTTTCTTTGAAAAGATCCATTCTACGGCTTGCCGAGCACAGTTTTTTATTTAAAACTTACATACTATTTAAATTTATGATTAGTTTGGGAGTTTGTCACTAGCAAACAATCAAGGTCACATATTTTTTCTCAAAATTTTTGCGAGGGATTTGATTATTATTACGTGGTTATATAACGTAAATACCATGTGTTTTCGTTATAATTAAAAATAGTCAACATACGGATTATATGAAAATGCCAAATAATAACGAACAATTTTAGGCAGCAGTCTCCTAACAATAGAGATCGTCTTTTTCCTCCAGTTAATCTGAAATTATTCTCCTATAAAAACTGATAAGCAGTCAGTGGCTGCGAAAGGCAATTATGAAAACTTTGTTATACCAGTCTTACAATAAAAGTACTCACTAAGTTAATTTGATTTTGTGGTTCGTTTAACCAAATTTCCAGTCACGTCACCTGTTCGAACAGCAGGAAGAACTAATCCTTCAGGTACATTAACTACTGCTTCTGTAGTAGTATTTGTGTCCTTTTTATCATGAATAGTTTTCAAAAATAGAATATCTTCTTGTTTGTGGGAAATTTCAGCAAGAAGTCTTACGACAACAGTTGATGCTAAGAAAAATTTGTATTAACATTCTGAATTCACTTGCATATTAACACAACAGGGATGATATGAAACTAGAGTTGATGGTCTAGGTATAGATGGAGTAAATGGCTTAGACAACAATGTAATTGATGGTGAATGTATGATTTAAAGTTCTTATCCTTCTAGGTGGAGGTAGAGTTAAAAATAACGGTCTCAAATTATATGTGAGGGCTTTATCGAGGCTTAAAAAGTAAATTAAAAAACCGTGTAGTTCACCAAATTAATCATCAAAAGTTGATTATGTCAAACGGATTAAAGTGATTAAAAACTATGTCTTTATTTATTCGTTCGTTCATCTTATATTTTCCCCTATTTTAACTGCCTATAACTTCTAACCGGTTCAGGATAGAACCATGCGGTTTTCACTGAAATGTTACATTTTAGTATAAGTTTTTTTTGAATACATTGAATTTTTTCAATTGACTTCGAGGACGTTCGTTGTAGTTTGAAAGAACTGAATTTTCACCTATCCAGCGATGCAAAGTTTTTTAAATCTGTAGCGAATGACCGAGTAATTAATTTTTAAAATGAGAGATACAAATCAAAAATCGTACAACAGAGCATCCTTTTGTTCAGTTCTTGTAATCATAGTCCAGTCGGTTTTGGACGATTTACGTAAATGTATTCAAAGAAAACTTATACTAAAACATTTCAGTAAATCCTCCAAAACCGACTGACTATGATTACAAGAACTGAACAAGTTGATGTCCTGTTGTACGATTTTGATTTGTATCTCTCATTTTAAAAATTAATTACTCGGTCATTCGCTATCCGACTTATACTTATACTAAAATGTAACATTTTAGTGAAAAACCGCATGTTTTAATCCTGAACCGTTTAGAAGTTATAAGCAGTTAAAATAGGGGAAAATATAAGTGGACACCGGTATATAGTTACTATGTGTCCTATATAATTTATTCATTTTTAATAATTTTTAGTTTTTAATCATTAATCAATAGCAAAGTTGTAGAAAATTTAATTCTACATCGATCTAGGAAAAAATGTACAGGGTGTTTTGATTTTATCAAGTTATTCATCATTTTCAATTACGAAGTTTGACATTTTTTTTCTCGTACCTTGTATAACCATTGTCAACTTTTAAACCATGTACACCAACAGAAAACCAAAAACTTTAAGAGTATCGGTATCGCTGATGATGACAGCTTAGCTGTCGAAACACGTGTCCGAGTAAAGTTTTTGGTGCAGTTTTTGGTTTTATGTTGGTTAAATAGACCCTGCAGTTGGTGTTCCTTTCCTTGGTTAAACCATGTACAGTTAAGGTTGTTAACCGCCTTACGTGTGAATAAAATTTGAGTTTGATAATTAAAATAATAACCTAAAAAACCTTAAAATATCTGAAAGCCGATATTGACCCAGTAAAGTGTTTAAAAATCGATATCTCAAAAAGTATCACATTTTGAATAAGACTCGTATACAAAAGTCTCCATAGTTTTTCACGTAGATTTAAGGTGATTTTTTTATACAACTGAATTGAGCGACTCTATTAGATCTGAATATTTTAGCTCACAATCATAACGAATGATCTGAGTTTACGCCATTAAGTGACTCCTATCTCAAGAACTACCCGCTTTCTGGGCTTGGTGTTGGTCGGGAAAAAGGATAGTTAAAAGATCTCACTTTTTTTTAAGTGAGTCGTTAAAAAAGAACGTATTGATAACTGAGTCTCCATGAAGTGAACTGAAACAATCGTTCGTGCATAAAAGAACGTAGCTTTAGAATAAAAAAATGTTTCCATTTAAAATGTTAAAGTTGACAGGTAGTCAATGAAAGTCAGACACCCATGTATAATTGAAAATATTTTTAAATTGTAGCCACCCAGGCTTACTAAAAAATTCAGCTAATTTTTGAGTATACCTTTCACCATACAAAAATGGGCCAGTTCACGATAGTTAACTCCATATATTACGCGTTTCGTTAATAAACGTTTCTTTCCTACATCAAAACTGGCTTTAACTCGCCTGTTCTTTACTTTCTTTAACCTGTTAATTCGTTTCTTTAAATTTAAGCGTTTATTTGTACTGGATCTGAATACCAAGTTTTTTTACTTATTCTAAAAGTGTACATGATCAAGTACTTTAAATAATTGAACCTTTCAAAAAACTAGGTAGGAAATAGCGAATGGAGAGAACAGTTTGAACTACCCTGGAGAGGTTAATTAAACGACAAGGAATTGTTTGAATCTGTTGGCTTAATGATGTTACATTAAAAATAATTCTTTAGTTTTTTTTTGGTACCATTTATCTTGGATTTAAATTAAATCTTGTTATTTTTTAGGTTGTATCATATGAACAATAATACAATTATAGAAAACTTATCCAAATTTTTAATAATATCGTCGTCTCTAACAATTGCATTGCTAGTGAGCTATAGTAGGATATATTTACAATACCACTCCGTGGGACAAGTACTTTGTGGAGCACTAGTTGGCGTAATATTCGCAACGTTTTGGTTTGCTCTTACATATTTTATATTCACGCCGTTATTTCCACAAATCGTTACCTGGTAAGTATTCTTTTTCGGAACGCCGCCGGCCATTTCGCTAATTAGTTGACTTCTCTATGTTAATTTTATGCTCAAATACTTTAATCAATATAATTTAGGAAAATATCGGAATTTCTTTTATTGAGAGACACTACACTAATTCCAAACGTACTTTGGTTCGAATACACAAACACTCGACAAGAAGTACGTGCTAGAAGTCGAAAGCTAGTGAGCATGAAGTCTCAATGACATCTAATGTACAATGGTTTCAACTTCACATTACCAGCTGTGTTAATAAGATACGTAAAGGCTGTTGCTAGAAAACGGTAAAGTACAAGTTTTTATTTAAGGGATTATTACTACTGTAAATAGGATTTATTTATAAATACAGTTGACGAGCGTTGTTATAAAATTGCATGTACTACCTGTTCGAGGCAATAATTATAATAGTTTCGTTTTGCTAAGAGCATCAATGCGAGTTCACATTTTACAAGTGCAGCTTTTTTTTCGGTAAAGATCTTCCTAATGTTTTGTGTGATATTTGGAAATGCGCAAAATTTTTCCGTGTCAACATTAAAATTGCAACGTTGCCATTATTTTAATTTTTGTTATTGTTTGTATTTAAATTTTTGCAAGTGTTTTTTCAAACGCCGCGCCGTTGTAATTTTAATTTTGTACGACAATTAATTAGTTCCTTTTATATTTTGTTTTTATTACTTAGTGCAATCTTTCTTGTTTTCCGTCTTCTTGTTAATGTAGCTATATAAAATTTTGCTCATTTTTATTACTTTATATGAATCTTGTAAATATATGTTATATGTATGATTACGGATATAATGTAAGTAATACGAGAAACGAAGGTAGGGTACAGAAAGAAAAATGTTTAGCTTAATATGTAAATGTGTCGTCTGTATATTGCGATATGGCACAAAGCATTTGTCAATCATTACGTCAGCCAGTCAATTGGGTAGTTTAGGATATGTTTAGATTTCATGAAGATATTCTATATGTATAATATGTTATTAAATTTGGGTTATGGATTTAACTTTGTTGATAGCTGGGTGGGTATTTTGAGGGGTATGTTGCTTTAAAACGTAAGAACATTTTTTCTTTTCTCAATTTCTTCCAAAATCTTAATCGATGCGAATTTATTTTTGTTTCCTATTCGACTAGGGCAGCATTCATTTCTCCATTAGATGTGATACATCAATTCTCTAGTGTTAATTCGATAAGTCATTAATTGTACTTAACAGTAACCAAATGACTGATTATGTAATATTTTTTACAAATTATATTTAAGAATAAAAATAGGTTTAGGTGCACACTTTCAACTAGACTTTAGAAAATCAATCAAACTGATTAAAAATTGGTGCCTGTTAAAACAGTGGCACTTAGCTTTAGCTTAAAGGGGTTCTGTAAAAAAAACTACAATTAATGTATTTATAGTGTTAATAAATATAATTCTAAAAACGCTACCTGTTTGTTTACAAAAATATTGAATTGTAATTCGAGACTCTTTAATTTGTTTAAATTTCATCTCGGAGCTTGAATTCGTTAAGTAAAATATTGTGGTTGAAATAACAAATTTAATCAAAACAAAAGAAATATTTCACAAATAAAATACAATACTTAATGGTAACTGCTTGATTATAAAGCGTGCGCAAAAATGAAATTTTAATTTAAACCTAATACATTTTTTATGTGTGAATACGCTTTTTATTTATAAAAATAATAAATCCACCTTAATGCACTTGATGATGTCATCATTCCCGTTGGTAACGTTAGCAGACGTTTTTTTATTTATTAAGTCACTTTATAATCTTTTGTCCATAACAATTCTAATTTATTTGCGGTTTAATTGTCTGCAATTATACTGGGTGGGCCAACGCCGACGAAACATAGCCAATTGCAGCCACATCAATAATTTAAAAAAACTCAGACCGTCAATTTTATTTCTGAGCGGGACATCTTTTCACCCTGTCGGCATTCCAGTATTACCTCTGGTTTGAACGGAAATGATGTCGCATCAAACTTTTTAAATGGCAACCCATACTTGTTTGTACAAAAAATCGGATAGACGACAAAAAATACTTTTCAAGAAACCCCACATGTTGCTAGTTTCCTTTGACCGTTCGGCTAGAACAGCCGTACAAAAACGCTTAGAGGACTCATGATTTCGCGGATATTGTCATTAAAAAAAAACAAAAGATATTGCAGTAACAATTTAATAATGCAATTGAAAAAATTGTAAAGATACCCCTCACAGAAATAAATTTGGCGGGTCTGAGTTTTGTTTTTTTAATTATCGATGTGGTTGCAATTGACTCCGTTTCGTCGGCGTTGGCCCACCTTGTATTATCATGAACACGCAAATATTTCACATCTATCTAATATTGATCATCAACCCTCAACTTGCATCGACCATTTTACATGTTCACTCTTTGAGTCTCAACTACTTATCATTCACTACTATCCTCGTCTCTCACCACTATTCAACTCTTGTGTCTTTTTTTTCATCGTTCACTTTTCTTTCCCACTACACTCCTTACCTTTAACCTTTTAAATGCATTTGTCTGTACGGAAAAGTTTAACCTTCACAAAGTTCAACATGACATGTTATGTTACCCGAAATCAACGTAAACGCATTTATAAATACTTCTTTACACGTAATGTCAGTTTTGCATTTATGAATGCTACAAATGAAACGTAAATTCTACTTAAATATTACTTTAATTAAATGAAAGCATTTATTTACACAAATATAAATCTAATTCTATTCTTAAATAAAATGTAGATTGGTTTTTAAAATATCTTGAACTTACCTATCAAAACTAATTTATAAAATAAATATTTATAAATAATATTTAAAACTTACTAACTAACCTATTTCAAAATAAATTTTCATAAAAGTTACCTGTTAAAAACAACTTTTCTCAACTAACCCTTCTTCCCAAACTTCTACCTTATCAATTGCTATCCTAATTATTATATTCACATAATTAGGTATTTTCCAACTTTTATAAAATGTGTAAAATTGAAGCCCATATACATAAAAGACGTTCGTCAGTTGTAATTTTTTTTAAATTGCAGTTTAAAAAGTGTATTTAACTTAAATACTGAAAATTGGTGCCGAAACAGGTCGTCTATATCGTGACGTCAATGTTCGTATAAATAACAATATGGGTTAAGTAAAATGTGTGTCTTGCGACATCTCGTGTTAACATGGACACATGTAATAGTATAAACTAAGTAAATGCCTTACTTAGTTTATAATATGGGTTGTTTGATTTGTATGCAATTTTTATATAGGTGTATACTTGGATTTTATAATTTAAGAAATTTATTGCTTTCTGCTTTTGATTATGTGAAATAACCTAGGTTATAACCTTCGTTATAATTTTCTCTTTTAAAGTCTTTTCTTACGCATATTTAAATTGCGTTGAATTTCTGTCACACGAAAATATTTGATGATTTTTCGTTTGATGTGTACGTGACATTTGCTCTGTTTCCTTATCTTGCAGCTTCGCAAGATGCAGTCAGCCTCGTTGGCTTCACCTTGAAACAAAATTTCTGCTGTATCATTTTTATGTATGTATTGTTAGAGATTTTGGGTGACGTACTGTTGGTTCCCAACCTCTGCTTCCCGCTGCCGTCTTTGGAAACGCTGGACCGTAATCCTTCACTAATAATTAGATTACGCCTGACTTACGCATTGCCATGTTAACACTCAAGACGTAAATACGTCACGTTGTATTTTTAATAATAAGTGTATAATTTAAGGGTTTTATTATTTCTTTTAACCCCTGCTCACGTATGTGTTTCTGAATATAGTTCGAAGTTTTCATTGTCAAAACTTTTAGTGGCGGTACGTGCAGTTGTCGTCATAAGAAAGTCGATGTTTTGCTCTCACTGAATTTAGTTGTATGCATAATGCACGTATGGTAACAGGAATTAAGTAAATTACGAGTTTGAACTTAGTTAGGGGTGTTTTCCCCGTTTCGCAAGTGTGCTAATAATAAAATTTCTTCATACCTAAATATGTATTCTAAAAAGTTTACTGGGAATTTAAGTTCGTACCCAGTTTTTGCAATAATGCGGTTTTAAAATTCCCGTACTACGAATATAATTGCCTACATAGTGTAGCGTTTATCAAAAAGAATTAATTTTGTCGATATGCGTCTATTAAAAAGAATTATTTCAATACGAATTTTCGACTTCGTTCTAAAGTCTCCCGTTCTGCACTTCCAATTCACAACATCACAACCTCTGATTCATCTCTGCTAAAGGCCGGGTTCACCGAATTCGTGATCTCTAGGTATTTATGTTTTCATTTAAGTAAATATATGAACAATACCGAAATTTAAAACGACTTTGAAACTTTCGATGTAATTTATAAAATTGGTTGAGGCTTTCACGGCCTGTGGTCTAGATTCGGGTCTAATGGTCATCTTCGATTGGATGAAACTGACCACTCGCGTTAGGAAAAAAATCTAATCAACGACAGCCATTAGACTCGAATCTAGACCACACTAGTTACGTATTTATGTTTATATTTATGTTTTTTTTCTCCATTGATTAAACTTTTTGTGTGTAGATTTAATTCATTAATACAAGACGCGCAAGGTCCTATTTGGTTCGTTTTAAATTGTACGATCGTAACGCAGATATCATTTATTTAGTTGATTTATTAATGAATACTACCGATCACGTGATCAATTAGATTTCTTTTTACTAGTGTCAACCACGTATATACTTTGATTATCTGATAAGTTGTTTCTCTTGTCTTTAAAAGGAATGAAACACGTATGTTTGCTTTTTATCTTATCAGTCTACATCCGACTTTGGATCTCTGAAGAAGCTGATCACTTGCGTTAGTCGAATGTTAGGACCATATAGAATAAAACTTGAGACGTTTGTTCCGCATAATTACTGACAGGATCGTATTTGTATTAGCGCGTACACGTTAGTTATTAACCTAGTTGCAATATGTTGTGTTAAGAGGTGGAATATTAGAGTTTTGGAGGGGAAGAACGACTAAGGTTTATCTTGTACGTGAGAAATTGACCGTTTCGTAGGGACAAATGAACCCAAGGATTTTTAAGTGCGAGAAATTAAGTGGAAAAAGCACGTAAAGACATTCTTAGTTTGAAAGTTAATGTACGTGAAAATTTAATGTGGTTTAAAAACAGTGAACAATTGTGAATAGTCGCTATTGACAATTGTTAAATTAATGACATGTGAAAAATGTATTAGATTTAATTAGATTTTTCATTTTTCGTGCACGCGTCATAATAAAGGTCGTTAATATCAATATTTATATTTTTATTCTGAAATGATTTTTACATTAGATTAAATTTGTTATTTTATAAATTAATAATTTCATTTTAAACGAACTTAAATACCCTGAGGTTAAACTAAATAATTTCTTTTGAGAGTCTCGAATTTCAATTAAATTTTTTATATAAACTTAAACACAATCATCACAAATATGACGGTATTGATCAAATAATCAAACAAAATCAAAATGGCTTGCAATTCCTTACTTGCGGTTACAGAAATCTCGGCGTTAAAATTGCAGCAATCAATTGCTTCGTGTGATCCCGTTTAGCTTAATAAAAAAAATTGGGAAATTGGCATAAGAGAAGTAACCGGCCCCAACCCCAATTGGTCTGAAACTTTTTGTGTAAACTAATTAATGTTTGATGAGTTGAATGATGCTATTTTTGGACCAACACCGTTTACCCCCGATCACATATTTTTTTTTTAACAAAAAAATTGTAATTAACTTACAAACCAACTACTTTTACCACCGATCACATGTAATTTTTAAAAATAGCACCATTCTACTCAGAACACTTTACTTTAGTTTACTAGAAAAGTTTCAGACCAATTAAAGCTTGTATTACATTATACTTTTTTCGTCTAGAAAACTTTGAAACGTTTGTAAACTAGACGGGATACTAAACTAGAAATCCTTTCCAACTTTTTTTGTGCGATTTTATAATTTTATTGCGCAAACTCTGTAGAAGTGTTAACAGTAATTACCAATTTAAGAAAAATAAACAATATTTTGACTGTAATTGTAACGTGCGTTGTAAGACATCCTAAATAAAATTAAAAAATTCCGTGTTTTAACGCTATAACCGTAGAAGCACGTAGTAGAAATAAACAAACATCAAAAACACATAAGTAACTAATTTATGAGTAAGTGTTGGTAGCTCTTAAATTCGATCCAGTGCGCAAGTCTAGTAAGTAAACTTTGATGAAAACTTGGTCCGCTTCTAGTTTCAAAACTTGGACGGAGTTTTCGTATTACATTATCAAAGTTTTGTCAAGTTCATCAAGTTTACAAACTTGTCCAAGTTTCTAGACGAAAAAAGTATAATGTAATACAAGCTTAAGATTGGGTTACTTCTCTTAAGCGGGGAAATCTATATTAATTTACTATTATTAATAATTGTGCTTAATATTCAATTATTAATAAAATTAGCATTTTTATAAAGCAATAACATCATGTGACGTCATTTATTCTTTATAAACAAGAAGGTTGATTTTCAAACCAATATAAAACAATATGCGTTGAATGCAACTAATACTTTTGGAAGAGTTGAATGCGACCGACGCATTGCTGTCGAAAATTTAATTTGACATTTTGACAGAACTCTTTTAGAATTGACAATTTGCAAAAATGGTAAGAACATATTTTATTTTCTGTTAATTTTAAAATCATCCGCGATGAAAACGTATCTTTCTCAATAAAATCACATACAATAATGAAAATTCTACTTTATTTCGATGTGATTAATGTTGCCATCTCAAACAAAAAATGTTAACCTCAAACATGCCTATTTTATATCCATTTAATTTATGTTTACTTTCAGTCGCTTGTAATACCAGAGAAGTTCCAACATATCCTTCGTATCATGAGTACGAACATTGATGGTAAACGAAAAGTTATGTTTTCGTTAACTGCCATCAAAGGAGTTGGTCGAAGATATGCTAACATTGTATTGAAAAAAGCCGACGTTGATTTAGACAAACGTGCCGGAGAATGCACTGAAGAAGAAGTAGAAAAAATTATAACAATTATGTCTAACCCTCGCCAATATAAAATCCCAGATTGGTTTTTGAATAGGCAAAAAGATATTGTCGACGGAAAGTACAGTCAGGTATGTAACATTGCACATTTTGAGTTGTTTCAAAGTGCACCGAAAAACGACACTTTGTATTCATATATATATACGAAGTTGTTGGTAGCCTGTGCAATATTATCTGTTTGTATTTAAATGAAAACATTTTAGCAAATAATTTTATTATGTGAATTAGTCATTATGAAGCATTAAAATTGAAAGCAGTGTTTTGGAAACGCAAGCAACAAATAATCACCAATTAATTTAAGATGATTATTGGTTTTTTTTTTTAGTTAATGTCTTCGAATCTTGATTCTAAACTACGTGAAGATTTAGAGCGTTATGAAGAAAATTCGTGCACATAGGGGTATGCGTCACTACTGGGGTTTAAGAGTGCGTGGCCAACATACAAAAACAACTGGTCGTCGTGGACGTACAGTTGGTGTATCTAAGAAAAATAAATCTTCTTTTCACTGTATTTTTACATTATTTAATAAAAATTCAATTCAGAGTTCAACAATGTTTATTTCAACGTTTTCAATAATACATTAATAATTACATTTATATGTTCATAAATATATTGACTTACGTTTATTGCCAAGCAATATAATTGAGAGTAAATTTGTACATTACTAGAGAACAAGAATAAGTATCTTATAAAAGCCTATATTGCAATCACATCATAATAATAACACCACAAATTCTAAATAAACATTATTGGCAATGACAACGTAAAATACTCTTAATATTAACAATTTTAATGGTTTTAGTAAAAATATCACAATTTCTAATGAAAAACAATATTGCACAGATCAGTTGATACTATAAAGAAGAAATTCATGCAAAAGTAAAAAAATACGTAGGAATGATATATAACTCAGTCGTATTTAGAGAATTGCACGCCAATCTAGCACGTAAGATATGGAAGATAATATGCAAAGAGAGCGGTTTTATAAAATGATTTCTAAAAACGCTTTGGGAACCTTCCCAATGTGTTGACCCCTTTTGCCTAAGTAATAATCGTCATCCTTTTTTATTTGGCATTTCTTCGACTAATAGTATCTGAAAAGCAATTTTTATTAATAGTAGTACGCTTCTATTTGTAATAATTTACTTCGTCGGGTATTAAACTAAGTTCGGTAACATCTTTAGCATCGTAATGATATAAAGCGCGCGCCCTTTGCATTTTTCTGTCCCCATTCACCTCCTCAGTTTGGTCTTTTGATGTTTGTTGCGAACTGGTACGGACAAGATGGATAAGCTAGTAAAAATTATTAGCACTAAAAACTATTACATACATAGTGAATACATTATTATCGTATTAATAATTAAAATTAGATTTTAGAGTAACAGTACAAAGGCAATTAGTTTTAGATAGAAGTTATATTAAGATCGTGTGATGTTACTACAGCGGCAGAGTTGAAAGATGAAGCGGAAAGTTCAACATCTTCACTGTTGATGCGCAAGACAGGACCGGGCTTCGTTAAACTGAAACATTTACATGCTACCAGACCACAGTAAGCTAACAAGCAACAAACAGGAATGGAGAGCAAAGATGGAAGCATTTACTAATCGATTTATACAGAGTGAGTTTAAGTATGGAACGCTCAATTATCTCGGAAACGGCTTGCATGATATTTATAGATGAATGAACTTTGTAATTTCAAATGAATCACCCTGTATATTTTTTGCTTCTTGAAATCCTTACGAGATACTGATTATTTTTCATGTAATTGATGCCATACTTTTAGAGTTATAGCTACATTTACATTATCTCCTCCGAACTTCTAACATGACACAAACATTTCTATTAGGATATAAATTATTAAAGATTATTGAAATCAAACGGGTTTATTCAATGTTTTATTTTAACTTTGGCGGAGATAATGTAATAATGTAGCTACAACTCGAAAGTATGGCATTTAGGTATAGGAAATATTACTTCTTAAGGATTTAAAACAGCAAAAAACACTTTATGTACCAAGTCCTAAGTCTCACCTTGCCAGCTCCTGTTGCAGTTCTACCATAGTACTCTGACATTGAGCATAATATTTTGCTTGCTTTCAACGAATTGGTAAAGGTAACGCAAATGAGCAGCATGTGAGCTACCAATTCCCTCTAATAACAACTTGGTAATTTCAGCTTGACGATCGAATTCAGACTGTGCTATTCTTAAGTCGCGTTCAGCCTGAAATACCAAAGATGTGGTCGAACATCTGCGACTCGAAAACATAATAATTCAACTAATGGTACCTGTTCAAGCATTACTTCAGGAGAAACTCCATCCTTCTAAATGTTAGCGGTACAAACAAATTGGTTATATAAACATAACAAAAAAAAATTATGAAACCACTTACCGTCTGTGTTCCCAAAAGACTTCTAGCTTTCCGTACCCTATTCTTACACGCGTCCAAATCTAATCTGAAAGAGCACATTGAAATTGCGGAACCATAACATTATCGCTCACCTTTTTATTTCCAAAAGCCCTTTTTCTTTAATGATAGTTTTCATTTCACCTTCTAAAAATTTTTGTAACGGCTGAGTATAACAGAGTCCTGCCGAACCAATAAAATCTCTTTCGGTTTGTCCTAATTTTTGTTCCGCTTGTCCTACTTTTATTAAGGCGCTTCCGTAAGCTGTACCAGGGCCAAACTCGTTGCCGGCTTCGATCATATCGAGCCCTAAGTATTCCAAGTTGCTTAATCGAGACGGTCGTTTTTTCTCGATTTTATCGAATATGAAATCTTCGATTCTATTACCCGGATTGGGTACTAGAATCGCTTCAGTGTTTCGAACGATTTTTTCGGTACATGTTTTCGTTATGTCGGCACGATTCCACAAATTTTCAAAATGACCGTCCAATTCGGTTTTTTCTGATGTACCTAATTTTTCTTCAGTGTACTACAAAAACAACTTAATTAAGATTAATTAAAGATAGTGCGCACATACTTGAACCACCCGACTGATTGCTGCACCAGCATCTTTCACAATTTTTTTCACATTGAAATCCATAGTTTTTGATCAATTATTGTTGAATTTTGAGTAGCAACAAAATATTATTGATTAAATATGACTCACGCAAACAAATTACACATTCATTATGAATTATTACAATAATTTTACGATAAGAATATTTATCATTAACTTAAAATTATGCGTGGAGTTTTGAAATTTGCTTCATTTAAGCCTTTGTCCAAATTATTTTTAATTGGTTTAATACAAAAAGAAAAATTCACGGCAGATTTTACAGAGGCCTCGATTATAAGGTTCATAGATAAACAACCAAATAAAAGAGTTCATTTCACGGTGTTGCCACAATCTTTGAGAACAGAGAACGAGTAAAGAGCCTACCGCTAGAGGGCGCTGTGTTTGCCATAAAACTCGTTTAGCCTCTTTCAGTGCAACTATGGTGCAACTTTCCAAATAAAAAATAGGAGAGAATGATAATGTTACGATTGTGATCGAGTTTTTCTAGTTTAACAACACTACCTATGGACGGCTAATTTTTGTTTCTATGGTTAAATTAAATAACAATATAATAATAATAATAAATAAATAAAACGTTCTCCATAAACCTAGATAAACATCAGCTTCCCCACCGTAATGCTACTCGGACAAAAAGCGGTGCAACTTCAGACATGCCATATAGTCCGAAAATTTTTCAATCATTAAGGATAAACTGAATTGTTTTCCTTCCCACTCTTTACGCAGATTATACACTGCAGAATATAAAGAAAAAAAAAAATAATATTTATTATTCTGAAAAACCATGTAAAATGGTATAGAATGTAGTCTGACGATAATAATATAATAATAATAATTATTATTCAACAGCATACAACTAATAACTTACATGGATAACCATTGTTTACTACATTTTTTTACAAACAATAAATTCAACATTATTCCTACAGTATAAAGTACATCTGTTCTTAAAAATCTGGACTGTATTCGATTTCTTCACATCATGGGGCAACTTATTGAATTGTATATCCATTGTGAAAACGATCATTCCGACCATAGTTTGTGGTAACCATTGAGACGTAAAAGTCATTTCTAGCCCTGGTTAAATAACCATGCACTTCCGTTATACAGGGTGTCCCACGGTGACGAGACATATTTCACAGATTACTTCGATTTGAATTTTGAAAATTTGATTTTAGACGTTTTCGGAGATGTTATTTTGAACTAAAATAACGGCGTCTACCTAACGCTTCCGGTTGTACCGGAAGTTGACATCATCTTCGTTATTTTAAATGGAACACCTTGTATATTATTGCAATTTTGGATTCTACGTTAATTTTTAGACAAACTTTCATTAAGGTTTCCTATTTTTAAAGTTAACCGTTTTTAAAATAGTTAATTTTTTTTCAAAAAAAATTTAAAAAACACTTCCTAATTTAAAGAGATGTGTATATTACAATAATAAAGTTAAAGAGATAAAATTTATAGGGGACACAACTGAAACTCTAAGCTTCCCTTCCATGATTTCATAATTACTGAATTTCATACAGGGTGGTAGAAATGTAGTGCCGAATTTAATCAAGTTCAAACCATCATAACTTATTTATTTTTAATGGAACACTATGTATATTATTACACAACTCGATGAATAATTTTGTTCTCTTTCGAATGAGTTCCCTATACCTATCTTCTCTGGTTTTTAGCTACTGCTTAATATATTTTTTTAAAAACTTTAGTAAATGTGTAACATATTAACATATTTCACTCTCCTGACAAACGAAGACCGGAAATTTCTCAGATAATTTTAAGACAATTTAACTCAATTCACCTAGTCCGGAAATGCTAAGGGAGCTAGAGCTCTTTGAAGATGGCGTCTTGTAAATAGTTTTTTTTAAATACCTCCAGAACGGTTCTACTTAGAAAAGCAAAAACTGCTTGTTTAGCCTTCAGAGATGAATCGATTCCATCAATTGCGAATTTCTAGTACCGGTCATAGGCGTCCGTTTTGGGTAGGTCAACGGTTATTTTAACGCATAACTTTTTTGTCTTTAACTTTTAAGCATTTGTGACACTAGATTATTAAATTTTCAGGTATTCTAGTACTGAAAGATACTCTTACTTTAAGTCATTAGGATACAGCCTTTTCTAGAAAAATGGATTTGAAAATTTTTTTGTCATTAAAGTTAAATTTATATTTTTGCACTAGTTGGCTCTGAACCGCCAACAAAAGTAAGACCTACGTTTTTCATTGTCAAATTGTTGTCAGTTCGCAAAGTTTATCTTTTAATTTTTTACTTTACCAGGCGCCATCTTCAAAGAGGTATAGCTCCTTTAGAAAGCATTTTCGAACTAGGTGAATTGGGTTAAATTGTCTTAAAATTATCTGAGGAATCTCCGGTCTTCGTTTGTCAGGAGAGTTTCTGGACACTCTGTATACAGTTTCAGATTTTTTCTTTAACTCATTTCTGAGATAATAAAAAAAAACCAATTTTAAATTAAAACTTTACAGAGCCGTACCTCCTTAAGTAAGCCCAACTGAACCAAAGTTTATAAGAAAAATGTTTATAACTTTTTATGCTTAGTAGCGTAGTATAGTTTGCCACCTATTACTTGGACCACCCTGTATATCAGAGTCACGGTAATCAGAAACAATATCTGTCGTACAGACAGTAACTCTCTTGCCTCTAACATAATATTTATATTTGTATAACGACTACATCCTATAATACAAAGCACAGCTTGATTTTGTTTCCTCTGAAGTATACTTTTCTCCGTCATGCTTAACAAAAACAGCACCGATGAACAGTAGTTAAAATGTGGTAATTGTCAGCTTTGACCATGAACTAAGATATTTACTCATTCTGTTTAGTAGATTCACTTTTTTTGCAACTTTACTAGTTATGTATTCTGCATGTTTAGAAAAAGTCAAGTGTTCATCTATCACAATACCCAAGTACTTGCACTGCTCTACCTGTTTAATCCTTACTTCATTTATTTAAATTTCTGTGTGTCTTTTATTTGGTATAGTATTGAACTTGCTTTTAATCACCATGAATTCAGTTTTTTCTGTACTTAAACCGTACCGTGTCAGCTATTTATACAGCACTTCCAGCTCCTCGTTTAGGTTTTTCACAACCTTCTCAACATCTTGACCTATATGAAATACAGTAAAGTATCGTCAGCAAAAAGTTGAATCCTACACTTCTTTAAATTTTCTAGAATGTCATTGATGTAAATAACAAACTAGGGCCCAACACTGTTCCTTGTGGAACACCAAGCACACTCTCTTTCTGCATTGATGTACTATTTCCAAATCTTGTTTCCTGCTTACGATTTGATAGATAGTCTTCAAGCCACCTGAGAACAACACTTTGAACGCCATATTTCTCCAACTTCTTTAGCAGCATTCATCTGTCTATGGTTTCAAAAGCCCTGCGAAGGTCCAGAAATGCTACCCCTATGACCCCTTTCTCTCTCTCTTATAGCACCTTTCCAACTCGCTAAAATCGTTTGTAGTGCACTTTCACAAGAATTATTTTTCCGGAACCCTGCCTGGTATTCGCCAAGTAGTTTGTTTACTTCAAAGTGTTCTATAAGTTGACTATTCACTGCAACCTCTAATAATTTCTCATAAACAGGAAGCATATTGATGGGCCGAAATTCGTCACTTTTATTTGTGTATGTTTTCTTTTCTATTGGGATGATTGTTGATTTCTTCCAGTGCTCCGGAAATTTTCCATATTCCAGACTGCTGTTTATCAATTGTAAAAATCCATCTCTAGTATCTTCAAATGCTTTTGTAGTATATATGTCGTTATTCCATCCACACTGCTATTCTTCCTTTTTAGATTTTTAACTACATTTTTCAATTCTTCTAATGAGATAACTTTAAATTCTCCAAGCCTGTGTCACATTTTTTTATCCTTCCTACTGTCTCCATAATGTCTCATTCATTTATTTTCATGGCTATTGATTTTATACTCTCTATGAAGTGTTAAATTTATTAGCGATCATACCTTCCTCTATCTCAATTTTGCTTTCAAAGTATATTCCCATTATTTTGGTTTTCTTCTTCCCTCCCACTAGTAATTTAATAGTCTTCCACATCTCTGTAGAATCATCTTTATTCATATCAATTTTGAATTATAATAAATACTTTTTGTTGTCTAATCATATTTATCACTCTATTTCTGAGGTTCTTATATTCGTCAAAATCATCAGTGTTCTTCGTTATTATAGCCTTTTGATATAGTTGGTCTCTTTTTTTGCATATTTAAGCTTATGTCGGGTGTACACCATCTTTTATCAGCCCATTGCTTTTTGACAAGTTTTACTTTTACGGGAGCATATCTATCCAACATTGTAGAGATCGATTTCACCAATTTGTCTGCCATTGCGTCTATGTCTGTACAATTTATATTGCATTTTGTGTCCATTAGATCCATTTGAAACCTTAACTCAAGTTCTAGTAATTTTCCCTTGATCTGTGCCATTTCTTATCATATCTACAGTCAATATGATTTGGTTTGTAACTCTCGGTGTACCATGTACCTACCTGTGGTTTCAAATCTTTCTATTTGCGGATCAATCATTGTTGACGTCTGACGTGTCACTCTTGTAAAGTTATTCACATTTTGGTATAATCCACACTGCGTTATCAACTTCTTTAACTTATCCGAATAAAAGTGTTTTTTTGACATATCAACATTGAAGTTACCAACCCATATAAGTGTTCTCTCTTTGGACGCATACTCCTCGAAAATGCCCTCCATATATGACAAAAATTCAGCATCACTGCTCGCCGGTGAATGATACACACTAAACACACACAATTTTTATCTATTTATTATTGGAAGTTCCACACCCGTGATCCACACATTATTTAAATACGTTGTTCTTAACAATGTTTTAGACCGTATTTCTTCCTTTATATAGATGATTGACCCCCCTGTGTGTCTGCTGTTTGAAACTGTATTTACATGGTAATATTATTCGATCTGAATTCACGATCAAATATTTGATCTGTCACATGTGTCTCTGACAAACAAACTACCAAAGGTTTCCATCTATTCAGTATTAAGTCTTATGTGCCAATAAACTCTGTATATTCAGATACATTATCTTACTCTTTTGTTGTTATCTCTGTGAAGGGTAAATACTCGGATAACTAACTTTTTTCTCTAGCTCCCTGTATATTCTCCTGTATGTTTCACAATTTCTATCATAAGCGAAATGACCACTATCTACATTTGGCACCTTTAATACATCTGTTGTATATTTACAGTTTGTACAGATAGTTTGTTGAGACTGACACAAGTCATCCTTATCATCTCCTACACACTTTGGGCAAACATTCTTTTCAGATTTACAGTCGTTAGTCATATGTCCAAATTTATAACATGTGAAGCACTGTATTATATTTATATGGTCAAAGTATGCGTATGTTCTCCACCCAATAGACAGTGTCTGCTCTTCCTTCGTATCAAACTATACGTAACAGGGTCCACCTTCAATATTACACTTTCCTTACCACTCTTACCCTTAAAGTGTGTTATTACCGATATACTTCTTTCCTCCTCAGTACGCAGTAGTTGTAATCGCATTTTGCAGTATAATCTTTTCTATGAAATCATTTTATCTTCAAACAATTTCTTCTCTACATTTACAATCTTTATCTTTGGAGGCTTTCTTTCTGGAATTTTTATCTAACACATGATCTAATAACATAATAACAATGAGTAGCATAAATAGACTAATTATATTAGAAACTATAAATCGATAACATATATTAATTAATGTTTATATTTATACTGACACCTACACTTAAAAATATTAAAAATGCATTGTACAGTTTGACATCACTCGCTTGAAATAAACTAACACAACAAACAAATATCAAAAACTTTCCAAAATAATTAACAAATTTGATTCACCAGAGATCCCATACTATCATGCGATCCTGTTCAGTACGTGAACCTGCAGTGCGCCACAACTTCCAAAACCCAAACCTATTAAGTATGTCGTGCTTGTAGTGTTGCGTTTTACACCGAAGCCCACCCACCTTAATAGCTCATAAACTTTCTAAATACGTCCCCAAAAAGTGACGTTAATACCACCAAATCAATCGTTGCCGAGTGAGACGCAACTATTTTTAATAAATCTGACGCCCGAGATCTGCCCGTACAGTTTTTGATTCTAGAAACCGAGAGAATTAGAAACCACTTAACACATACCAAACTTTAAGAAGCGAAATTTGCTCTTTTTCGTTAAAAATATCTCTCTTATTGGTAAATTCAGAATATAAAATGAATTTCTCATTTTTTTTTTCATACGTATTGTAATGTTTTAAACGTAACCCAGGTACTTGCAAGAGCAAGATTTAAATAATCCCCCACTAAACCTAAACCGAATTAAAAAGTTGGAAAAGCTAACTAAAGACATTTACGTTGACTCAAGGATAAAATCCCTAACAACCGCTAGAGTGCAGCGATAAAAGTAGTAATGTCAACAATGAAATAAAACACAAGCATGGAGATATAATAGATTTAATTAAACGCGTCACTCTGCCTAGACAAAAGAAAAACTCCAGACCATAAAGTCAGGCAATTAAATAAACACAATATAAACAAAACATGTATTAAAATAGTAACTGTATTATTGTAGGTAATTATTCATCAGAAACAAAGTACAAGTATCCTGGTGGAAAGCCAATTAAAATGGAATAATGTTAATTAATAGTGTGTAACACTATGGGTAACAGGCGAGTTTCATCAGTAGCTACTCTCCTACCTGCGTAATCAGTTTAATTTTTGAGATTGCATCACTTTTGAGATGGTCTATTTAGTCAATATTTAGTTTTCCAAATATCACATATACCTAGTACACAATAAAATAAACATATTAAAATAGATATAAATAAATGTGACTGAGCCATTGCCATAACCTTCGTCTCACACGGTAAAGAAAATATTAATTGTACAACAAGGTACTTTTACACACTGGTATTACTACTATTCTAAACTATATTTTAGTAAATAAAGCGCTTTAAAACGTATTAAAAATTTGAATATCAAAAACAAACAAACAACAAATAAAAACGAGCATTGCAACGGTTTCCTCCAAACAATGAAACACACGTGATTAAAATATCTATACAGAACTAGATTGTAAAGCAATAACAAGAATATCAAACGGTACCAAGAAAATTTTATACAGCAAAAAAATCGTTACTAGCGTATTTTAAAACAAATGGTAACAAAAAAATGCGGGATCAATTTAAATTCAAATGCGGATCTTTCAATTTTTTTTCGATTTTACACTTTTTCATTAAATTAGAGTTGATATACATTATGAAGTGTAATCATTTATCAGAGTTATAAGTTAACATAGTGTAATACGATCCGATTGTGTTTATGCCTCCTCGAGATTGTGAATGCGGAAAGAAAAACAATGCGATTAACATTCGTGACAACAAGCATAAATCTGAAACTACTAGAAACAAAATAAGAAATAAAAGAAGATTATCAATACAACTCTAATAAGTGCAAATATTTATAACAATTCTTTAGTTTTATTTATGTCGTGGTTTTTTGTCACCAAAAAAATTTTACATTAAACTTGCTTCATCGTCAGCCAAACTCCCTTTACTGTTTTCTTCTACGGGACTTATTATTTTACTGTACCTTTTAGCAGTTGACGAAGATGGTCGTTTAGGTAACGATAACTGTTGAAGATGAAGATCGCTAGCACTACTATCTATAGACGAATTAGATGTTTTATCGCTGCTTTTTCTACGCAATTTTCTTTGCTTTGGAAGAAGTGTATTGTGTTCATAATTCTCATGTTCATCGTCAGCATCATTTGATTCTGAAGATGAATAATTTTCAATTACTTGTAATTTTTGCTTTAGATTGTCATCAACTTTAACCATGAAGGTTCTCATCACGATCGCTTGTTCCTGTTGTTGACGTAATGTCTGATTGCATGATAGATTCTTTTTTGGTGGTATTGTCATTGTCAGGTAGATCAGATGATACTGTGGTACAGTTTATCTAATAAAAGTAGAAGAATTAACTGCGATATAAAACCTATGCGTGTACAAACCGTTGGAAGACATGTTTGTTTTGTTACTCTTTTAAGGGATGTACTAGAATTTTGTGTTTTCTGGCTGTGATTTGACATAAAGTTTAATTAGGACATTTTTATTAAAAGTTATTTATACGTTGTTATGGTTTTAAAATGATAATAACTAGAACTACTGTAAAAATCTGAAAACTACATGAATAACCCTTTTATAGAAGCTAAATAGTCCTGAACGTTCAGGAATAAAAAAGTTCTAGAACGTTGCAAATTATTCCAACTTATGTTCTAGTAACTTCAGTGGCGTGTAACACTGCCCCCCTGCTATTTCAGGCCAGCATGGTTCTTTCTTAGTACGAATTTTCGCCCGTATAGGTATTTGTAGAAATAATGGACTTAACGACCATAGGGTTCACTTCTAGTCACGCAGTAGTTCCTTTGTGAACTTACTAAAATATCCTATGACTATTTTTTGACCATCTTGGGACAGTACTGCTTCTACAGCTAGGTTGCTCGCATCGATATCTGGCACAAATTGTCCTTTTTCGTAAGGGTAGCTGAGAACTGAGGCGGTGACTAAAGAATGCTTAAGTTGTTGAAAAGCGTCTACGCAGTGTTGTCCTATCGCAATTCTCATCCTTCTTCTGTTGGATTGGTTAATAGTTTCGTGACAAATCTGGGAACAAATCGACGCTACGGTAGTACGTGCACAACCCAAGGAACTCCTTATTTTGTACTTGTCTCTAGATGTTGGCTATTCTTCCACTGCTCTGATCTTTTTAGAATCGGGTTGCACTCCGACTCGTGATACTGAGTGTCCCAGATATCACACTTCTTTTCTAAAGATATGGCATATTCTTAGACTCAACTTTGAGTTTACACTGCCCAGTCGATGGAACACCTCCTTCAAATTTGATAAGTGTTTTTTGACTCACTGACCAACCTCAATGACCTCGTACCCTTACCAGTAGCCAGTCTTTAAATCCAACATTGAAATCAATTTTGAATCTGGCAAGGTATCTAGTGTATCGTCAATTCTGGGAGAGGGTAGCTGTCTTTTAGATAGTCAACACAACTTGTTGTTTCATCTTTCTTCTTCACTAGTACCATTGGAGACGCCTCTTTCTTCTGCATGTCTGCAGTGACTTGCTCTGCCTTTTCACGTTTCGCCAGGGGAATTCTTCTCGGATTCTGTCGTATTGGCTGGGCATCTCCAAGTATTTTATTTTGTGCTTTAACATACTCGTTCTTCTTTTGAAATTAGTCTCCAGAGCAAACACATCGTGGTATTCATTAACCAAGTTCGTCTGGTCGATGGTAATTGGGTATTTTTAATCTAAGTAGCGAGTAGCCACGGAAACAGTTTGTACCTGATATAGTTTTAATGATTCAGTTTCAATGATCATCCTGTATATTCTATTGGCACCATAACTGTTCATTTCAGTCAGATTCGATTAAACAATAATATTATAGTCACCCTTATGTTTAAGATCAAATTAATAAAGAGCTTGTTGAAATGATTGAGTCCCAGAGTTCGATCAGCAGCATTTTTCTGGTTAAAAAATGATGACACTTACAGTTGTTGTGTCCGGTATTTTACACAATTTACGTGAAGCGAAGTGTATATCCTCCTTCATATTAACCTGTTTACTGACAAATTCTTCTTAGTAACAATTCTAAGCAATATAAACAATACACGGTTTTTAGGGTTACCACAAGTTTGGTAAATGCGCCAGAATCGTAGCCAAGATCAGTTGATACGGTTGAGTTACAGCCCTATGTCTTTGTTTGTTTGGTCGATGTTAGTATTTGTACCCCTATTATTAAGAAATATTTGATTTATGACAACGTTAAGGTCCCCACTTTTTCTAATATGGTTGAGGTGAGACGAGTTATGACTTTTTATGACTTTTGGCGTCGATTCATTCAAAATGTCTCCATAAAAATGTTGGCCATGACAGCTTTGTTAAAAATGTCAGCTAAATTTGAGTGGAGTTCGCAATGTGAAAAAGCATTCGAAACTCCTACTTTTCGATAGCGGTCGGATGCACCCGACTATAACCAAATGATTGACAAATAGAAGATGGTTATACACACCTTTCTTTGAATAGGTGCGAGAAGAAGTATTCTACCACGGAGAAGAAATGTTTAGCAATTATTTGGTCGCTTGAGAAACTTGGACCCTACTTAGAAAATTATAGATTTAGTGTAGTGACGGATTGTGCATTTTTTATTTAAATTCATAACTTAAAGGAATCAAATGGTAGAATAGGGTTTTCGGTGTTTGTCGCCAAGATTTTGGAATTGTGTACCGGAAAGGCGACGACTATATGTAGTACTTAATAAAAACCCCTGTTCTGTCCTTGATGTTAATGCAATTTATATCCCTACTTTATCCAATAATGACGAATTAATTGACCTCTTGGAAGACAGGTCGCCTGATTTCTCGAATTACGGAGGACGCTTGAATTTAGAAAAAAGTTTTTGATGAGTTTCACAATTTAGCACATCCCGAAGCTAAAGCCACGGTGAAATTAATTAACAAAACACTTCGTGTGGTTTAATGTCAACAAAGATGTGCAAAGTTGAGCAAGATGCTGTATTAAATGTCAAAAAGCCAAAATTTCTCGTCACAACAGAAATGTTATTGATGGATTCGCCTTACCTAAATTACGATTCAGTCGCATTCATATAGACCTTGTTGGTCTGTTAAAACCGTCGAATGGTTATGTCTATTGTTTAACGTGCATTGAGCGGTTTTCTAGATGGCCGGAAGCTATTTCTTTACAGGATAGTAAAGCAGATACAGTAGCGTCCGCTTTATACGAAAATTGGATTGCCCGTTCTGGTGTTCCCCACGTAATAACCTTACATCGGGGAAGTCAGTTTGACTCTACACTCTTCAATTACTAGGCATCAGAAGAATTCGCAACATCATCATATTATCCACAGTCCAATGGCATGATCGAGCGTTTTCATTGCACAATGAAAGGAACACTTAGGTGTCATGATGCAAATAAATGGACACAAATATTACCTAGCGTTTTATTGGGATTACGCTGCTCAATCAAAGACGATTTAGGAACCAGCCCAGAAGAAATGGTTTACGGAACTTCTTTAAGACTCCCCGGAGAATTCTTTGAGGCTAGTCGTGGACAAGACAATATTTTTTTGTTTACCCAGAATTAAAAAAATTCACTCAACAATCTTAAACCAGTTCCAATCACCGCACCGTCAGAAACCGCAAATCAATTTTCATAAACAAAACCTCACCGATTCTACACACGTTTTCATCCGAGATGATTCTGTTAAAAGTTCGCTCAAAACGTCATATGATGGTCCCTTTCGCGTGGTTGAAAGAAACAAAAATTGTTTCAAAATTGAAATAGGTAAAAGAACAGTTTCAATTGCTTTAGACAGGTTAAAATCGGCTTTTTTTATTTCATCAGATCAAAACAACCCGCATTCAGAATCTATTCTGACATATAAAATCACGACATCGAACTCCCCTGTTAACCTAAGAAATCTATACTAAAATCTGATTTAATGGGTAACTCCAAAATCCTGGACGAACATGTTGTCAAAACATGTTTGGGTAAAAGAGTTACGTTTCCCAAAAAGTTAGTCGAATACCATTCTTATTAAGGGAGGGAGTATTGTAGGGTATGAAAGACGCTGACCAGCTGTGTCAATACAGAAGTTTAAATTATTATTACTTAGTGATAAGTTTTGAGTTTTTGATTGATGTTTCAAGTGTCAAAAATAATCAATATATAAAAACAATTATTTGTATATTATTTATTAAACCCAAATACAATTGAGGTGAGACGCTACATACGTATAATTTTATATCAAACAATATCTAAAACTTAAACAAAAAACTCTTAATTTTTTTATTTAAATAAGAAGTAAAGTAGAAATTGTTGAAAGTTCAGTAATGAGCTGAATGCGACCTACTTTCGTGTAATAAATTTGGCAACACGGCTAATTCAGTACAACTTATCAACATAACCAAAATCCATTCAACTTTTGCTGTAGTGTCTACTAGCTGTTTTTAAATCAAAAATGAACGCGTTAACGCGTTCATACACTCAAGACGAGTCCAAATCAACACACATACAACAAAATTTAGAAGATGAAGTTGTTCAGGACATTTTAAAAACAGGCACGGACCTCCGACAGTATTCAAACAAATCGAAAAGGAATTGAAGGAAGTCGAAAACAAATCCATTCAGGATTACATAAAAGAGAGTCAGAACATAGCAAGTTTACACAATCAAATATCGGCTTGCGATCAAATTCTGGAACGGATGGAGCATATGCTATTAGATTTTCAAAACGATCTCGGTAGTATAAGTAGCGAAATTTTATCTTTACAACGTAAATCTGTGTCTATGAGTCAAGAATTAGCTAACAGGCAAGCGGTCAGGGGACAACTGAGTCAATTTATCGACGATATGGTCGTACCCGAATCGTTAATAACAGGTATATTAGATTGTAACATTACCGAGAAGGATTTTATAAGTCATTTACAAATTTTAAACCACAAATTAAGTTTTGTGAAAGAACAAAGTTTCAAAGAATCTAAATCGTGTTTCGACGTTAAAGACATTTTGGAAAAGTTAAAGATTAAAGCGATGTCGAAAATTCGTACTTATTTATTAGAACAAGTATATAAATTCCGTAAACCGATGGCAAATTATCAAGTGCCACAAAATGTACTGTTAAAGCATAAATTTTTTTACGAGTTTGTTTTATCTAATGAACGTAACGTTGCGCAAGAAATATGTAATGAATACATCGATACAATGAGCAAAATATATTTTTCATATTTTAAATCTTATTGCGGAAGGATAATGAAGTTGCAGTATGAGGAATGTGCATCTAAAGATGATTTAATGGGTATTGAAGATACGGCGTCTAGAGGGTTGTTTCATAAAACATCTTTGAAACACAAGACTACTGTGTTTTCTATCGGTAATTATGATGTATTTCCGTTGCTAAATTCTTAATCATAACTATATAGGTAACAGAGGGAGTGTCCTTGCACAGCAATTGGAAGCGCCTATTATTGTACCGCATGCCCAAATGAAAAATCGGGTAAGGTTGTTTCAGATCTGTGGGATGCGATTTTTAAAATAAATTTTTTTTAGTATCCGTTTGAAGCACTATTTAGAAGTGAACAGTATGCAATGGTGGACAATGCTTGTAGAGAGTATCTGTTTATCAGTGAATTTTTTATGGTTCGTGGGCAACCGGCTTTGGATTTATTTAATTATATTATGGGCAAAACGCTTCACTGCTAACAGTTACGATTTAATTCGTTGTTCCATTAGAGTTTAATGTGTATTTTTTTTTTAGAAAAATTTGGAAACGTTTGTGGCCGAATGTTACGACATGATAGCTTTGTTTCTTTGTTTCCATTTAATTTTACGTTATCAATTGATGTGTCACAAAAGATGTGTACCCGCCTTAGATAAATATTGGGAACATTTACAAGCAATTATTCTACCGCGTTTTGAGCAAGTTTTCAGAATGAATATTAATAGCATTCGAGATTGTGATCCTACGAGGTTTAATCGTGAAATGGGGCCTCATTATGTGAGTATGATCTTTAAAGTTAGCGGATTAGTTTTTGATTTTATTTGTTCAGATCACACGTCGCTATGCCGAATTTAGTGCGGCTCTAGTTGGAATTAGCGAAAATTTTCCCAATGAACTTGTTAATAAATTATTGGCCGAGCTGCAGGAAGAAGTTGAACTGTTTATTTTACGAATGGCCGCAATTTTTCCTCAACGCAAAGAACAACTTATTTATCTTATTAACAATTACGATATGGTGTTAAATATTATTATGGAAAGAACTAGAGACAATTCCAAAGAAGCCGAAAGCTTTAGGGCAAGACTTTCGGTGAAAAGTGCCGAGTATGTCGAAGAAATATTGAGTCCCCATTTTGGTGAAATGATGCAGTTTGTGAAAGAGTGCGAGCATTTGATCGAAAAAGGTCAACAGCAGGAGCTGAAAAAATTCGAGTCGAAATCGTTGGCTTTGGTTCAAAATTTTTCAGACACATGGAAGAAATCTTTAGAGGAGTTGAATAGGAGGTTTTGTTGTCGTTTCCTAATCTTGTGACCGGTTCTAGTTTACTTCAGTTAGCTTTAACACAATTAGTGCAATATTATCATCGATTTCATAAATTACTTACTCCAAACATTAGGACACAATTGACCAATATTCATTTGATAATGGTTGAGTTGAAGAAATATAAAACTGTTTATTAAATTTGAAATTTATTATGTTTTAAGGATTAACATGCTAAAATATACTATATTGTTGTCATTATTTTATTTCTTTAATCTAATCATTATTTTCGTAGTAAAATTATTGTTATCAATGATATGCTAGATTCTTTTAGTGGAGTCAATGAAGAAAAAATTCAAGAAGTCTCCGACTCTTTTGATTAGTATTCTTTGATGTGCTTGTAAACTATCTATCAAGTTCGGAAGGCTAGAATTCCCTGCTACTTTTTGTATTTAACAAATTAAATTCAAAACATGGGTTTTTCGCGAATAACTTTGTATGTGTGTCTATTTTTGCAAATTTGACTACGCCATTCGAAAGAGGAGGAAATTTAACAAAAGAAATGTAAATCCATTGTGAAAGAATTTATTGCCGCTGAAAAAATGGGTGATTGGAATTTGCATTTGAATACCGTAGAAATTATGCTTCCTTATTTTCATGCAGCTGGACATTTCTTATATGCGAAATACATACAGCTTTACTTCCAAGATATGAGAAATCTTAACGATGTAATGGATAGAGAAGAATCCAAATATTTCATGAAGAATGGATATTTTACATCCAGACACACAGATAAATTTTTCAGTGGAGTATTTAGTGACCAAACATTGAATAAACAATGAGTGTTGAAGGAGGCCTTTTCAAACGTGGAGCAACAGAAAGTGTTGTATATAAATGGATTAAAGGTGGAATTTGCACGAAAGATGTTATTGAAGGAATTGAAAATTTATGCAATATATCATTCAAAAAAGTCAGCAACACGAAGATCCCGGTGATGCTCGTATAACACGAGATGATTCTGATGTGCTGAAATTATTTGATTGGTTGATGGAACATAATCCATTTATTGAAGGAGACGTATTCAGATCAATCGCAACAGGTGTTACTGCAAATTCTGACATAAACTATCACGAAGCTTTTGATATGGGTCTAAAAGCAATGGCAAAAATTGATGGCAAGATTTTCAAGGAATTAAAACTATCACGAAAAGATAAATGTACTCCATTACAAGCAGCAAGTAGCAAAATTACTATTCACGATAAGTCGGTACCTATCGATCCATTACTAATTTTTCAGCGTATTTCTGTTATAAAAAGTCCACATCTTCAAGCTCTCTTCCGTTGAACTTGATAATGTAAATGATTGGATCATTGATGGTGGAATGGTGCTGCATCGTAATAAATGGAAATTGAATGAGAACAGTAACATCTGTCGAAGTTATAGTGATTATCTCAAGAGGAATTTTGGTGATAACATTACTGTCGTTTTCGATGGATACAGTGATAAAAGTACGAAAACAGCCGAAAGAGATCGAAGGTCATCAAAATAAAATTAAATATAATTCTAACTGCTCAGTTGAAAAGATATAAAGCCCGATTGGTCGCCAAAGGATATTCTCAGAAAGAAGTCATCGACTATACTGAAAACTTTTCGCCAGTCATTCGATATGAAACACTTCGAACACTTTTGGCATTTGCAACACTGAAGAACTGGGCCCATAACCTGTTTATTTAACTTGTGTATCTATTAATTAGTAATTTACATAAACAGTCAGACAACATTTATTACGAGTGTTGAGCTGACAGCGGTAGCACTGCCCGATGTCGCCTCGTGGATGAGGCGATTCAACGTGGACATAGATCACTCCGATCTCGGTGAGATGGTATATGGTCTTTACCTGAAGGTTCATCTCGATCTAGACGAGGAGGAGCGGCGATGGTCGTCGGGTGCGTCCTGAAATCATTCGACATTACGAAGTAACTTCACCTATAGCCTATAGGGCATTTCTTAGTTGATTGACAGTCAACAGGTAGGAGTGAAAGTTCTGGTAAGCTGCTTCCAAAGCGGTATAGGCTGAGCGGAAGTTCTGGGCGTGTCCACCTGATCGCAACACCGTGAGGAGTGGTCTTCACTCTGGAAACGGCAATCTTTGAGTGTTTTCAAGGGCTTACTGTAATTGTTCTGGCTGTGCAGAACGATTGACGGTATCTTCGCGGCCCTGTTTGATGAGTGTTTCAAGTGTATCAGTAATCTGCTGATGATGACAGTTTGCAATTCTGGTTTGCATGTCAGCGTTCAATATGCTTGGAAACAACACCTTTCTATTCACAACGTTTTAAAACCAAAATAGAAAATAATCAAAAAAACATTTTGCAAAACAATTTGGGCTTATCAAAGGAAACTCCATCTTAAGTTCAATATAGCACTGGAAATCGTAAGCGCATTATTTTCCTGCACTACAATACACGGAAGAAATATGAATTATACAAACTCGGACCGTATTTTATATAAACATCATGAAGTATTGTGACAAATAGGTAGCTAGTATTTGTGACTGAGAGTTGCACGGGGTTCCATACTAAGACCAACGCGTTAACATTTGACCAACCCCTAAAAATCAAAATAGTGGGCAACGTAAAGATGATAACCTGTGCGGATGATTTCACAGTAGCTCATGGAAAGGCGATGAAAAGATCTAGTACTACGAAACTCTAGCTCATTAACACAAGTGGAATTTTATATACATAATCTTTAACTTGTACATATTTCGTTGTTTCAATATATGAAACGAGCGCTAAAAATCAAACAAATAACAATCTGTCATTCTTGTTCGCATATTTGAAGTTACGTCACATTCTATACTTTAGGAATAAGACCGAGTTGAAATAGAACCTTGTGAAATACCAACCACCACCAACTCTCTCTACAAAATCACGTTTTTTCGCATTTGCTTGCTTAGATTGAACCTTTTAAAACATACAAATTGTTTCTTCCGTAAGCCATCTGAAATTTAGAGCTACATTGTACAAGCAACATTTTGCAGTCGACACACAGTCCGAGCAGTCTCCACAAACGAACCGCAAAAATGTGGTTGATTTTAACCACAATTTGCAGTCGAACTATCCACAATTTGTGGTTATTTCAATTGCAAAAATATAGTTCGTGTACGGCGGCTCTTATTGAAAATGCAATCGATAATGTTTTTTACCGCGTCGACAATTATACCTATTGTCTTAACGTTTCTTTTTCAGAAGAATATGATACAGAAAAGTCTGTCTCTTAAGGGGCCTTTTTTGTGGGTACGGGTGTGGCAATCCTGGAGCCCTGAGCCGCCAAGTTTATTCCGGATGCCGTATCGTCGATACGTTTTTGAATTAGTGGAATAGGTATGACCAGAAATACATCGTCTACCTCGGAATGCATAACGCCCAGATGATTCTATATTTGTATATGAACTTCCCGAAGTTGCCGATAGGTGGCGTTACATTATTATAATATTTTCACACCTAACACTCAATTTAAAATTAAAGATTAATTCAAACAAACTGAATAGTATATCCTAGTAATATTTATACAAATAGAATATTAAAAACTTAAAAAAAATCTATTTTTAAATTATTGCGTTGTTCCGTCGTTTGGTAACATTATTTCGCGATTTTCAATCAATGACCAAACCGGAAAGCCAACGCATAACGCCATCTATCGGTGACTGAAGGAAACAGTAACACGTATATAGAATCTACTGCTTGTATCTCTGGGACGTTATGCATTCCGAGGAGATGATGTATTTCTGGTATGACATATAAGCTCATCATTGACTGTAGCTAAGTTTTATGGACGTGGCGTGGGGGACTTGACTCGGTCGGCCGGTTCAAGAGGAGTCATTCTTATAAAAAAACTTAAATCCTAAGTTGGGAACAGAATTAATGGCTACATTTAAGTTGACGAGCTTATCGCCCATTCGTCTTTAGATTAAGAAAGTTTGGCTTTACACTTCCAAGCTAGCCAGAGGGTGAAATGTTAGAGCTTATTGTAACGATTACAAAAGTGTCAGTATAGTATCGAGATCGCCGGTTTAAAACGTGACCTCCCAAACACTCTCGCTGTCTGATGGAATCGAATCAGCGCGCCACAAAAATTCTTAATGCCAACCTTGAGATGCCTGGCACAACCATTACATTTTCTTAGATTTCTAAAAGAGACTTTTATTCCTCCATACTCGTACGAACAAAATAAACATTCTATCTTTATTTTCAGATACATGGGGTAAGAACGTAGTAGTAGTGGGGATCTAGCAGGAGCAATTTATTTGGAATAGTGTAGAGAGTAGTTGGGAGGGTTGAAGCCGGAAATGAGAGTTGTAGTCAAAGCGGCGGCTACGGATGAATTGAAGGTGGTAGCAGGTAGGAGGCGCATTGTTAGGCTTAGATGGCTGTCGCCGTTCAGCAGAGAAGCAGCACCGTGACCATAAAATCGGTTCATGTTGTCAACCAAAATCCGCAACTTCAAAAGAAAATCCTTTGGTTTTCGTTACCGGAAAGAATCTGAACTCGGTTCAGATGAAGCAAAGGCTGCTAACGGAGATTAAACCGTCCCTACGCGACCGAAAGGGCTGACGAAAAAAGTATTGATAGTACAACGTGCAAAGTGTCTGTAAATGGGCCCCAAAGTGAAATATAAGCCGGTGGCGATCATGGATGTCTGTTGAGGTAGTCAGATACGGGCTAAAAGGAGAAAATCTACTGACTCAACGTAAAGATAAATAATGTAAAAGGGAATGGGTCACCTTGAAAGTGGCAAAAAAAAGTACCTAATGATATCCGACCGCCCTTGCTTTGTAAATGTTAGAAAAAGTGTAGAGTAACGGTTATACCGAGGTACAGGAAGTGCCATTTATACAACCACTAGACCAAGGATTGCGGACATTAGTACCTGGCACTCGGGTAATGTCGTTCCAGTGCTCAAAATATTTGAACCAAGCGGGAAAGTTTAGGAAGAGGATAAACATATAAGATGCATATGATTGTATCGCTCGTACAATTGAATTGCCAAAGATTGTAGTATTTATTATCTAAATTTGTGATCAGGTATAATGTACGTGAAGCTATATTACAAGAACCATATAAAGTTACGAGAAACAATATGGTTGCGCTGCCGGGGCAGTTTAAGATTGTGTGAGTGTGAGTGATTAGATAGCACTGGGACCAACGTTGCGTTCCTGAACATTTGGGCATACCGAGTGGCCGGTGAGACCGGAGTGGGTGGTTGCTAGCGATTATTAAGACTTGCTTAGAGTCGATTAGCGCAGCTACAGTTTGTATCTCGAATCAAGCATTGTCTTGGACTTACCGGAATTCCAGTTCCCGGATTGGTTGACTATGCTAGATAAATATCATGAATGTTTTGACGGAGTCAATAAAGAGGTGCGCACTCTCATACAAGCACTGGGCTAAACTTCGCCGGTTTGAAAAGTGCTTGCACACATGTAGGTCGGATGTAGATTGCTATTACTGTGTGGCAATGTTACAAAAATCATACATTAGAAGAAACGGCATGGTTACCCTGTCAGTGCAGTTTGAAGTTTGAGCCTTAAAAATAGAAGTTTAGTGTGCGATGTGTTCGGCCAGTTATCGAACTGAGCTGCACCATACCTACACTACATCAAGGATGTGGCCAGCAGGGTTGAAAGTGCGATTTAAATTGTTGAATATGCGCAGCGGAAAATACACGTATAGTGAGTTCTCGGGTGAGAATGACATTTATGGCACTGTGTATTCATAGCATTGCGTGGTGAAACTGTAGTTGTGTGGTTGCGAGCGATGATAACGACTCGTTCGAGCATGCGAGTGGTTGATTGAAGCGGCTGCTTACGAATTAACCGCTTTTGACTTGAGCCTGCTGGATGTGCAGTCGCTGGATTAGTTAGATATGCTAAATAAATTGGATGAATGGGTTGACAGGGATCAACGAAGAAGCGCTTAAAAAGATGTTACTGCTTGGTATTGGAATGCCGACATTGCTCCGCAGAAAAGAGTGGTGAAAATCACACAAAGACGTTTCCAGCATGCAAGAAGAGGAAAAGATAGAGATACTAAAACCTAGTCGAGGAACATGTATAAGAACGAATGAAAACGAAACTCAGAGAATGGCAGAAATGCATGTAAGTTGAAAGAGTGACGCAAACTCATAGAACGTTGTCTACAAAACATGCAGAAGAAGAGGGAGTATCAAATGTTGAAGGTCTACAAAACATCGAAGGAACTGTATCCACATGGAAAGGGAGTGAGGTAAAATTGTTTTGGTCATTTCCCACCGGGCAATGATGCTGTGAAACCCTTAGAAGCGGAAAAAGTTTGCAACACAGTAAACAGGCTGGGGGTTTGTAAAACGTAAAAATATTTGTTGAGGAAGTGGAGCGCAGGTTGTTGTACGAAGGGATTGTTCCAAAGTAGAAAAAAGGCACGTGTTGTAGAAATTCTAGATAGAGGACATAGAAGTACCTTCGTAGTACAGCCCACTTTGATTGATCAGTTTATTCGGCATGGTCAATGAGAAGATACTGGTGAATATATTGTGGCGCTTCAATTATTCGTGAGTAAGCTCTTAGTGCTGCTCGAGGGAAATCCTAACGAAGAATGGGTTGAAATCAGAGTAGTGGTGGCTATATACATTTTGGGGAAAATGGAGATTTATTTATTGATAGTTGCTCTTTTCTACAGTAATTGATTCATAAGCGCCAGTGTTGTATAAACCCTTACCGGCAGTTGAAGCAAGTAAAACCCAATAGTTTCTTTTTTTCCAAATTGAAACATTTATGAAGCTATAATAAAAGTTGTAAATTACATTTTCTATGACGTTTATTTGTACTATTTTATATAGTGTTTTTTCCTTGTTCTCTCTTTACATAAACAATTTTCTATAAACACGTATTAGTATCGGTTTGAGGGCTTGGTGGTCTTTGACCCACACACAGAACTATCTCCTCTGATGATAGAAGATGGTTGTTAAACATCAAGAATATAAGAATCAATGTTTTTTTACCAAACTATGCTCTAACGGCCTTCTTATCACAATATTTTATATTTGAATAACTTGTAAATTTATTTGTTGAAAAATTTGTTTGAGAAAAATAAAGTAGAGGTCATATGGCAATAATGTATATGGTTTGGATAATAATTGCAATTGAATACCTACCCGAACATTAATATTTGGTTAGAAATGTGATCATAGCTTTACAGTGGGATTTCATACAGTTTATCGCACTTAACTTCTTTATGACTGCTAATATACTAGTTGACGTCAACACGGCGTTTTATCTGTAACTCGGCTCAAACGTGACAGTTGATAATTTTAGTCAAGAACCCCGATTCTCATTCATTTTGCCTCTTGAAGTGTATTTTAGTTCTAAGCAATTAATTTCGCTTGCATAAGAGGACGGTATCATCTGATAGAAAAGGTTGTTTTGAGGGCAAGGACAGAACTGAAACCATTGAAGAATCAAAAAAAAATTAAAATAAAAAATAAAAATAAAAAACAAAAAAAAATTTACCAAAATCTGAAGATTGAATAAAACAGTAAGTTATGGATGGCGTAGACAAACACGTGTTGTCGAATAGTGGACGCGGGAAAAACGAATGTTGGAAACTAACACTACCTACTAAAAAAAAGGAAAGAAGAAGAAAAGGGAGAATATTTTAAAGAAATAACAACTAACACAAGATGCAAAGAATAATGAAGGAAGAACGTCAAAGAGGGAAGAAATATTAGCTACAATTACCAGAAAACTTGAAAAATTAACATATTTAGTTCCAAAGTTATGGGAAAATATTTAAATACCTCGCATGACCGAGGTCAAATATTCTAACAAATTTCTAATAGTTTTCTCCATTTGTTTTAATGAATCATTGGCGTAAACGCATTAATAACTTACCCAAAAACTAATGCTCTTCCTTTTTTCTGGAAGTTAAAGGTGAACAATCGAATTAAGTTGTTATGCGGTTCAGTTAATGCATTGTAACAATTTCGACTTCCTGTGTTAAATAACTAAATTTTAATTTAAAACATTACTAATAAACTATGGGCGTTTGTTTACAGATAGAGCATGTCGCTGCTGTTTAAAAGAGAAAGCGCTTTTCAATCTGCAAAAAAATCTTATAACGTCAAAAGTAGCAGGTATTGTCTACACCTTTTTTTGTATCTATGCTAATAAAAAAAATATTATTTCTTATAGTTGAAATGTAAAAGCAGGAAAACTTTTACTTTGACGGTTCTATACAAATTAACATCTTCTTCTCAGAGATTTGAATGATTAATTCTTTGTTGCAATTGTAATTGTAAGTGCGTTTGGGTTATTCTTTTGTGGTGTATTATGCAATTTGGACGGTTTGTTTTAATATTAACTTTTTGCGAAATTGTAAAACAATTATGTTGAAATTTTTTTTATGATTTATATATTGACATGCAATGGACTAATGGAATTTAATGGAAATCTTCGCAGTACCTATATTCTATTTTTTTTGCACGAGGAAGTTAAAAATACGCAGTCTAGATTACCGAAATGCCACAGATATCTTTTAATACTTTTACTCTACTGCACTTTCAATAAGAAAAAGTAATTTCAGATTTAAAGAATCTATTTCTTCAGATGATAGACAAACTAAATTAAACCTTTCTCTTAATACATTTCCTTCAATTTGTAACAACAACATTTGTTTTAATGTTTAAATAAAATTTCTAAATTATTTGTCGCGACCGACGTCTAATATAAATTACAAACAATGTCGTTTTTTTAAAAGTCGCAAATAAAAAGAAAAGTGTTTAATTTAGTAGTCAAGTGAAATTATAAAAAAAGATGGTTTATAGTAGGGAGCATGAGTTAGAGGGAGAATTGTAAAAGAATAGTTCCTCTTTGGAGAAGATTAGTTTCAACTTCGACTTCTTCGGATGGTGCGAGTGATTGTCGGTGTTAAGATGAAGATGAACACTTTTAGTAGTTATGTTCTCCTGGTGATCTGTGTTGGTACTGCTTTTGCGCAGTTTGATGGTGGATCTTCGCAATTGGTAAGAAAAATTTATTACACCTTTCTTCAATAAAGTGTGTTAATTAATTAAGCTGTTTCGACTACAACCGTGCGCTTTCTTTCTAATGACAATTATTTTATTACGGCTAGATGTAATTATTTAATCGCTAGTATGGAAGTTGCGTTTCAATTACATATAATTTCTACGAAAACGAAGAAAAAGCGAAAGTAATTTGAATGATATAAATATAATAAGCTTTACATCTTAATTAATTTCCCAGAAATAATAAGCTTAGGTTACTTTCTTCCACTTTATTTTAATTCGATTCAATTTAATGTAATCACCTGTCTTTAGTCCATTGTAAAAGAAATTTAAATTTTTACGTACTCTAATAAAACTTACAATAGATATTATAAAGTCGTGAGTTTCATGCAAGCACGACCTTATGTGAAAGTTTAAATTTTTATTAAGTTCAAGTGTAAGATTCTTTAAAATGAACTTGACCTAAAGGTGTTCGAGAGAAATCTATAGTTGATGGATATTATAAAAAAACACTTTTACCGTTTTGCTTTCATTAAAATTTAAAATTTTATGTTTTTAAAAAATTCCTTTCTCTGGTAGTAAACATGCCATTGACTTAAATAATTGAAGGTTTTGAGATTTTATTTTAATTGTGTATTTTTTCCAAATGTTCAATATTTAAACTCAATTTGCAAGATTTTTAAAACAATTATTTGTAATGCAGCAATTTTTAATATTACATTATTGTAAATCAACGACAAAATCTTCAATTACGTTTTCTTCAAAATAAAATTCTTCTACTTTATAATTTTTTCAATAGAAAATTTTCACTAAACTGTTAAGATTTTTATATGAGAGTAGGTTAAAATAAGGATTCATTGAGGTATCTACTTAAGGTGCATAGTTTTTCTTAGGAATGATAATGAGAATTCATTTTGAAAATAATTGTTTATTTATTACGAAACTTTAAATTAAAACAATTAGTTTATCTACCAACCACAAATTTTGTTTCGGCACCGTCACGGTAGTCAGTACATTTTCTCTCAAAATTAAAGTTTATATAAAAATTTAATCATATACTTAGCGAGCATTATTGTCCTAATAATAAAATTAATCAACAACTCACAAAATTTTTACAAATACAGTTTTTTGTGCTTTACAAGAATTGTTTATGAATCAACATTAGATGACAAAGTTTATAATACATTTACTTTTACATAATTAAATTTACAAAAAAAAAAAATATTTAAAAAAAAATTAAAAATTTTATTTTTTTTAAAAAAAAAAAAAAAAAAAAAAATTTTTATTAATTTAATTTTAATAAAATTTAAAAAAAAAAAAAATAATTAAAATTTTTTTTTTTTATAATTTTTTTTTTATTAAATAATTTTTTTATTTAATAAAATTTTTCTTTTATTTTTTTTTTTTTTTTAAAAAAAAAAATAAAAAAAAAAAAAAAATTTAAAAAAATATTTTTTTTTTTAAGTTTTTATTAAAATTCAAAATAATTTTGAAAATAATTGTCTTTATTACGATACTATGATTTACAACAATTAGTTTATCTATCAACCATTAGATGATTTTTTTGGTCACCACATCATTTTTATCGTGCGCAATGACTGTAAATAAAATTTATTAGTATACTTAGCCAGAATTATCGTCTTAATAATTAAACTCTAAACTCTATTTCCATCAATTTTTCAAAAAATTACTCTTAATGAAGCAAATATTATTGCTTTAATTGTGTAAATAAATTTTTCAATTACGTTTTGTCAAAATAAATTAACTATTATTTTACTTTACTGTTTTTTTTCAACGGAGAATTAAAAAACAACTCACAAAATTTTTACAAATACAGTTTTTACGATGATTTAAAACAATTAGTTTATCTATCAACCATTAGATGACACCACAAATTTTTGTGTTGTGCCGTGACTGTATCACTGCATTTCCGTTCTGCAGTGCCACAAATGCAAAATCTTTACTGCAATAGTAAGATTTTTTAAAACCTTTTTATAGAAGATCAATCTTAAAATAAAGATAAAACTCTAAACTCTATCTACATATTTTTTTTTAAATCCCGCTCGTAATGAAGCAATGATTAAGTTTTTAATTATGTAACTCAGCGACAAATTCTTCCTTTTACTTTAAGGTTTTTTTCAATAAAAAATCAATCGACAACTGACAAACTTTTCACAAATATAGTTTATCTACCAACCACTAGATATCACTGCAAATTTTGTTTCGGTGCCGTGGCTATAATTATAGCATTTCCGTCTACCGTAACGCAAGTGGAAAATTTTTACTAAAATAGTAAGATTTTTAAACTTTTTGTTAAGTATGCACTTAACGTACGTAACGCCTAAATCATAATACTATAAACTCTATCTACATAATTTTTTTAAACCTATTCGTAGTGTAGCAATGATTAAAATTTTAATTATGTAACACAGCGATAATTCTTCATTTTACTTTTACTTTAAGTCTTCACAAATATAGTTCTTTTTTATAAGAAATTATAAATTAAAGCAATTAGTTTATCTACCAGCCACTAGATAACACTACAAATTTTGTTCCGGTGTCATGACTGCAGTCACAGCTTTTCCGGTGCAAAATGTTCACTAAACAATTAAAATTTTAAAATTTTTTGTACGAAATCATTGTTAAAATAAAGATTCATTAAAGTAGTACTTAACGTGCATTATCGTCAAAATAATTATTTTATATTTTGTTGTACTTATTGGGAGTAGGTATGTGGGAACGTTTTGAATACAAGAAAGCAAACAGAGTTTCGTATTCTGAATGCTTTTTGCCAATAAAACAACCACAATTGCTTAAATTATGCAAACATATACACTATAGATAGTAGTACTACATCCCTCAGAGGCTGGAGAGTCTCTACTCTAGAACGGGATTGACATTTTTGATATACCCGAGTTCGTTGGTTCTTAACGTTAACGGGAAGCAAATCTCTTCAAAAATCCGTTAACCTAAAACCTATCCCTTTAGATACTGAGCGACTGTGGTTCCATGTAGACAGTCACATACATGATTAAAGATCTACCTTAGAATAATCAAATGGTTAAAAACTAGGGGAGTAAACGTAGGTTCATCGTCACCAAGGAAGGAGAGAAACTTGTTTAAAATTAGACAAAATGTTACAGACCAAAATGGAAGTAGAAGTAATTCCATACAAACACTGAACGTTTTAAAATGAGTTATTTTCTGTAAGAAAATAGTACAGTAGAAGAGATGCTGGTCTCAGCTAACCATGGCTCACTTTTGGAACTTCAATTTTTGTATTTCCTTTCTGTTAAATTCTATATACCCACACCGATGTCAAAAGATTAGATGCATGAAAAACCAAATCTGCGTCTGTGGAAAGAATTCCAAGAATGTTTTCAGATGCGAGAAAGAAAAAAACTGTTCTTACATTTATTCCAAACGTGAGCATACAGCTTTTAATTTCCGCATCCATGTCAATGGCTCCGGCACACCTATTTGGTTTCAGAAAAAAAATTACACCAGACCTACCCATCTCAATCACGAACTTCCAAGACTTAACCTATAAGAAAATTTTCTGACACTTCAGCAGAGAACGAAAATTGGATTTAATTACAAATATGTTATAAAATGTTCAAATCTTGATAGTCTTTTATAGACTTCAAATGGAAAGACACAATTAGAAGTTCTTTTGAATTCTGATCTATTCACAACATCTAAAATCAAAAAACGGATAACGTGACACAATTAGGTAGTCTCGTGTAAGACCTCAACCACTGCACTATAACATAGTATTATTAGTATACAGCTCTATCTACTTATCATTCTTTATGGGTCATTCCATATCAAGTCAACCAGGTGCTTTAACCAGAAGGTCTTGGATTTTGCTAATTTTTTGGTTATTTGTTATATGCATTGAATTAAAGAAAAATACAGAATTTCAAATTTTTTGGACTTATGGTTTTTGAGTTACAAATTTCTAAATTAAAAAGCCGAAAATCTACGTGTTTTGGAAACGGTTTTTTTGCCATTTCTCAAAAACTATTAGAGCTAGAAAGCTGAAACAAGTTTCATATTATTCAGTTGTTTTTGCTCTTTCTTTAGATATATAACACGACCATATTATAAAAAAGTATATACTTTTTTTAAACCAAAATTTATTTTGTGAATTTTGAAAAAACACCCCTTCTGATTTTTTTGCAAAAAATATATGTCATTCCTACTTGTCTTGGCTCAAGGTGTGCCAAATTTCAAAGTGGAGAAACAATGGTTTCCTGAGATAAAAAATCTGTACCAGCAACAGGTACACACTAAAAAACCCCTGAAGATAGACCAATATTACATACATATCTACAGGTAATTAAACAGGGCGAGCAAATCAATAAAATTCCTACATACGATTTGAGTAATATCAAGGTAGGCCTATAGACCATCTAGGTTCATATTTAAATTAAATAGTATATTGTACTTACATGTACAGTAAGTTGAATCGTAGTAAAAAAATGTCAAATGAGCAGAACAATATTTACAAAACAGTGCAAATGTTTCTTATTTCTAAATATTTAAAAATTTTTTTTTGTAAAATAATACTTGATTCAGTCATTTCTTCACTGGTTAATGTATATGTCCTTCCAGTAGCAGTCCTTGGGTCAACCTTTTTGAGAAGAGTGTTAGTTTGCACTACTAAAATATCAGGTGGCTGTGGATAGTAGAACGATGCTGAAGGTCCTTCAGGATGTAAAAAACTAACTCTTGCTTCATTTGATTCATTTTTGCAGATGCAGGCCAACCACCAGCTTTCATTGTACTCCACAGTGCAGAAACCTGATTCCACATTAGTTAGGTCCTCGAAAATTCCTGCATTTGATGTTACAGGCTCCAGCTCATGGGTAAAACGGACAGGATAGTCATTTTTCGCTTCTTTTGTACTTTCAGCAAACTTGCGTTTCAATTGATTTATTATTTCACACTCATCATTGTCAGTATTTGGTTGAGCTTCTACACTATTTTGTATAAATGTTTTCTCTAGAGTTATTTTAACTTTTTCAAGTTTCTGCTTGGTGTAAGATTCTGAGCTAAGTTTCTTTTTTTTTAATTGGAGATTCACCAACAAGTTCCAATGATTTATTTAAGAACTCTAGAGAAGAATCAGGATCAACAAAAGTCAGTGTCATTGTTCCTCGTACTGGGCCCAGGTATTGGCATATCCACGTCATTATCTTTATATAACTTGGTAACTTTTAATCTGCAATTATCACAAATTTTCATTCCTGCCTTTACATTGTCCAAACCCAAATAACACATCCATTTAGGTATACTTCTTAGTTTGCAAGATTTTTTATGTTTCTCTTCTTTCAAGGGGTTGCAACATTTCATTGAAAATAAAGTCCAGGCACTGATTTCATCTTTACTTGCCATTATAAAGACCCCTCAAATGTTGTTGAAATATTAAGCTATAAGCAATGAGTTATTTTAGTATGAATAGTGTTACAATAAAACAAACTCAACTTTCAATAACCTCAATCACATTATGAAGTCTCCTCAAATATCGTTAAAAGATTATAAGCAGTTAATTATTTTAGTATGATTAGCGTTGAAATTAAAACTATCAAATGTCAATAACATTAACAAATCAGTATGAAAACAATAACAAATTTAATCTAAAAAATGAAAGTTTTAGTGTGTCACATAAAAAATATTTACTAACATTTATAGATTTTGAGGCATTAGTAGTGTACCTCTTGTTAGTAAAAAATGTGTATCTCATAAACCCATTGTTTCTCCACTTTGAAATTTAGCACACCTTGAGCCAGGACATGTCAAAATAACATATATTTTTTGCAAAAAAATCAAAAGGGGTGTTTTTTCAAAATTCAAAAAATAAATTTTGGTTTAAAAAAAAAATATATACTTTACCATAAATGGTAGAAGAGGAAATTGCAGAAACAATGGAATTATTTAAAATAAACTCACAATTTTATCATAACGCTGATTCTCAACTATAACTAGCCATTCAGTTTCGCTGAAGCAGGTAATAAATTGTGCTAAAAAATTGTTAATGATCGTGGTGAAACACCTGGATACTGCCGTGATACAAAATCTAAATGACTGTAAAGATGGTGCATGTGTGACGCACCCTATCAAACCTAGTTTGAAAATGTTGTAAATAATTATCCTTGTAAGGATTTCTTAAAATGGAGGTCCCTTCACTGTTGATCCTTAACTGGGAACTTTGGTGAGCAAATCTCTTAAAAAATCTGTTAATTTAAGTAATGCCAAATCTTTAAGGTATATGGCGACGTTTGGTTCCGTACCGCCTTTGTATAGTATGAAGTTCTGCTGGGAAAGAATCAGGTTGGTTACACCCCGGTTCATGGTCGTCAAAAAAAAAGTGAAACTCTTTTTCATCTTATTCTTCTCAGAATTTTGTTTGTCTACTTTTAGATGTAAACCTCTCTTATTATTTTCCATGTGTTTTTGTTTTTGCCGTTTGATACTATCTTCTTCCTGACATTTTCTTTATGTAATTCCTCCCCGCCCCCTCCTTTGGTGTGATAAGCCAATACTTCGTTTTGTAGTCCCAGGTCTTCAGTATGGTTTGTCCATCTTAATCCGCCATCTCGTGCTATATGCCCTGCCTATTGTCATTTCAGCTTTGAGCTTTTAATTCATCATACCCTAATTTTCGACTATCACAGTCCATTCGATATTGTTGAGTTGAAGTATGCAACAAATACTGCTTTGATACAGTTTTACATTTTTTCAATGGGATTTGTAACAAGGGTATTACTTTTTGCAATTGAAGAAAACAATCATAAAGGATAAAGATGATACCAATTACTAAAAAATATGGTGAATGCGTAATGGTTGCAGCTAGTACCCTATCAAGTTTAGTTTTGTAACCTCACTTCACATTCAACCGGTTATTGTACTATCAGTAGATAGTTTCAGAATGAAACAACGTTTAGCCATGGTATTCTTAAATTTACAGGTGGTGTATAGGAAAGGAGTTACCGTGGTATTTTCCCCAGATTTCTTAACAGATCGTACAGGCCATTACTTGCTGTAGCTGTAAATTGCCCTGGATCTATATCTGACCTTTAGTTGGTAGTTGGTAAACGTCTTCTATTCATTGAACATTTGATTGTTTTCATTTTTGATCTGAGAATCATAGATCAAAGAAGGTATAATGCTAAATTTATTAAAGCATCCTGCATCCTAATTACTCTCAATAGTTTCTACTTTATGCCGAAAAAGAATCAAAATTTCTACATCTCATGCTGAAAAACAAATAATAAAATGCTCAATGGAGCACTCATTAAGATCAACCGTTATCTCGCACGTACTTGAAGAATAACAAAGTTATTAACACTACTGCGACCTAGAAAAGGTCTGTGCTAGGAATAAAGGTTGAGAATGACCAATGACTCAGTTAGATTTCAGCTTCACCTCTCATAAAACTCTTAAATGACATAGTATATTTTAAATGTATGAATTTTTACTTTAGTATGCTATCTGCTCCAATATTTTATTATGAGGTTACGATGTTACCGTATCAATTATTTCAAATGATACCAGCAAACACGGTGCCGTCAAACTTACGCGATTTTTTGTGTGGTCCGTCGTTTAGATGTAGAAGACGTGGTTTTTAATGACGTTATCACACTGGCAACGGAATTGTGTTTTATTGGAGAGTGTAGAACAAAGTGAATAAATTATTAGTATTTTGCTGGATTTGAGTGAAATGGAGTAATTGAAGTTTGAGGAACAAATCTCTTAAGAAAATCTGTTTATTTAACTTCTGCTTTCATGCTGCTTTCCTATAGCATACAAGTTCTGCTGGGGGTGTTTGACAAGACAGGTACATACTTGGTTAAAGATCCACCTCAGAATACTTAAATTGCAAAGAATCAAAGTGACACCTCTGTTTTTTGGTTGCAAAAAAGAAAGGGGTAATTGAAAAAAACCGTAACAACCGTGCAATGCAATAACACAGAATGACGCAGATCAAAATGGAAGTTTTGTCTAAGAAAATTGTATTGTACAGTAAACATGTTAAAATATAAAATACCAATCATCCGTTCCACTCTCATGTGACTCTTCAAGAACAGAGACATTTGAAATAGTATTGAGTATTATGAGCGGCATTTCTTACGAAGTTACTGTTTTCAATTATTTTAAACGATTGCTAAACGTATATATTATTAAAAAAATGATAACTGTAACCTCTCAACAAACGTCATCTCATACAAAACCTTCCGGGTAATCAAGTGTTGGTTAACCACACATACCGCAGTAGCACTAATAATATGCAGCTGGAATAGAATTATTGACAGTGGCTTCTGTTTTTTTTCTACACACGATGACAAAACATTTAAATTCAATTGATACTTTCGGCCATCTGTCAGTGACTTTAATATATCAAATTAATGACCTCAAACTTTAAACTGGCTTTTTGGCGAGGTTGATAAGTGAAATTTTTTGTTGACCTCGAAGAAATAGAAAAAAAATTAAAGAACATCTATGTTCCATGTATCACAAGTAGATGTGAAGACAATTATTCACGTTTGCCAAATGGTAATATTTTAGTGATTTTGAATTAGACCGATATTCAGATATTATTATTCAGTAATACGTAGTTTTTGGAAACAAAAGTTTACATTCATGGTTGGAGATCGGCTTTGGAAGACGCAGTAGATATATAGATGCAACTGCCTTATAAAAAATAGTGAGAATCTACGAGCAACTTACATCACCAAAAATGTAACGAATCCCTCTTCGTGTCAATCTTGTTAGGTATGATGGACGCTCTCTACTGTCTTGTAAAGGAAAATTTAACACCACCTTTAGGTTTCCCATCTAAGATGAAGTATAGTAACTTCTTGCCAATCGATTCCAATTGGATTGGTTTCAACAGACAGTTGACATAAGAAGCTTCTTCTTCTTCTTTGGGTTTCATCTCCTATCGAAGGCTGAAAACTATACGAACTTTGTTTGTTGCTGCTCTGAATAGTTCCGCGCTACTGCATCCAAACCATTCTCTCAAATTTGTGAGCCAGGATATTCCGCGACTGCCGACACTACGTTTTCCTCGGATTCTTACCTGTATTATGAGTTGCAGGAAAACTGCATTCACTTCAAACTTACCATCACGTTCAGTTTTTTTTTTAATCCAAATTGTGACTGTGGAAACGAACCGGAGACCGTTACACTGCTGAACTTTATTTACCATATCCAAATACCACTCGTCAGGTTGAAAATTATCCAACGAAAGAGAAAAAAACAAAGCGAGAGAGAGCATCCGGAATTATGTTTTTTGGTGCCTCTTCTCAACCCAAAGTTCGAAAGCGGCCATTTTATTTATATGTATTTGTTTTAATGTCCACGCTTCTAAGCTTCTAAGAAGGGTGGAAAATACGTAGCATCGGAGTATTCTTAAACGCATTTTAAGGCCCACCTCTCGACAGCACAAGAACTGTTTGAGCCTAATAAACGACAGACGTGCCCTCTCAGTACGTGTCTTTATTTTTTTTTGTTTGGTCTATGCTTGATGTTATCCATGCTCCAAAGTATCTGTACGCATCTACTCTTTCAATGTCCATGTTACCAATCCTCAGTTAGGCGTCTCCAATTATTGATTTAGTAATAATCATGTACTTGGTTTTCTTTAGATTGATTATGAGTTCATATTGATCACAGTACATATTAAGGAGTTGCATTAGATTATGTAAATCGTCAATATCATCAGTCATTATCACTGTATCATCAGCAAAACGGAAATTGTTGATGATCACAGATATGCCTTCTGTGGACTCCGATAGTGCCCCCCGAAATATCACTTTATTGTATCTCAATACTTTTAGTCAGTTGGTCATCAACTTTGACTTTAGCAGTCTGATTCCAGTATAAACGAGATATAATCTTCACATCACCACTGTCGATGTCCTTACTTTTTAAGATATCTATCAATTTGCCATGTTGGACCCTATCGAATGCTTTCTCAAAATCTACGTAGCACAAATAAATATTGTGATTCATATTGAGACATCTTCGAGCCAGTGTATTTAGACCAAAAAAAGCCTCTTTTGTGCCTATGCCATTTCTGAACCCAAACTGTGTGTCTCCAATCTCATTTTCAAGTTTCTTAACAATTCTACCGTGTATAATCTTCAGAAATATCTTAAGCGTGTGACTCATTAGAGCTATGGTTCTATGCTCCGTATAGGTTGTTGCATGATGTTTTTTTGGGAATTGCCACACATGTCGATTGAAGCCACTGTTTAGTGATTGTGCCAGTCCGATTAATTACATTAAAGAGCTCAACTAAGACGCTAATACAGTGTTTATCGATAAGTTTTAATAGCTCGACAGGCACTTAGTCAGGTCCCACAGCATTGCCATTCTTCGTGTTATTTATGGCATAAATTATCTCCTGTCTTAATATTGGCGGTCCAGTGTCTTCCGTTGTCAGCATTAGTAACTCATTCTGTCGTCGTAAAATAGTTGATTAATATAGGTGCTCCATTGAGATAATTTTTCTTTCAAGTCACCAATGACATTGCCTCGGTCATCTTTGAGAATATTTGAGGATTTGTTAGTTTGAGTTCCCGACATTTCTTTGATCTTTTTGTGCATATTAAAACTGTCATACTTCTTGTCCAAGTCTTCTATTTCTTTGCATCGATCAGTGAGCCAAATTGTATTCGCGTCTCTAATCTTCCTTCTAATGCATTACTCTATACTTATTTAAGTCCTTCAGCTTATGTTGTCGTCTCTCTTCCATTAGCTCAAGTATCTCCTGGGTCATCTAGCACTTCCTCTTTTTTCTTGTTGGTTGTAGAGTTTTCTTCCCCGCTATAACTAAGGCCTTTTGTATGTTCTCCCATCTCTCATCTATATTCTTCGTTTTTGTGGTTTCAGTCTTGACTTTTCTTAGACTGTCATTTATTGTTGTTTTAGTTTCATTAGTTTACTTTACAGCAGAATATTGTGCTCCTGTCTGGTTGAATAGTTATCATACAAAAAAAATAGATGCCCAGTTGAATTGCACCATGCGTATAATTAGTGGAACCATTAAATCTACTCCTCTCGATTGACTTCCTGTTACACATATTGTAGAGGATTGTCAATTAACGAAGTTTAAAGGCGGGTTTCCAAACGTTCATAATTTAACGGATGAAGCAATATTATGGCTTACGAATCTGAAGGACATCTGACGTTCAGCAATATTTTGTATTCTTGTCTTGATTATCTGTTTCTCCATTATTTTCTTTTGCTATTTCTTTAACCTACTATTTTTTTCGTCATGGTCATGACTGGCGCTTGGACCGGTCCATTATATGTCGTCATGCAATGGCTGTGCTGTTATATTTTATGTTCTTATTTTCCTCCTATAATGTTTACACACTTAATTAATATTATTACATGTGAATACTAGGGTGGGTAAGGGTTGGCATGTTTAGGTTTTAGTGGTTTTCCTAAACCTTGAAGTAAATGCTTTGCCAAGACGAACCAATCCACTATTGCACACGGTTTCGTCACCACACTATACAGGTTTATACTAATCTTCTGGGGCACCATACACAACACTTACATCACAATACAATATTTGAATAATGTACCATACGAATAAATATATGTTATTTCTTTTTTTAATTTTCTGGGATCCATTGTTTTGTTTGTGATGGGGCGTTTAACTTTTAAGTTATATTCTCATAATTGCAATAATAGGGTTGTGTCTAAAGAGATGTCTGCTCCCGGGTACGTTTTGGCTGACAGAATGGCGTTTTTATATCTTTTATTACAGATAATATAGTCTATTTCATTTCTAACAATTTTACTGACACTATCAGCTGGGAATTTCCAAGTGTACAATCTACGTTTAGGAAGTTTAAACATTGTGTTCATAATTGTCAGATTTTTATTGACGCAGAGTCCATAACGTCCTACACATTCCGTCATTTATGTCGTGTTTCTGAGTTAATTTTGAAACACTTTTCATTTGTTTATAAAAGGTTTCAATTTCGTCTTCGTCTTTATCTGGTAGGTGCATATACTTGTATTATATTTATCTTCCCGTTTATTTTATAATTAAGCGCCAACAACATAATACGATCGAAGTATGGTACAAAGCTTCAAACTGCTTCTTGACACTCCTTGTCTATGATGATGCTCACGTCTTGTCTGTGTTTGGGGTTGTTGTTACCCGAATAGTACATTGTGCCGTTTCTTGTTATACATTTGCCTGATCCTGGCTATTGAACATCGCTAAGTCCCAGGACGTTGAGCTTTAACCTGCACATCTCCGATACAGCATTGTCCAACTTCTTATATTCCACTTTCCTGTTCTTTCATTAATTTGCAGGGGTTTTGCATGCTCACGAGCTGGAAGGCCCTGCAGTTCTGTGTTAGTCCTCCCCTGCCGGATCTTGGTCACCGATTCCCATAATCAGTAAAGTCGTAAGGTTAATTTTTTATTACTAGGGATGCTCAAGTGAACCTTTCCCGTTTCCTTCTGTATCTTCCTGCCGTTGACCTGTTGGTTCTTCCGCCTTTAGGACCAATTTCTCGATCCAATGACAAGAAGGTGCATTTTCTCTTACTTGCTCTTCCACCCAAAGCTGTTGGCTAGTAAGAGGGAACTACTTGTACCGGCAGTTACTCGGTCGACAAAGCCTCGTTAGTTATCTAGCAGCGTGTACCACGTGTAGGTGAGGTTGTCATTTGGGTTGGTTCATTCACCATCAGTCATTCACCCATTAAGAAGCTGGTTTGCTTTAAACCCTAACATAATCACGTTCGAACGAGGTCGCCATGATGGTGCCACTAAAGACGATACTTGCTTCATTATTTTCTGAGGTACGAAATAACCTACCGATCATTGTATGAGTAAGACATAAGTATGAGTAAAATAAAGAGGTAGATTTACTATATGTGTTATGAATAAAGTCACTCAATTGACTTCAATTTCATTTAAATTGACGTTCTGTCAAATGTCGGTCGCTGGTTATTAATTACCGTTACTTTTTTAAGGTTAGTATTTCAACCGACAACCACTTATCTTGCCAACATCGTTTTGGTAACTCTCTAATTATATTATTATTATTATTATGGTCATTGCTATTTAACAATTGGATAACTGCTTAACTACGCCATTTGTATAGCATGAAAAGAGTTTAGTATTTTTTTCTGGACTGGTAATGGACAGTTGCCATGTACTCCCAGAAATCTGTAGTATATGTAAGATGCCGAATGTAAACTTTTAAACATTGCGAAAAAAAGCTAAGCGCATTTTTAACGCAATAGATTAAATATTTTAATGCAATATATATCGAATAAAACGTAGCAATTTATAGAAATCTGTAGTACGTAAGTAGCTATTTTCAGTAATTTTTGTAGACTCGCGTTCTAGGTATCCTACACTGATGAGTCTCAAAAAAGGCTAAACACGTGTATATTGACGTTGTTTGTAATTCTGCCATTATCATTGTTGTCTACATGTCCGTTGGCATGAATTCGATATATTGCGTTAAAAATGGGCTTAGCTTTTTTCGCAATGTTTAAAAGTTTACAGTCGTCATCTTACATATCAGAAATAAGTACATCAATTTTAACCACTAATCCAACCCATCAAGATGAACAACTTTTCTATGTGCCATTTTTTCGAAATCTCAAGTTTGTTTTTAATTAACCCCACCCCACCAACCAAAAAATTAACGAATCCTCTATGTACTGTTTTCATTAAAAATATCAACAATCGGCAGCGTTTTCTAGCACCAAATAAGATATCTTTTTGTCCTATTATTGTTATCTTTAATTACAACACTACATAGAGTACTCGTTAATTTATGGGGGGAATAAAAACAAAGTTGAGATTTTAAAAAAATGGCACATAGAAAAGTTGTTCATCTTGAAGAGTTGGATTAAAATTGATGTACTTATTTCTGAGACAGCGTGTATACTACAGATTTCCTCAAATTAATTATATTTTATGAATCTGAGTACGTGGCAACTGTCCATCTTCTGCCTAGGAAAAATACTTAACTTTTCAGTTAATACAAATGGCAAAGACAGGCAGAAAATATAGTTTTTTATCAAATTCTGCCAAAATAAAAATATGTTTATTCGTGATATAAATGTTGTTACGTTGTAACTTTTGTTTAGTTTTTTATTAATCCTCCATAGTACATTACACGATTTTTTTGTGGAAACTGTATATTTATCTTTAATTCAGCCGGTATATGCTTTCTATACTTTTTTATATCTATGGAATGCAGAGTATTCAATTTTTCCTAGTGCAATTTGCCAAAATCCTAGGGTGGCCCCAAACGGGAGTAGATTATGAGATTTTTACAAAGAATGTTACGCATATAATGCGCCTACTGTTTGTGTTGTAATATCTTTATTGAAAGGCCCAAAAGTAATTTTGGTAAGCATATTTTGTTAATATTTCTTTTTTGTCTTCTGTTTCACCTTTTGTTTTCGTCTTTTTCTTATCTTACCGCCGATGTACAATTACCGTTTACAGTTTTCTCTCTCGCTGCCGTGAGACGCGTGATTCCGCATCTCTCATGCAAGCTTTAAAGATACAAAATTTTTGCGTTTTAAAATTTAATACCTCACCCCATCTGTTTGGTTTGCTTAATATTTTTAAATAACGTGAATGCATGTAACCTTTTTTAAATTTAATTATTATTTTAAATTTAATTTTATTTAATTTAATTAATGTTAAAATTTATTTACGATTCTCTTACCTAGACCCTTTACTTTTTTTTTGTATTGAGTAATAAATTTAGTTTTATATTTGTGTGTTTTCCAAATATTCTCTTTATTGTTTGGCATTTTTTACAATCTGACCAAAGAAATTAAAATGTAATGGCATTCCATTAATAACACCAATAACATCAATTCAGGAATGAGTGTCGACCAAATATAAAGGAAGATTTGTCCGTTTGTTTTACATCTCATTTCGATAATATCGATTATATAAAAAAATTTGAGACACCTATCTCCGACTATTACAATGTCACAGTGTTTTCTTAAAGTATTTAGATTGATTGTATTATAGTCTAATGCTGCTTATTACTTGTTTTTCTTAAACTAATTAGAAAGAAAATTAGACTAGTTTTTTTTTGAAAAACTGAGACGATGTTGATATTTAGATTTATATCGTATTTTATGCAATCAAAAAATACTATAACATTAATTATTATGAAACGAAAGGATGTAGTAGATTACCTACACTCTATTCATAAGTAGAACATACATAAATCTTGAGAACCCACAAATTAAAATCTCGTTATAATTATTGTTGTATGCAAGATACCTGTCAGCAAACAAAGTCAAAATTTTGCCGAACTAATAAATTAATGACATAAACGAATTACAAAATAATACAAATTAATCGCTTTTTAAACATTTTTCCGCTTCACCGAATAGGTTATATAAATAATTGAGTCCAATTTGTTATGATGTTACGTAAAAAGATCTTAGATGTGTAACGAACCGCATATTTAATTTGTGCCCGATTTGCATTAATTATAATTTATTGATTCATAAACATTATATTTTAACTAAGAAATGCCAACAGTTAGCTGTAACGATTGTGAATGTTTTATGCGTGTTGCAAATGCAATGGATCATACATATAATATGGACGCAAAACACAATTAAATGTGTTGGAAAGTTTTCAAAATTTTGGAATCTTCTATTTTATTATTTAATAAAAAGTTTTTTGTTTATTTGCGGATCATAAATGTAACTGTGACACATTTGAGATGTGGAAATGTCATCTGTTAATAAATGCAATCGGGCTAAATGTTTGAAAAATGATGTATAAATTAAACGCGATGTTAGGCAACGAAGATTTTTATGTTCAATAAATAAAGTCAATTAAACCACCGATTTCTAATTTTGTTATAATGACCTTCTTTTTGGTAGGATAATTAATTTTTTTTTAATCAAGTGCCCTTAAACTATTTACGTTTCAGGTAAAGCACCTTTTCCGTTTATGATATACAAAATTGTTACTAATAAATGTTTTTCAAAATTTAAAATTATGTAGTTGTAAAGAAAATCAAAACGATTAACCTACTTGTAAAAGTTCTGCTCTTCTAGTAAACGAAATGGACAAAATTGAATTTTATCAAAATAGGCCGATCGTTTTGATTTTTTGTATAAGTCCAATTTGTTATTATGTTACGTAAAAAGATCTTAGATGTGTAACAAACCGCATATTTAATTTGTGCCCGATTTGAATTAATTAAAGATTGATTCATAAACATGATATTTTAAAGTGCATGCGTGTTGCAATTTTTTTGCAAATGCAATGAATCATATTTAATACGGACGTAAAACATTTTGGAATCTTCTATTTTATTATTTAATAAAAAGTTTTTCGTTTATCCCACATATTTTATTTATTGATCATAAATGTAACTGTGACACTTTTGAGATGTGGAGATGTTATCTGTTAATAAATGCAATCAGGCTAAAAGTTTGATAAATGATGTATAAATTAAACGCGATGTTAGGCAACGAAGATTTTTAGGTTCAATAAATAAAGTCAATTAAACCACCGATTTCTTATTTTGATATGGTAACATAATGACATTCCTTTTGGTAAAAAATTCAATTTTTTTTTAAATCAAGTTGCCCTTAAACTATTTTCGTTTCAGGTAAAGCACCTGTTCCGTTTATAATATACAAAATTGTTACTAAAAGAAGTTTTTCAAAATTTAAAATTATGTAGTTGTAAAAAAAATCAAAACGATTAACCTAATTGATAAAGTTCAACTCTTTTAGTAAACGCCAAATTGAATTTTATCAAAGTAGGCCAATTGTTTTGATTTTTTGTATAAGCCCCTAAATTCTTATTAGGAAGATTTTTTTAGTAACTTTTTGACGTATTATAAACGGAAAAGGTACTTTACGTAAAACAAAAAAAAGTTTTGTTCAACTGTACATGGTGTTTTGATATGAATTTACGGAAAACAAAATTTTATTAGAGTTCCTAAGAACTTTAAGTTTAAATAAAATAATACCATGATTATATCGGAAGTGGAGTCTATTTCTTTAATGCAAATTCTTTTGTTACCTAAATTTTCAGAAATATTGTTTTAGTGCAATAAATTAAGTAGGTCAGAAATCAATTCAAATTAATTTCCAGCATTTTCTTTTGGCTACTTTTATCAGAGTTTGTTCTTGTTCTTGTACAGTTTCGCTTTTTTTCTAGTTTTAAGATCTGTAAAAAGAAAGTGTTAAAAGAAGATGTAGGTAGTTTACCGTTGCGCAGTAATCGTTATCCTTATACAAAAAATTCATATACGATTTATATTCATACTTGACAGAATTTCCACATTTAAAAATTCAACATTAATTATTTTATAAATAAAACATAAACGCAAATTTCACACGCTATGAACAGACCTGAAAAATAAGCGACCCCGTTTCTGTTTGCTATTATTATGATAATTAATTAACACGTTTCTTATAATTAATGAAATCACAAATGTAACATTAAAATTAAAGCGCAAGAACAGGCTTGGTTTCTTTTTAACTTGTAATATTTTAATCCTCACTACGTTCACTTTATCCTTTAACCTATACCTAGTAGCAGATGCCACTTGACTTTCTCAGCCTCTAGCAATTTACAAATATAGCGTAGTGAAAACTTGACAAAAAAAAATTGCATAATTGAATTCGATTATCAATTGTGGAAAATTTGAAAATTTGCCCCAACGAGTGTTTTTCGTCGATTAAAATTACGCAAAATTATAAAGAAGAAAGTAATACGAATTTACGTAAGAGTATGAGATAATATCAAAAAATTTGTTTGTGATACAAATTCAATTGCTGAGGACTTTCAGCGAATAAGGAAGGAACAATTATGACATAATTCGTCTTCCTGTGTGAATTTATCGTGCTATTGTCTGACTAAAACTCACACTCAATGTGCTCTGTAATTTTATTTTAATAATATCGTTCATAAAACTACGAAGTTGTAAAAGTTTTAATAATTACATTATTTATTGTATAAAGAATTGTGTAACTGTGAAGTTAGAATATTGTGGTTATTTGTTCTGCCATTTTTTTTTATTTTAATTTCCAAAAATTAAAATAATGTATAAACACCTATATTATTTTTTACTTTGTGGTATGGAGAAAAAAATGTTTTCCAAAATCTCTCAAAAATATACAGGGTGTCATTTGTAACAAAAAAGTTGGCAATCGTAACTTTGGCAACGTCAATATAATTCCGATTAATTTACAGATACACAGTATGTACATAAATAACACCGAAAAATTTTAAGGAGCGATTGCGTGATGAAAATTAAAGTGGGTACCTGATGTACATTTTTTTGAAACACCTATTCCCGGAAAAGTTACATCCCCCTACAAAGATTAAAAAAAAGTTTTTCTTTTTTATTTTCCTGTATGTATATTAAGCTTAAGACACAAAACTTGATAAATATTATTTGTCAACAAAACTACATATTTTAAAATTTTTTCAACCCTGAAGTATGTTTAGAAAGGATTTAAATAGTCAACCACTAAGATATTTTGGATAGAATTTTTTTTTTACAAAACATGGACGAAAAAACTTTTTCAGTTTTTTTGAAAACTGAAGCATTTACGTAAAAAAAATTAATTTTAAATTAAAATAGCCGTGTTTTTTTAAAAGAAAAATTTTTACCCAAAAAAAGGTGTAAGAAAACAATATCTTAGGTGTTAAAAAAATTCAAAATATGTGGTTTTATTGAGAAATAAGTTTTGTGTCATTACCTTTTTTTTCAGGGGAGAAGTTTTTCAAAAATTTTATAAAAAACTTTTATGTTATTTAGATACACTCTGTATACGGTTAACAGTATTTTTTCTTATAACAAAAAATAAAATGCCAAACTGAATCACCCGGTATATTTTTAAAATTTTTTATTTAACTTTTCAGTTCAATTTCCTTTAATTTGAAACATAAAATACGTTTTTGATGCATTTTTTAAATTTTAACTTTACGAATAATTGACAAAAAAGTAATTTTTTGTCAATGATTTTCAAGTATTTTTCTTGCACTTTTCTTAAATTTTAACTTCGTTTTAAACATAAAATACATTTAAAACTAGACGCTTTTTATTGCAATTTTTTCTATATTTAAATTATCAATTACTTTACTTTTCCAAATAATTGATAATACATTTTTTTTGTCAATGACTCTATTGTTTTAAGATTTTTTTTTTCAAATTTTGACTTAATTTGAAACATAAAATACGTTCAAAATAGACGTTTTTTGCTACATTTTTCTTAAATTTGAATTATCGATTACTTCACATTTACAATTTACAAATAATTAATAATAAAAGTTAATTTTTTTTGTCAATCCTTTTCCCAAATTTTTACATAATTTGAAACAAAAATACTTTCTAAACTAGAAGTTTTTGTTGCATTTTTTCTTAAATTTAAAATTATCGAAATAATCGAAAATAATTGTTTTTGTCACTTAATTTTTTAAGCTTTTTTTTGTACTTTTCCCAAATTTTCCTTTAATTTAAAACATAAATTACGTTCAAAACTAAACGTTTTTTTGCTAATTTTTTTAAGTTTAAATTATCGATTAATTTACTTTTACAAATAATTGATAATAAAAGTTAATTTTTTGTCAATCACTTTATTGTTTTATGTTTTTATTTAATGTAATTTGAAAATACTTTCAAAACTAGACGTTTTGTTGAATTTTTCTTAAATTTAAATTATCGATAACTGCACTTTTAAAAATAATTGATAAGAAGTTATTTTTTTTGTTTTAAGACTTTTTGCACTTTTTCTGAATTTTCACTTAATTTGAATCATAAAATTCGTTCAAAACAAAACCATAGTTGCTTTATTACTTTATTGTTTAAGGTTTCTTGCACTTTTCATGCTCAAAACTAGAAGTTTTTTTGTTACATTTTTTCTTAAATTGAAATTATCGATTACTCAAAATGTGACATTTGTAGAAATTTGTAGTATGTAAGAACTTTTTAACATTTCAAAACAACTAAGCGCATTTTTAACGCAATATTTCAAATTATTGCGAACCGAATAAAACAATCGCACAATTACAAACGGCACTTACATACAAGTGTTTCGCCTTATTTGAGACTCATCACTGTAGAGTAGCTCAAACGCAAGTCTATAAAAATTACCGAAATTAGCTACAGTGTTACTTTTTTTTACAAATAATTGATAATACAAATTAATTATTTTTGTCAATTAATTTTTGTTTTAAGTCTTTTCTTTTAAATTTTCCGAATTTTACTTAATTTGAAACATAAAATATAATCAAAACTAGACGTTTTTTTTTCTTAAATAAATTATCAGTTACTTTACTTTTACAAAGAATTGATGATAAAAGTTGTTTTTTTGTTACTTATTTTATTTTTTTGCGATTTTTCTTTAAATTTCCACTTAATTTGAAACATAAAATATACTTTTTATGCGTTGTTTTCAAATTTTCGAAATTCTTATAGTTATAGTGAAGTTTAATTCTTGACAAATTAGGTTGGTACTTTACTGTCACGTTCATAATATGACGTAACTGAGATACCAACCTAAATAGTTGTGAAAACAAAAGAACTGTTACTCTTGTTTGGACAGTAGAAAGCCTTTTTGAGTCTCCCAATAGATCAATAATACGCCGTTTTAATGTTGCTTAAAGAATAAATGTTTTGTTGAAATGGCGCATAAAGTTAGGTCCTGATTTGTCTAAAAAGTTTCGGGCTCATTGAAACTAGCAGTACCTACCATAAATTCTCTTTAATTGAATTGATATGTAACGAAATTTTTTAAATACATTTTTACTCATTTTCAGACGTACAAATAATTTGAAATTTTGCACACATATTTAAACTGACGACAAAACAATAATTTTTTTGTCAAAACATATATAGTTCTCTATCACTTTTCTATAAATGATTGTCTCGTCAATAAATGAACAAAATTGACGATAAACGACGAACAACACACAATTACAACCAGGGATAATAATTACAATGGAAAGATAAAGTAACTGACTGATGATGACAATAGTGTAAATTAATTCACTATCAATTTAAGCGGCAAATTGCAACGCTCACGTGATAAGACAATTATTTATAGAAACCCTGTACAAAATGATTTTTGAATGTAATTAGATTGAAATTAGAAGTATAGGAGATATTTGAAATGGAAAGTTCAATGTAATTTTAATAGCTATTAAAAATTATATGTAAGGTTAACTTGATTGTTCTTCCTCATTTACATTACATTAAAAATAAATCTGACCTTTAATTTCAAACATCTCCAATACTTTGCAGTAAAACGTATAGACATCTATCGTAACCGTGGAAAAGTTAAATGTAAAAATGTATAAAATGATTTCGTAGCTGTTGGATATTGTAGCATCGGATACTGACTAAAAACTTTCTTTTCGTCCTGAAGAAGCCTTGAAGACTGTAACATTATAAAAAAGCAGTGTCATTTTTTATCTCCACCTTTAGAAGATCCTAAAAGGAATATTTTTTTAAAAACCGCACCGGAGAAGTCATGCCCCCTTTACTTACTTAAATATTTTACAATACACTACGGCCAGATTAAAATAAGCTGATCCAAGGAATGGAACGGTAAACTGCAGCGTCTGTAACAGAAAAGAAAACACAAAAACTCCAAACAAAACTAATAATGTCGTATACATAATCACAAAAATAATACAAAAAATCAGAAATAAACTTTTGTTACGTTATGTCATTTGCTCATACCTCGAATTTGATTGCCCACCCATTACTTTAATTGTAAGAATAACTAAAAAATAATAAAACTTCATTCACGATGTATAGGTGGTCACATATTATGGTGATTGCAACTCGGTGTTTAACAAAATAAACTCCAATTTACTTCTATTACACATGAGACTTTATTTATTTTTTATTTATAATTTTATTTCAGGATATTGGCTTCGTAAATAAAATACCTGGTTTGAAATTTTAAAACAAATTTAAATATAACTAAAATTATAACAAGTACATTTTTATTTATTGATTAAATTTTAATAAATTTTGATTAACTCAACGTTTAAAAGCAACTTAAAAAATATTTACGCTGTATATTTTTTTCGGTATGCCTTATTTTCATTAACTGTAATGGGTGCAACCTTCTGCGACTTTGAACAATGACCTGGGTTTTTCAATGTTCTTTGTTCGTAATAACCTGTATGCTTACTGTCCATACTTTTTATATTTTCTTTCCAATAATGCTTCATTTATTAACTTTATTTATTATTATTATTCGTTGTTTGATACACTATATTAACTACACACCTTTTATCGATGGTTGCTCAAAACGTAATCGTCCCCACTTTCACTTCGTTTAAGCACTTACACCTTCTATCGATTTATCCTCATACAATACAATACACATAAAATAAAAATAGTTACAAATTCATACATTGCAAAGACCTTGCAGTCACTGCAATATGTTTATAACAAATGGTGGTTTTTCATGTGATAATGACTATTTTGATTGCGCATCTTTAAATTTTTTGAAAATATTTAAGATAGAATTAATTCTAACATTATTATGAAAATAAATTTTTATTGTGAGTTAAATCATCATTAAATTATCCATTAACGAGAATCTTATTTTTTATAAATTAAATTGAAAATATGATAGTTCATAATGTATAGTATAAAAGTTGTAAAATTGTATAAGTACATCCAGAAGGCACCACTCTCCGTGAGCTGTTTTCTTACTTAACCTATTTTGTTTTAAATGGATATTTTAATGCAAAAATGCACGTTAATAAAACGATACAAAACCAAAATGCTAATAAAATCAATAAAAAATTTTTAACATTTGTTATTAGTTAATAATTCCATATTTTTATTTTGATATTTTACTTTCCTTATTTTCGTTATTTACTCAAAAATATATATTGTTTTTTCAAATCTTTTAATTATTTCTTTATATTCGTTGATTTAATATATTATAATATTTACTTGTCAAGCCTTTTAGTTATGTAATATCGGGTTTCTATAAATGATTGTCTCATTAGGTAAAAATTTAGAAAATGCAAGTTTTCTGTGTTATTGTTAGCGCTTTCCGTTTACATTAAAGAATTTATTTATGTCTTTTTTAAACATTTATAATTATCATAAAAATCATGAAGCAAAATGATATTTCTTTTATAATTCTTTTATTATTAGTACGTTAAGATTTTACCCTTACAGGGTGGGCTTTAGAATAAAAAATCTTTACGTATATTTTTATCTGTGTTTAGATTCAACTCATACTGTTGTATATTAAGATACGGTGCCCGGTGGCGCTTTGGGCACGTGTTTATTCGGTAAAAGTTTTCAAATACTTACTGAACCGCACGACGTCTGCCGCAAATATTGAAGCTAGTAAGATAAACTGTGTTGATCAATCACAAAATTAAAATTCATAAAATCATAATTTTTAAGAATTCAATTACACAATGTTTTAACAATTAGTAACAATTAAAAACGCGTTTAAAATGTTAGTACCTACTGTAAATATACGATTTTGTATGTGGGAAGATTTGAGAATTTGCAACATTTTTATGAATTTGTCAATTTGTACTGTGCACGTTCTATTCGTGTATGAATTGATTTCGCATCTCACACGCTTACAAAGAAGGTTTCAATTCACAATGTTATTTATTACATCAGCCTAAACATAAGATGTACAATTTTATTTAATGAAATACAATTATAAAATATTATGCAATACTATGTTTGTTTCAATTCTTTTATATATTCATAAACATTAAGAAACATTAATTTTGTTTTTTTAATGAAATAAATTATCTTAACATTCGGGATATTAAATAAACACACACGTTATTATAGCAAGATGAATTAAATTCATTAAGCAATACATTTATTTATACAATTTGTATAACACTGACAAACTCGTAATTGCAAAAAAGTATCCAAATGAACTATTCTAGCAACTTGCTATTGTTTTAGAGCACATACAGGTATCTATGAACGCAAAATTTACGAACAAAAAAAATGCAAATTTAATTTAATTTAATTTGCATTGTACTTTCAATTAATTAATGTGTTATAGTATAAATTTCTATGAAACAATATTGTCATTAATAATTTGAATGCGAAACATGCTGTTAACAGTAAGATATTGTCAAAGATTAATTAATTAATTGGTAATCGTTTCGAAGCACCACCCAATACCTACTGTCGACGTTGGGTCGTCGTAAGCGATTTTTAGCGATGTAGTAGCAGAAAAGATGGTTCAAACACATGTGAAACCGTTTTGTCGAGAGGCTCCGCGATCACAAAGATTATTGCAAAAAGTGCTAATCAATTACTGCCGAATTAAAATGAGAAATGAGAAATCGATTTCTGAGAATCCCTCTAGGTCTAGTTACACATTATTACATATTAAAATATTTTTTTAAGGTTATATTATAATTGTTTATTTCAATAAAAAGTTACTTAAACTCTTTGAGTGCAGATTATTATTATTTTACTTCAAAACTGTACACATAAAACATAAATTACTTAAAAACTAAGATACTTAGCTGTTATTGTTTTAAGAAAGAGGTTAGCTACTGGATGATACGGTTACGAAGGACAGGTGTCGAAGTAGAAGGCCGCTTGCTGTAATAACGTCAAACGGTTTCTTTGTAGAAAAATCCCAACTCCTGCCTCATAGAACGAAGGGTTGTAAAGAGTAACACTATCAGTACAAGTAAAAAATGAAACGAAACTCATAGGCTAGTTTTGTCTCCAGCAATTTATGGATTGTTACCTCACGTAAAAATTCTAAAAATTAAACCAAAATGGCGCTTGCATAGATCAGGAATATTCGTTTCACACTGCTCTCCGCTGGTAAATTCTTATCCAACAATATATTTTTCCTTTGCCAAATGTCAAAATCAACGTTTTGTGATGTGGATCTGTGCCTGGCCTTGCTGAATACTAGCCATATACTGTATTCGAAAAATCAATCCTTACAGTGATAGTGCTGGTTTCTACTACAAGTTACCCAAAGCTCCATTATATTGAGGCTATATTATAGCTAATGTAGCCTCAATTGCCACCAGCAATTTACTAACTCATTTTTTTACTGATTACCTGAAATTGTTGGAAACAAAAAACGGTGTCTTCATAAGACAAGGCACAGAACGTCAGAGGCAAATTCCAAAATCATTGCAGAGAAAGAGAGAGAGAGAGAGAGAGAGAGAAAGACAGAAAGAGAGAGAGAGAGCAGAAGAGAGCAACAGAGACAAAAATCATTTGGAAAGCAACGATAGCGGTTTTAGTCAGTACCACTACCAACGAATGTTCTACAAGTCAGAGGTGACTAAATTCCGACTACCGTCAAGCTTACTTGAAGAACATCGGGATATCGTAAAATGACAAATGCTCACTCTGCCACAAAAAAAGGATGACCAGTAATCACTTTACAATCTGCTGACAAACCTGTACTGAACAAAAATATCAAGAACGAGTGTTTAAAAAGTAAGGTAAAGTAAGATTTACGTATGATCTGCATTGGAGTTTCTCTACTCTTTCCCATAAACAGACTCTCATAGAATGATAAGTTAGTGTTCTTTATCATAATCACTACTGCCTAGGTTTTAGTAGGAAGCTATAGTATATGTTTTTTTTCGGTGTGTTACCTCAACAAAACAACTGAAAATTTAATCATTAGCAGATTGGTATGCGATGCAGGATGTCATTAGAAGTTTGATTCAAAAGAATTTGACAGCAGATTCCTCTTCAGCCAAAGCTTAAAACAGAAAGGTTTCAATAGTTAATCTTTTCCTCAAACGATTAAAACTTTTTCTATAAAGTATGTAATAGTTACGTTTTTACGTTACTGTAATTCTCCGAATCGTTACATGTAAGTTTTCTGGTCAGAAAACATATTTTGATTATACAGGGTGGCCAAAATTAAAAAACATTTTGAGTGTCCCGAAATATGACTAACATAACCATACTTGTTTCGAAAGAGCGGTAAAATTTAACGTCCGAAATAGAATTTCAAAAATTTTTATGACTCTGAGAAGGACATGTACTATAATAAAAAAAATTGAAAATATTTTAATTATGAAGTAGTAATGTTGTGGAAAACATTGGGAATAAAATATTTTGTTTCATTTGGGACACATTCAGTGTGTACCCATTTTTGGCACGACTGACATCTTAACCAAAATTCTTTTTTTTTTGTTTGATAAAGAGTATTGTTTAATACAATAGATGTAAGATGTAACTTCTTTGTCATAGGTCTCTTGACTATTCTAATTATCACCGTTGTCGGGTTTAAAAACTCACTTCTTTACTTTTGATGTTCTTTGGGGAGAGATTTTTTTGTTTTCTTTTTCTCTATTCTTTCCTTTTAGTTGTTTCAAAATTGGAGTGGATGTAAGCAGTTTAAGCAGTTTGTTTCTGATGAGTTTTTTTCTTTACAGCAACCGAAAAGCAATCGGAATTGAAATGCTTATTTTAAAATATACACACTCTGAAATGGTTGAATTTGTTTTTGAACACGTTCCATTAGCCTCATTGATGGCTTTAATGCGTTTACTGTCTTCTACATTATTGATATTGGACGGCCCAAGAACACTGTGTTTTGACAAAAGGTAGGTTTATGAATTATAAGAAAATGCCAACAGTTAACTGTAACGACTGTGAGTGTTAGCATATCGTTATCAGAGCGATAACTTTAAATGCTTGACACACGTGTCGATAAAGCCAAGTATTAACTTGTACAGAAGCACACACGCAACGAAAGAACACCTGGTGCAGCATTTCGCTCTTTGTTCCGTGTGTGCTACTGTACAAGAAATACTTGGCTTTATCGACACACGTGTGTTTCAAGCATTTAAAGTTATCGCTCTGATAACAATATGCACTTTAATACTCACAGTCGTTACATTTAACTGTTGGCATTTTCTTAGTTTTATACTATTCATACGTGTCCATGTTACACGAGATGTCGTTAGACACATACTTTACTTATGTTTGCAATTATCTGTAGTAAGCAAAGATAAGTAGTCCGAATTTTCTGGATTGAAAGGGTAAATGACAGGAGTTTTATAAACATGAACAACATTTTTTGCTGTTGCTGATTTTAAAAAAATAGGTATAAGTAATTCTTACATCTGAAATACAGTGATTATTCTACCTGATTGGGGTCTCAACCACGTGCAAATTTTTTGACAAGAGTCCCAAGAACGATATATCCAAAGGTTAAATTTTGCGTGTAGAGTGCTGAGGAAAAAATGCTTTTTGGCATAGTTTAATGCTTCTACATACTTATGGTTTCCGAACCCTTCTACTATTAGATGAATTTTATTTTCTTGTGAAGGATGAGTATAATGTGCAATTTCTTTTTTTTCACGGAACCAAGCTTACCCAGCTTTTTGTTTCTATTGAGAATAATACATAAAGCATTGTATCTCTTTTGTGAACCGTGTGTTACCAGTTGTTGTTTTAAATCACTGGGAAATGTGGATTTATGCCCATACCCTTTTTTGTTTCCATGTAGCCATTTTCCCTTCGTCAAAGAATTACTTTGGCTCTATTTTCCATAGCTTACATTACTTTGCTCATTGATTCTTTAGACCATTTTGTCTTTGTGAGATTCTATTATACTATATTCGTGACATTCTGTAATAAATTTTCTTTTTTTATTTTTTGGCAATAAATGTATATAAGTACAACAACCAATTATGTCATTTTACCCAAACGCATCTTATTTACTTTAACCTCATTTTTCAGATCAACATCAATCAAAAAGCACTTAAACTAAAAAGCAGTTAGATCCAATTTAAGCAGACCAATAGTCCGGAAAAGTATCCTGAAAAATAGGGTAATTGAGAAATAATTAAAATAATTTGGGAATTTTTACACCCATAATCTTGAAAAGGACTAAATTTCTTTGATTATCTATTATTTGCAATTCCGTGCTCAAACAAGCGATCCAAAATAATCGTTTGGTTACCATCACTGACATGAAAAAATTGATGGTTTTTTAGATATCGGAGAAAAAGTGCTCCGAGTTTTAAACAATGCATTTTTACATACTAAGTGCTGCTGTAAAGTAAAAACAGTTCGATTTGCGGCCGTTCAAATAGATAACCTTATCAATAATAATTGAATTTGCATAATGTGCATAAACAAAACGTTTAAATTAGTACAAACAAAAGAGAACAAATCATTAGACCACTTCAAGGATCCCTGAGTATACAAACGGCAAACACAAGCTTAACTTGTCTTTTAAAAATGTAATTCAAAATTATAATAACGTCCCGCACATGCACATGACATGCTTTGTAATTTGTAATCTAAAGACGGTTTTGGGCACAAACGGGTTAAATCGACCCATTCCTATTATACGCTTTTCACTGTTTTTTTCACACTTTCCTCTGCGTTTTCTTGGTAGAAATTTTCTGTGGACGATTTCCTTGTCTTCAACACCAGATTCAGTAGGGGAATTTAAAAATTTTTAAAAGCGCATTGTACCGATTTTTCGAAGTGATGAGAACCAAAAATATCGAGTGCGCAAAAACTCGACTTTGAAAAAATGAATCCATATCTCGAACAGTATCGATCCGATTCGTAGGATAGTTAACATGGCATGGCGGCTTTAATACTACAGTCTAGAAACTGAAATTTCGCTAGAAAGGTTAATACTCTTTTAGTAGACGTTAGCAGCAGCCTAAATTTGGAGAAAAATAAGTATGTCATATTACGAGAGTATGTCATATTATTCAAGCATCTCCTAGATGGATGGTACCTATATAGTATTAATAGAATAGAAAATTTCAGTCAGTTCTAAGCTAGTAGCGTTATATAAAATCTCAAGGAATTTCTTTGAAATGTAGGATGTAAAAGTCTAATGAGGCAATTAAAATGCAAAAGTAGAAACATTTTAAAATGTAATATTCTGTAACTAGAGTTAGAGTGCTTTAAACTTACCCAAAAACAAAACATTTTAAAATGTACCTAATATTGTGTTACCAGAGCTGGTTGTATCTCAAAGAATTTTATTGAGATATAGAGTGCGTAACTAGAGCTAAAGTGGTTCGGTGGTAGAATAGCAAGTTTTTATTACTTCTAAGATAATATCTTTTTAAGAAATCTACATCTCAAAGAGTTTCATTGAAATATAAGATGTAAAAGTCTAATAAAGAATTAAAAAATGGCCTTAAAAACTTTTTAAAATGTAATATTGTGTAATCAGAGCTAGATGCAACTTAGAAAAATCTAATAACCAAAGAAAAGGACTTTAAAAACTAATATTGCGTAACTAGAGCTAGAGTGGCTCTTTAGTAAAATAATAATAATAATCTACACTTAAAGAGTTTAAGTGAGTTTTTATTGAAATAAACAATTAAAATATGACCTTAAAAAATTATTTTAAAATGTAATGATGGCTAGAGCTAGAGGGACTCTATTGATTTTTATGTTAACGAAAATACACCTGACCTTTTACGTTATTGATTTCCTTTGTCATTATTAACTCAAACGTCTGATTATTTTGATTATTTATAATGAAGCTACGTTTGATTTATGTAAAATTAACAATTTAGTATAAAATGCCACGTCATATATCCAAAGTTATGCATTAACGTGTTGCGCTCAACATGTAGACCGTGTGGCCTAATGGATAAGGCGTCGGACTTCGGATCCGAAGATTGCAGGTTCGAGTCCTGTCACGGTCGGCACACTTTTTAAAACATTTTTAAAAGAATATACCTACACGAACTTAATTTAAACGTGCGTTTCTATTTTAGAATTTCAACGAGGAAGTAAACCGAGGTAGGCTGTCGCCTCAACAACAAGGACATATACTAAGCGACGTACAACAACATCAACACCGATTTGGTGTAAACCAGCAATTCTCCGGACAACAATCTCCACAACAATTCATCAACCAACAACAACTAATACAAAATCATCAATTAATTTTAAACAACCAACCTCAGGTAGCTAATCCTTCGCAGCAGCTTCTGCAATCAACTAGTCAACCATCACAAGCACAATTTTTAACGCACACGAACGCACTAAATCAGCACCACACACAAACTAGCTTTGTTCCAAACTTTTCCCAACAATTTCAGATATCACCTTTACCCGGAAATCCGGAAGTAGAAAGAAAATTGCTTGATAAAAAAGCCATCATAGAAAAGCACAATCTATACGTAGAAAACCAATACGAAAAAGCGCTAAAAAAAGCGCAAACCGATCACGTCGAATTCGTTGATAAACAAAAAGATCTTAAGAAAAAATTATACACGCGTTTATATCGACCTCCTGGTTCCCCCTTACTTCAATACACTCAACCAACCGCGCTATATTTACCCGGAAGAAGTTTCTCTGTTCCAAACTTCCGTTAAAAAATATTACCAAGAACATCCAACGACAACCACAACAACAACCACTACAACCACGACTACAACTCCGGCACCAACAACCGAAACCGTTTTGAAAGATTTATCCGCCAGCTCTCAAACCATTCGAGAACCACGGATACAATTTTTGCCTACAGTAATTCCTAGCCCGAAAGTACGAAGCATTCAATCTTTAGACGACTTAACTAATCTACAAAGTCAATATAAAAACCGACAAATTCGGAAAGACGATTTATTGGCTCAACTCCGATTGGCGATCGGAGAAAATCCGGAAGAAGGTTTTGGTAAAAATATAACGTCACGGGAAATATCTTTGTCAAACGGTCAAAAAGTGCAGATTATTAAAACTTCCGATCCCAGCTTGATTCCTGGCGCGACGCCTTTAAGCAGTTTGAATTCTTTGCAAGATATTGTTGGTGGTGCGAGCACTACACCAAAACCGCCTAAAGAATATATCGAGGAGTTGACGCAAGGACTTCCTCCAGGTGCTAAGTTTGAAGTCTTAAGGCATGGTGCGGATGGTGGATTAGAGCAAGTTGAAGCGCTGCCTACGAATTTACCCAATCAAAAGAAAGTGACATTCGTGCTTTTAGAAGAACAAGTCGATGGTAGTTTTAAAGTGCAAGGCGTTAAAGGTAATGGCAAAGAGAAAACCGGTTCAGAATACGACTCGATTTTACAGCAAATTAAAGAAGGCGAAATAAAACTACCAGTTAATATAAAAACCTCTGCGGAGCAAACTCCTACTGTACCAACTACTACATCCACCACTACGACTACTACTACGTACAAACCTACAACAAAATATGTAACATCTGCAAGACCTTCAACTACTACCACAGAAAGAATTACAAGAACTATCAAGTTATCAGCCAATTTAGGTGTAGCCCAATCTCCATCGACTCGTGTGACTACCACTAATAGCACCCCTAGTCCTACGTTAGCATCGCGCGTCGACTCCTCTACGAGATTTACGTATCAACACGTCCCTGATGATCTCATAAGACAAGCTTCATCGTCGTCGACGCATTCACAGAATTCCATATTTAATGGCATTTCATCGACCTACAAACCAAACCCAACAGCTGCTACATTCTCGTCATCTTTAGAGTCGGTCGAAAAGGAAGACGACCTAACAGAAATTTTAAGGAAAAATTCTTTGTACGCCATGGCAAAGTTTTTGAAACAATCTGGTTTAGATACTATATTGAATGAGACTGGTCCTTACACGGTGTTTGCTCCTACGGATAAAGCGTTTAGGACGTTGCTGGTACAACTAGGGGGTCCGGAAAAGCCGAAGAAAAGTTTAAGGAGAATCCTAGATTATTGAGCGGTGTAAGTTAATCGATAGTATGTAGGATTATGTTTATGTATGTTTTTGCAGCTGCTTTTGCATCACGTTATTCCTGGAGCGTTCACCGTTTCGTCTTTGCAAGATGAAATGACTGGTGTATCGTTGGCGGGCACTCAATTGAGAGTAAACCAATACAGAATGCACGATGCGGAGTGGAACGACATTAAAGTAAGTAAAAAATGTCATAATTTTTATAGCTTCTTCTAAATAATCAAAGCTGCCGAGCGCACCTAACCTTAAAACTGTCACATAAAAATATTTTATTTTTTAAACAAGTAGTAATACAGTACCGATCCTGGAACAGATCGGATACTTAGACCACGACGGATACTTTGTGGTGGGGGAACTAGGAGTTTCGGATACTTTGTGGTGGGAGAACTTAGACCACAAAATGGCAGCAATTTTGGGGCAAGTTCAGGACCACAAAATGGCGGATTACAAAATGGCGGTAACTTCGGAATCGGGTTCAGGATTAAAAAATGGCGGATCACAAGATGGCGGTAACTTCAGGGGCGGGTTCAGGACCACAAGATGGCGGAAATTTTGGGGCGGATTCAGGATCACAAAATGGCGTATCACAAGAAGTCGGTAACTTCAGAGGCGGGTTCAGGACCACAAAATGGCAGAAAATTTGTGGTGGAGAAATTTTGAGGCGGATAATCACGTTTGGAATGGATCGGGATCGTTCAAGGTTGCTTGAAAGATTAACGTTCTGGCATGTGTCATGTTCGAGGTTTCGTTCTGTATAACCGAATATTGGGATCATTAATCTTTATTTAGGCCAACAATAAATGTAATTTTGATTTATAGCAAAATTTACTCAAACAAACACCAACAATAACTAACAACAAACAACAATAACAACAACAACAATTTCAACAGATCTGTATCTGTATAAACAGACCTGTACCTGTATGAACAGACCTGTATCTGTATAAACAGACCTGTATCTGTATAAACAGACCTGTATCTGTATAAACAGACCTGTATCTGTATAAGCAGACCTGCATTTGTATAAACAAACCTGTACCTGTATGAACAGACCTGAATCTGTATAAACAGAGCTGTACGTGTATCAACAGACTTGTACCTGTATAAACAGACCTGTACCTGTATGAACAGACCTGTACCTTTATAAACAGACCTGTATCTGTATAAACAGACCTGAACCTGTATGAACAGACCTGTAGCTGATAAACAGACCTGCACCTGTACGAACAGACCTGTACCTGTATAAACAAACCTGTACCTGTATAAATAGTTCTGTACCAATTTAAACAGACTTGTTTAGGATTCCACTTTAGTAAATTTCGCTTATAATTCAAAATTACATTTATTGTTGACCTAATAAAAAGTTCATGGTCCCAACACCTGGTTTCACATTACATTTTCAACCGTTACCGCACTTTAAAAAATTGTGCTCATAAATCAAAATTACACTTATTGTTATTTTAATTAAGCAACATCCGGTTTCAGATTACGTTTTCAGTCTCATCAATTCTACTTTAGAAAATTCTGCTTATAAATCAAATTACATTTATTGTTAACCTAAATAAAGGTTAATGATCCCAACATCCGGTTTTACAGAGCGAAACCTCAAACGTGACCGCACCCAGGTCATTTACCTTTCAAGCAACTTTGAACGATTCCGATCCATTCCAAACGAACCCGAAAGTAATTATCCGCCATGTTGTGGTCCGCCATTTCGTAGACCAGAACCTGCCGACGTAAATATTCGCCATGTTGTGGTTCTGAACCTGCCCCTCCACCTCAAATTTTCTGCCATTTTTGTGGTCCTGAACCCGCCCTGAAGTTACCGCCATCTTGTAGTCCGCCATTTTGTGGTTCTGAACCTGCCCCTCGACCTCAAATTTTCAGCCATTTTGTGGTCTTGAACTCGCCCCCGAAATTGCCGCCATGTTCCCCCACCACAAAATATCCGAGGATCCTAGTTTCCCCACCACAAAGTATCCGTCGTGGTCTAAGTATCCGATATGTTCCAGGATTGGTACTGTATTACTACATAAACAAATTTAGAGTAAAGACTTAGTTAGTCTGCAAACTTTGTATTCCAGAGACAAAAAGTGTGGTTGTGACACTTGTTTTTCAATACAATAGTTTTGGTTTCGATGGAGCAATGATTACCGCTACCGGTGCGAAATAAGATTTTGTAATAGTTTCCATTAATGCACTTTTTGGTAGCACGCTATTTGATAATTTTTTTGGTAAAATTAACATGCTCAGACTTTAAATCGCTTTCTTTAAGGTCACTTTAGTGTTTCTGCCAGCTTCCATTTACTTCTAAACACTGTTGAGCTCTTCTAGTTACATTGTCTAAGGTAGCTAGATTTTAAATCATGACTTTTATTGAACCAAATGTAATAACTTCAATCGAATATTACTTAAAAAGGGTGGCAGTAATAAAAAAACTTTACCTGAAAATCTTTTCAACGATACCACACTTGAATATGGTGCCATTTAAAATTCTGAAGTTCTGAGCCATCTACTTGGTATCCCGACTTTTCCGGGAAATAATAATATCACCATTCGATTCTGTACTACGGTTTTGCTTAAAATTATTTTGACGCAACTTTCTACGACTAACTGTTTTTGAATAAAATAACTGATTCGGGTGGTCTTATTCACCCTGTATATTGAACATTATCAACTCGGCAAAAAGGTTATCTGCCAACATAACTTAAAAAAAGAAAAATATTACAGACTATATCTTAATACAGATTCCTTAAAAGTGGAGAGAAGAAATTGAGTCACTAACCTTGATTCAATGTGCCGACGTTTTGCCCGACCTATGCGGGCTTCTTTAGGGCTTCTTGAAATTTATTACTATTTTTTTGACATTTATGTCGCTGGCGAGTAGACCAAATCTGCCCAAAAATTAGCCTTATATTAATTTCGTAACCTAACTTTTTGGGCTATTATTAATTTTTAACTTGCTTGTAAATATTGTTGCCAAAATTGGGATTTATTTTGCAAATATGATTTTCCCAATAAACACTATTTTTTAAAATATTTCTTTTAATTCCATTTATAAATGATCAGCTGTAAGTTAGTCTAATGTTTTTATCAACACTTTAGATTTAATTTTTTATTTACAAATATTTTTTGCTAAAATCGGGAGTAATTTTGCCAATATGATTTTTATTAACTTAGTGTAAAATTATGTTTCATTATAAATATTTGTTTTAAGTATTTTTATAAAAAATTAACTTTAAATTTTCAGAATATTTTTATCAAAACTTTACGTTTTTATTAATTTTTTAATTGCAAATATTTTAACTAAAATCGGGAGACATTTCACACGTATGATTATTCTAAATTTAACTTAATATAAAATTTAAATTCTTTTTAAATATTGGTTTAGATTACATGTTACATCTAATTATTTTTTAATATTTTATTTCCCAAATCTAGAGCCATTTCGCAATTATAATTTTTCTAACTTTGATGACAAATTATAATACTTTGTAAATATTGATTGTGATTACATTTATAGATAAGTAGCCTGACATTTTCTTAATTTTTATCTACGTATTAAAATTTTTAATTTTATTTGCCAAAATCGGGAGTCATTTTGCCATTATAATTTTTCAAATTTAATGCAAAATTTATGTTTTTTTAAATTTTGAGTGCATTTATCAATAATTACTTTGACATTTTCTTAATTTTTAAAATCAGGAACCATTTTGCAATTATAATTTTTGTAACTTATATAAAGTTATAATTATTTTAAATATTAGTTTTGATTACATTTATAAATAGGTAGTTTCACATTTTTAAATACATTTATTAATATTAATTTCTTTTTATTTTTTATTTGCCAAAATCGGTTGTCATTTCGCAAATACAATTGTACCTAACTGTAACTTTGTGAAAAATTATGTTCTTTTAAAGTTTTTGTTTTAATTATTTTCATAAAAATTAGTTTTACATGTTCATAATAATTTTATCAAAACCATAAGTATTTAGGAATTTTTATTTCCAAGTATTTTAGTTAGAATCGGGAGTCATTTATCAAAGATGATTTTACTAACTCAGTGGAAAATGTGTTTCTTTTTAAATATTTGTTTTAATTATTTTTGCAAAAAATTAGTTTTACATATTTATAATACTTTTATCAACACTTTAAGTATTTTTGAATTTTCCAATTGCCGAAAGCGGGAGCAATTTCGCAATTATTTTTTTAACTTAGTGGAAAATTATATAATTCCTTTTAAATACTTATTTTAATGTATCTTTATAAAAAATTTGCTTAAATTTTGTTAACACATTTATTAACATTTTAAGTGTTTTTTATATTTTTTTTATTTGCGAGCATTTTTTGCGAAAATCGGGAGTCATTTTGCAAATATGATATTTTTAATTGTGTTTTTTTAAAATACATTTTCTAACTGTGTTTATAAACAAAATTACTAATTAACTTTTAAATTTGGTTTTTTTAAATTAAATGTTTGTTTTAATTATATTTTATAAGCAATTTCTTTTACACTTTGATTAATTTTATAGATACGTTTAATACCTATATAAACATTTATTTATGTAAATTATTTTCATCAAAATTATAGTAATTTTGCAAATATGCAATCAATATAATGTTTATTTTAAATTTGTAATTGTTTAAAATATGTTTATAAAGACTTACCTTTGCTTTTACAGAATAACTTTGTTAATATCGATGTTTTTAATTGCAAATAATTTTATACACCCATTTTGTACATTACAACTTTTTTAGTTATTAATCTGTATTTTTAAAGGATTTGTTTAAATAAACAACAATTTGTTATTTGCAAATATTATAGTCAAATTGGTATAAATAATTAGTTTAACATTTCTAGTTATTTTATTATAACATTAAAAAAATAAAATAGTTTAACATAGACGTTTATAAACAATTTGTTTTAATTTTATGAATTCATTTATAGAGAACTTTCGTACCTGATTAGACATTTATTATGTGCAAATATTGTTGTCTAAATCGATAATATTTTTGATATTGTCAAAAGTAATATTTTTCAAACATTTTTTTAAATTAAATTTGACAACATTAGCTGTTATATATTTTTGACAGATTATGTAAAATTTTATTTGAAATAATTATTATCAAAATCGGAATTCAATTTTCAAATATGATTTATCTAATTTAAAAAGTACGTTTATAATATTTTTATAATATATTGTATTTTTGATAATATTTCTGTCAAAAGTAATATTTTTCATAATTTTTTTAAATTATTTTGTAAACAAATTGTTTAACAAGTACGTTTATAAAAATTTGTTTAAAATTTTTGGATAAATTTTATAAGAACTTTTATATCTGTTTATACATTTATTATTTGCAAATATTATTGTCAAAATAGGCAGTACTTTTTATAATATGAATTTCTAACTTTCAGTCAAAATAATATTTTCAAACATTTTGTGATTAATTTTTGTAAACAATTAGTGTTATATATTTTTGTTAGATTTTATATTATTTTATTTGTAAACATTATTGTCAAAATCGCTATTTTTAATAACTTTCAGTCAAAAATAATATTTTTCAAAAATTTTTTTAAATAATTATTTTTGTAAACAATTGCCGTTATACAGGGTCATTGATGGTCGATGGTAGGTTAGACGTTTATGGAAAACGGGGCATAGGAGTAATCTGAAAATTTGGTTATTGCCATAAATAGACACGATCCATCTTTCTAAAATATTTTTGTTTTTGGCGGTGTTACCGTTTTTAGAAATTATTTTTGTAAACACATGGTTTAACAAAGACGTTTATAAACTTTTTTAGTACCTATTTGCAAATGTTATTGTCAAAATTGACAGTATTTTGATATGACTTTCTAACTATCAGTCAAAATACTGTTTTCAAACATTTGATATAATTATTTTGGTAAACAATTGCTATTAAATATTTTTGTTAAATTTTGCAAAATTTTATTTGCAAAAAATATTGTCAAAATCGGTGTTCATTTTGTAGATATGATAGTATTTAAATTTCTTTTTTTATAATTATTTTTTTAAAATATAAAAACTTATTGATTGCCATCAATCAACATGATTAATACTTTTATTGTGATATCATGAATATTAGAGAAGTATAATTAAATCATAGGAAATAAATGTCATCCAGAGGAAACGAATAATGGATAGGCTCCGAAATAAGATGGTCACCACTCACGTTAATTAGCCTAATCCTTGCAGTTTTACAAATATGTACTTCTTACTAATCTGTTTCTAATGGTTTCTCTTCTTCTGAGCAGCCTTATCTGTCACAAAACCAAGTTGTCGAGCTGTTAGGTTTACATAAGATCAGGTATTTTACCCTCATCTCTAGATAATTCTACAAGTTCCAAATGAATCTTTAAAGCCTGTTTCAATAACTCGTTCAAAGCACAGTGTCGATGCCACTTTCCTTTTCCATTAAGAAAAGACAAGCCGTGTATCAACAATCTGCCCTCAAATACATTGATAAGGTATACACAAACCACACCCAAGACGTAAGGCAACAAAAAACGTTATTATCCAATAAGGTATCCACATTCCTGGAATTGTTGCACAATTCTTTAAGAATAACGTAAAACCCCCAATTTTTCTGGACGCTAAGGATTGAAGGTATCTGACCATTACAAACAAATTACACCATTGTAAAATATCTCGTAAATAGAGGATACATCAAGCCGGCACTATTCACAGAACACAAAATCTCCGACAAGCAAGTGTCAGTATTGGCTATCTTTCCCATAGATGACTTAATTAATAGGTCTAATTTTTCGATGACGTCTGAAAAGAGCCAAGGAGAAGGACAAAGTGAAGTTAAGTCATCTTCGGAACTACAAGGCAGTTCCTTAGTAAAAAGTAACCAACGTGAGACTTCAAATGTCTTAAGTCTATTTAGAAGAAGCTCTACTTCTGCTACTTTAACTTCAAACATTTTTCTTCCAGCTGCAATGTTAAAAGGGAAACCCAATAATAAGTACTTTACAGGAAAAAATCAGTAGAACAAAAAAAAAGTTTGGATTTAGATGGGTTTATCTCCAAACCAAGTTCTTTCAAAACAGTAATTCTGAAACTCCACTTACAAAACCCATCGCCCAAAAAAAAAATGGATCAATTTTAAAGTCAAGTATTTTTTGTGTGTAGGTTACTACCATCAACGGTGCTAAAATCTTAGACGATAAACAAGATATGAATATTCCACAAGGCGTCGCTCACGCTGTGGACAGAGTCATGTTTCCTCTTCCCGTAGGAGATCTGATTCAAACTTTGCAGTCTGATAGAGAGCGACGTTTTACCAACTTTTTGCGAGCCATTTTCACTTCTGGACTAATCGAAAGCTTACAAGGTAAATATCTTACAATTGCTTGTTAAATTTCATTTGTTATTTCGTAGGAAGCAAAACGTTTACTGCTTTTGCACCAACCGACAAAGCTTTTGTTGGGTTGTCACCGGAAGATGTTACAAAAACGCTCAACGATCGTGCTTTAGCGAAAGAATTAGTAATGAGACACCTAGCACATGGAACTTTATATACCACAGGAATGAGATACTATCAAGTTCGAGATAGTTTAGAAGCGGATCATGAAATCACGCTTAGTAAGAGCTCAGGTAAGATTCATTAAAAAAAAACTGCAAGGTTGTTCGGCGGATAATTACGACACGCGAGCCATACAAAAGTAGGTTGTTGCATTTTAATAGCCGCTTGTCACACCGTTCTTGTTACCACAACATTAAATTAATTTTTTCTTGTGCCTATTATGAGTTAAATCGGTTAAAAAACGACCGCGGTGGTTTACAATGTGGAGATCGTTGATGTAGGACATAGGTTGTTAACCCGATACATGTCAAGTTTTAATTGCGAACGATGTTACGATTAAAGTAAAAGTAAGTGTGCAGTTTTTGCGATGCGAGCGTGTCAGACTCATTTGTAACTAACAGTTTTCTGTCTCTACCTGCCTTAATCAAACAACTGTTATGTCCATTTAATCTAAACACGTCTGCGAACACTTTCATAAGATTAAGTTTTTCATCTACTTCCCCCGATAAGATATAATGCTCAAACTAAGAATAATTGACAATTTGATTTAAGGTAAGCGTAAGCGTAACAGAGCGGTCTAAGGTTCAAGTCTCCTGTTAGGAACCCATTTTTTTGTAAACTTTTAAGACAAAAAAACTTCGTTTGATGCTTTCCTGAATAAACGTTACATCTAATCTGGAAAATTTCTGTCGAATTTTCCAACATACCTACTGCTTGACCAAAACGTGAACTTTCTAGTTCAATCTTTGATGTAAATTATGCAACAAAGTTTTATTAACGATCTCATTCGCTTTAAAATCATATAATTCCTTTCTAACTTAATTATCTTCAAGTTAAAAAAAATCATCATTGACTTTTCATAATCCGGTAGTTTACACCGTTACAAATAATTGAAAGAACTTGTACTAGGATGTTGTTATATATATATATATATTAAAAAGCGAAAGTTAAAGGGATTAAATCGCCGAAGATGAGTTCGCACGATTAAACGATAAAGATACATTCAATTATTTAAATAACAATCGGTGAAAGGATTCACTTAACTACGTACACCCAATACTTTCCACTGTCGTCTTCTCTTTACGTTATTCGCCACTAATTAACCTACTTATTGGTATTTGAAGATGTCGACAAATACAAAACACTTTCGTAATCGCGAAGAAGTGTCATCGTCAGCTTTACATTTTTATATTCGAGGAGAAAACATTTTCGTAAAATCCCGCATTTAAAAAATGTAAGAGGATGTAATTTCACTTTTTAAGGTATGAGGATGGCACAGATTCTCTAAGAATAAATCACATAACATCTCTTAATAGCTAAAGGCGACGACTCTTAGGAGTTTTATATATTAACTTTCTCGTTACCGATCACGGATGTTTATTGATCACTGATTGTTGTAGGTAAAGTAAAAGTCAACAACGCCCATATCGCCACTCAGAATATACCGGCTACGAATGGGGTCATACACGCAATTGATGTACTTCTATAATCGTCATCGTCATCTACCTATGGACAATAATAATCCTAATAAAAGTATTTATTAACGTTGTCGTATGTTTTTCATTCATTTTATGTAAATAAATTAGAATTAAGAATGTGTTACCTTTAAGGCCCACATTAATTTTTTCTTCGTGATTTAGCATAATATCTGTTACTTTATACGTAGAACTTAAGAGTTTTGTTATACTTTTTGTTTAAATTTTATTCCATTTATATGTTACGACCTAAATAATTACTACTAACTACATTTTTTTTGGTAATAGAGTGTGATTTTTTTATAAGATTTTATTTAAGTTACGAGTTCTTAATTTTGTTCAAAATTTTTGTGTTAAGTATACCTAAGTTACGTATATTACTACTGTTTCTGTTATTCTACTACAAATTGCTAAATATAAGTAAAATATATTTATCAAATGGGTTTAAAATTTCTATTTACAATATTTCTAATTTACATTTTGTTGATGTAATTTGATTGTTTAATTTTTTTCTTCAAATACTGCATTTTCAACGTTTTTTAATTTTTCTCTGGAACTTCTAATGTATTTCTGTATGTTATCATTAGTATATTCATCCATTTTTATTCAAATTGAAAACAATGAATTTTTTCCCGATTTTATACCAAAGACTATATTCTTTTGATGAAAATGACAACTAATTTTGTGTCACATTTTTAACTAAATATACAGCGTGTTTCAAAAGGACTTTACAACTTTAAAAATTCATATAATGTTTATCAAACAAGGTACAGAGCTGGTTTTAGTGTTGTTTTAAAGGAGAACACTTCAAGTTTTGACTCGCGTAGTCCGCTAGTCGAGTGGATGATGATGAACACGTTTCGGACAACATAATCTTTCTTGACGAGTCAACTTTTCATTTAAGTGGCAAAGTGAACACACATAACTGTAGGATTTGGGGCAGTGAAAATCCGCATGAAACATTGCAACATGTTCGTGATAGCCCTAAAGTGAACGTCTTTTGTGCGTTGAGTAAGAGGAAAGTGTACGGCCCTTTTTTTCCAAGAGAGAACCATCAACGGCATAGTGTACCTTGATATGTTTCATAAAAGATATGGTGTACGTACCTCCTTTGCCAACCACTCTACCTGAACTTAGAAGAAAATTTGCGCTGCTGTTGAGCAAGTTACACCTGAAATGCTAGTGCGAGTCTGGGAAGAAATCAACTACCGATGGGATGTCTGCAGAATAACCAACGAAGTCACATAGAACATCTGTAGTTTAAGATAAAAAACTTGAAGTGTTTTCCTTTAAAACAACACCAAAAACCAGCTCTGTACCTTGTTTGATAAACATGATATGAATTTTTAAAGTTGTAAAGTCCTTTTTGAAACACCCTGTATTATAAATTAACACTGTAGTACTAACCGTTTTTCCGGATTTCTAAAAATTAACTACGTTTTTCCCATTACAAGCTTTGTTTCCCTAAAACTTTGGATGTGCGTAATTATTTCACTGTAAAATGTTTTATTTATTTATTCGTATGGTACATTTTTAATATTGTATTGTGATGTAAGTGTTATGTATAGTGCTCAGATGGTCAGTATAAACTTGTATAGTGTGGTGGCGAAACCGTATGCAATTGTGGATTGATTCGTCTTGGCTTCAAGGTGCCAACCCTTACCCACCTTAGTATTTACATGTAGTAATATTGATTAAGAGTGTAAACATTATAGTAAGTAAATAAGATCATAAATATAACAGAACAGCTATTGCATGACGACATATAATGGACCGGTCGAAGCGCCAGTTACAACAATGACGAAAAAATAGTAGGTTAAACAAATAGCGCAAATGACTCTATTTTTCTTCCTTTATAACTATTTTTTTTTATTATTCAAACGGAATACATCCTTTTCAAACAGAATGAAATAAAAATAAAATTGTAAGGTAACAATAAGTAATTTTTCTAACTACGCTAATAAACTAGGTATACAACTATACATAAAAATACATCCATTTCAAAACAAAATGAAATAACATTTGCAAGCTACCAATAATTAGTATTATTTTTTACTACGTGTTACGTTGCGGGATGCAACGTAACGAGGTTGACACACACAAGGGAGAATTGATACCTTCAGAGTATAAAAAGGGAAGCATGAATAAACCAGTGATTCGATTACCCAAGAATTAACGTAAGTAACAAACATGTAATACTTAGCCTAAGCTTAATAACTAAACTCTGCAGCTCTGCCGGTGTGGAATTCGCCTTCCTGGACTGGTGGAGGAGAACCTGCAGCTCTGGTGGCGAGGAGTCCGTCTGCCTGGACCGGTGGAAGTCGATCGGGGCTGCCAACTCCGCCGGAGGGCCCGCCGTCTAAACTTGCCGGATTCTCGGGATTCTGCCCGAGGGTTCGGCCGTTGCTGCGGAGGGCTTCCAATGCGCCCAGGGATATGCCGGTGCCGCGGATTCGGAAGGCTCATACAAACAGCAGTGGCTTCAGATAATTTATTCAATCTGTTAAGGTGCTAACTGAGAGGACAGTAAACCGCGAATCGGCGGTACAGCGATTGATTGTATATTTTGCTGAATGTGTGAATGTATAAATGGCGAATGGTGAATGGTGAGTGGTGATCTAAAAGATCAAAATAACATACAATTAGATGACGAACAAATAAAATAATTATTGGTAAATTTAGTGGGAAACGAAAGAGATAGAACCATTAGCACATATCTGCTAAAGTGATAACGCGATCCCACTAAAATTTACCCAGCGCTTATAATTAATTATAATAATGAGTTTTTACATAAAAAATAATAAGTATATTAATTGGTAGCGTAATTAAAACTAAAAATAAATCTACTTACTCGATAACCCGTGGGTAATTTTCACGGAGCTACGTTAAAGCCCGTAGCTCGATAGAAAATGATCCCGATAGAACACTTTCCGCGTACAAAGGTGATGAAGATAACCAATGAAGATAACAATTCAAGGAGGATTGTACGATTTACCTGGTATACAGGGAAAATCGTAACAATTTCCCCCGGCGGAAAAAAAGCGAAGCGTACCGAGAAGCAGGAATAAGAAGAAGAAAATATATATATACGTATAAAGAAATGGAATTATTTCGATATGAGTGATCTACGTAGGGGGTGAAGGGGTTTGATACGGCTTCAGAAACTGAATGTGAGATTTAGTAATTTCTGAAGTTTCGGGGTCTTCCAAGAGTACGGATACGGGTGATGTAAATCCTTTAACGATTTTAGGGCCCGACCACTTAGGAAGAAATTTAGAATCCGAAACGGTAGGAATTTGAGTAGGAAATTGACGAACAAGGACATTCTGTCCAATAACAAAGTTGGTTACAGGGAGTTTTCCACGGTTATAATATTTTTTGCTTTATCGTGCGCCTTTTTGAATATAATATTTTACTTCATCTATCGTCAATGGATTAGGCGAAGATAGATAGGACTCCAAATTCCATAAATTGTCGAGGGGTGGAGATTTCCTTTTAAGAAAAACGGAGGCAGGGGAGGCATTGATGGTTTCATGGAATGATGAATTATAGTTAAGTGTAAAGAAAGGAAGAACTTGGTCCCATTCCTTGTGACTTAAAGAATATTGTTTAATCAGAAGAGTAATGTTATATTTTAAATTTCTGTTACAGCGCTCGCTTAGATTTGAACTTAGGTGGTACAGGGGATGTAAAAGCTTGGGAATACCCCAGTGCGTACATAATTGTGCAAGAATTTTGCTAGAAAAGCACTTAGCATTATCAGAGATGAGGATTTTGGGAGGTCCATATGTAGAAAACAAATCAGTAAGTAATTTAGAGGTAACCGCTGCTGTAGACCGACGCGTAGGATAGGTTTTCAACCATTTAGAAAATCCATCTACACATACGAGAATGTAACGGTAACCCTGTCGAGATGTTAGCAGCGGGCCGACATAATCAATATAAACCTTTTCCCAAATTGCTTGCGGGGGTGAACTAGCGAGAAATGTATTAACCTTAGTGTTCATGGGTTTACAACGCTGACAGAGATCGCACGAAGAAACATAATTGCGAACATCTTTATATAAAGATTGCCACCAAAATCGTTTAGCGATAGCACGATACGTTTTGGTAATCGAATTGTGACTACCTATATTTGAATCGTGGAAATAAAACGTAATCATAGGTCTTAAGTTAGTGGGAATAACGACGCGTTTCAGTTTTTTCCGTCCAGCGAAATAAGTCAACAGACCGCTGCGAATAGCGAAGTTTTTAACATTTTCACCGCGTTCCAAACGGTTCAAAATGAGTTCATATTCTTTGTCGGTACGTTGTTGCTTTTCGATATTAAGAAAGGACTCGGGAAAATCCAAAAGCGTATTAAGACTACTATTAGTTAAAACGTTATCGGTAATACATTCTGGTGAAGTTTGAGGACTGTCGGATTCACTAAACAGCCGCGAAAGGCCGTCGGCAACAGCATTATCTTTACCAGGAATATGTCTAATTGTGAAATTAAATTTAGAAAGTTTTAGAAGCCATCTGCCGAATTTCGAGAGTTGGGCAGGATTATTATAAAGCCATCGTATGGCGTCGCAATCAACCTCTAAAATAAATTCCGAATCAGTGACGTAATCCTTGAAGCGATCCAAAGCAAAATCACTGCTAAAGACTCCCGTTCGTACGTAGAATAATTTTGTTCCGTAACTGATAATTTCTTCGAAGCAAATACAATAGGGTGAATACCATCTTCAAACGATTGTAATAGAACACCTGAAATTCCGATCGCACTGGCATCAGTGCGAATAATGAATTGTTTTGAAAATCCGGCATTCGAAGAGATGGAGCATGCGCAATAGCATGTTTTAGTTTCTCAATGGCGTCAACGTGTAGATCGGTTATCACGAACTTTGCTTTTTTCTTTAATTCGTTCAACGAGGCTACTAATTCTGAAAACTTATATATAAATTTTGAACAAAAGGAGACTACTCCCAAAATTGCTGCAGCTGTTTAACGTTCTTAGGAATTGGAAGATTGGCAATGGCAGAAATACGTTCCGGATCTAAAGTTATCCCGCTCGAAGACACGATGTGACCAAGAATTTTAAGAGATGACATTGCAAACTTGGTTTTGTCCGGATTTATGGTGAGTCCACAACTTCTAAATCGATCTAGCACTATTTCTAAATGCTTCATATGTTCGAAAGGATTTTTTGAAAATACAATAAAGTCATCAAAATAATTAATAAAAAATTTAAACCTAACATCTGAAAATGTACTGGCGATAAGGCGATTAAGACCTGTGGGGCTAATTTTTAAGCCGAAAGGTAAATAATTATATTCGTAGTGGCCCGTAGGAGTGACGAAAGCTGTAATTTTTTTTGAATCTTCCGTTAAAGGGATTTGGTGGAACGCGGAATTCATATCAAACAAGGTGAAAATTTTCGCGTCTTGCAGGTGTGTAAAAATAGCTTGCTGATTAGCGGGAGGGAAAGGATCATATTTAATAAGTTTATTAACAGCACGATAATCGACAACTAAGCGGTTACTTCCATCTCGTTTTTGATAAGGAACACAGGGCTCGAAAATTCCGATAGGCTTTGGCGAATAATCCCTTTATTGAGTAACGTTTCGATATGAAGGTCGAGTTCTCGTTGTTTATTAGGATTCAGATAAAATGGGTTTTTATATACCTGTTTATCAGAATTTAATTTAATTGAATATTCGAAACCTTTCGCGGCTCCAATGCGTTTTGTTAACACATCGGGATAATTATTAATAAGTTGATTAAAACGTTGTGAGTCGGACACTGATAACTCGTATTTGTGTTCGCAAATAGTGCTTAACACACAAGGTCTATTTAAAGACGGCTGAACAAAAGGAATTGAATTTTCAGGACTGAACTTCCAAGTTATTAATGCGTCGGAAATATTTATGACTGCTTTCATTTTTGCTAATGATTTTGCACCTATAATTAGGTCGAGAGTCATTTTTGGTAGAATTAAAATTTAATTGGCCAACTAAAACAAGAAATTTTTACAAACAGCTTAATCGAATTGGTAATCTTTATAAAAAGAACCGTCCGGAAGTAATACTATTTCTGATATTTGGGTTATTCTCGCGAGTTTGAGAGAAACAATTTTATTGGCGATTTTAGGTGAAATGAAATTATTTGATGCACCTGTATCGAGTAAAGCGGTGACCTTAAAATGAAAAATATCGACATAAATAAAAGGCATACGCGGTTTATCGAGCGTAAGCTTTGCGGAATTTCTAAGGTTTGCCAGTAGTCATTGGGGGTATGAAGATTCCCTAGCCATGCGTTTCCGACAATCACTAAGACCACGGCCACATTATGCGTTTTGGTCGTATACGACTGGTTGCATGCGACCAGGCAAAATATCAAATTCTTGCGTTTGCCGCAAGTGGGGTGACAAACTGGACGCAGTCGCACGATGTCTTCGTTCAATGAAAAGCTCTGCTGGAAATTGCAGTTTGGTCATATTTAAAAAGAAAAGAAGAAACGTTACATTTGCTATTCATCCCTTAAATGCAGTTCGTTTAAAACAAGGGCAGTTTCATACTTTAATGACATTGCTAAGGAATGATGAGGAAAAGTTTGTTGCTTACTTCAGAATGAGTGTTTCATCTTTTGAAGAACTTTTGTTGTGTATTCAACATAAAATAGCAAAGCAAAACACTACTTTTAAATTATCTATCTCAGCACAGGAGCGGTTAGCTGTCACATTAAGGTGAGATTATATAAAACTACGTTACAAGATATTATTTTTAACTTTATTTTATAAAATTCTACATTTGAGTTAAATTTGAAATATCATCGTCTGCAATAACACTATAAACCTCAGAAGTTTCCGACCCTGATTGTGACGGGGAGCAAATATTGAAATTGTGGTGTGGACGAAATGGAGTGTGGTTGTAATTTTGGGATTGATATTGCGACAATTGGCTTGTTTGTTGCTGAGGAATGGTAAATTAAGGAGCTGTATGTTGCACTTGTGAAAAATTAGGTTGTTGAAAACTAGGAAGTGGACAGGGCACTTGAGGATTACAGGTCATCGCTTGCTGCATTACTTGTGTTATAGCCATGCGGATCCATAATTTTTTCTATTGAAAGTTTCTGCATTATCGGTAAAAAGATAACAAGAAGTTCTTGTCTCCCTCGACTTCATCGTCCAGTGGTTTCGACTCAGACAAATGTCTCAAAACGGCAACTTCAAAAGGTGACTGTTTAGTTGACAGCCTCTTGACTTGCATCATTTGTTACTTGTTCCATATCTGCATTGTTATTATTTAAAGTTGGCGGCGCAGTTTCATGAAGATTAGTTGTTGATCTAGTAATTAAAAATGTTATTTAGAACATCATTTTGGTTTAATATAATTTACTAATTTATTTTAACACAAGTGTGGCACTGATACAGAAGAAACAAAAAGTATATATTTTTCGCAACAATTAACGCCGTTTTCTACCATAAACACATTGTGTAAATTACTTACTCTCCATCGTCGGTTATTCCAACTAAAAACAACAGCTGGTCAAAATAACAATATTTCCTTTTTCTTGACCTTTCGCTACCACTGGGCAACTTTTGATTTCGAAGCTCTCTTTTAAAAGCGTCACGAAGAGATCGCCATTTTTTTTGAAGTTCTTTAACTAAAAAAAATAATTTAGTATTTTTAAATTATTATATAGGAATATATTTCAGGTTCCTTGCCACTGGAAACACATTTAGATCACTATCGTTCGAGTACCGCATAGGAAGATCAACGATTAGTAAGATTGTGAAAGAAACTTGTAAAGCCATTTGGGAAAATCTGAAGGAAAAAGTGATGCCGAAACCTACAACTGCGGATTGGGAAAGAATCGCTGAACAATTCTGGAAGAGAACAAATTTTCCTAACTGCGTTGGTTCATTGGATGGCAAACACATTCGTGTAGCTAGGCCAGAAGGAAGTGGATCACAATTTTACAATTATAAACACTTTTTTCTATCGTATTATTGGCTTTAGTAGATGCTAATTACTGTTTCACTATAATTGATGTAGGCCATTACGGAAAATCATCGGATTCGAACATTTTTCGACAATCTGAATTATATCAACAGCTAACTACCGGGAAACTTAATCTTCCACATAATAAAAGTCTACCTAATTTTGAAAACACAACCGAAATTCCTCACGTAATAGTTGCCGATGAAGCTTTTAGTATGAGCGAACACGTTATGAGACCCTTCGCTAGGAAAAACCTTGACATAAAGAAAAGAGTTTACAACTACAGACTTTGTAGGGCGCGCCGTTATGTTGAGTGCGTTTTGGAATCCTCGCAAATAAATGGAGAGTATTCCATACTACCATTAAATTAGACCCCAGTTTGTTGAAGAAATTGTTTTAGCTGCTTGTGTTTTGCACAATTTCGTTCGAGTGAGAGATGGTGTACAGTTTGACGAAACTCTAACATGTTCTATGGAAGACATACCAGTCATTGGTACTGGTGGATCATGTAACTCATCTAAAACATCCGTGATGTTTTTGCAGATTATTTCACTTCACCAGCTGGATGTGTGCCATGGCAATATGATAAGATTTAGATACTTCATAATCAGTGACATGTGTTAATTTGTGACAAAAATTTAGTTTTTAATAAATTACATTTTCTGTTGAATTCTTGAATTATTTCAAAAGGTATTAACTTATATGACTGTACACTTCTTACCTTGTTTGTTTTTTCTTCGTTATTTAACTGATCGAAGTTTTCTACAACAGCTCTAGCAACTTCAATCCATGATTTGGATTTTAGATCCCTATCACTAAATTGTTTCAACCTATTATCCCACAAAGCAGGCCGAGTACTTATTTCATTTATAAAAATGTCAACGTCCATTATGAAAATTACATGTGCACTATTCGACATAAACAATTGTATACTAGGAGAAACCTGTTGCTACTTGTCGCAAGTATTTGTCCGTCAGCATAAGCCAACACGGATTGCGTTTTTTAACGCACGAACGCTGCAACCAAGAAACGCAACCAATTGCGTTCAGAAAACCGTCGCATGTTGTTGGTCGCATTGTATGGCCACCTTCGTTTGATTCAATAATTAACACAATTTTTTGATCGCATGCGTACAGTCGTATACGACCAAAACGCATAATGTGGCCGTGGTCTAATAGAGTGCCCGTAAATATGACAATAGCGACATTGGACGCGAGGTGTTGAGATACGCGGCGTCGGAGCAGCTTCCACCGGGCGTGAAGCGACTGGAACGAGAGCATTGAGGCTACCGCGCGCTGGGAAGATCCGAAATTTCGGGTTCTTCGAAGAATAGATTGCGTACGCGAAATAATCGAATCTAATTCGGCAAAGGTAAGGGTTGAATAAAATACTTAATTAAATTATAAGTATCTGCATTGCAATGAGCCCAAACCATTGAACAAATTTGGTTTTCTAAGTAATTTAAATTAAGTGCAAGAATCATGGCTTTAATTTCCATGACAAAATCATCTAAAGATTCGTCCGGCTTTTGTGTCCTACTAACAAATTTATCTGTAAGTGAAATAATATCGGAGCTGTCAAGGTATTTATTGAGAAGTTTTGATTTAATAGTTTCCCATGGACCTTTAGTTAGGGAAGACCACCACACGGCAATCTGTGAATTGACCTTGGTAATCAAAGAAGTTAAAAAACTGTTAAGATCAATATTAGGCATTGTTAAAACTTGATCAACGGCAACTATAAACTTTAAAATTGATTCGGGATCGTTATGCACGCAACTGGGTACTTTCGCTAAAATTTCGTTGGTGTTAACCTTAAATGCGATAGTATTCGGTGCTAGACGATTTGCGAGATCGGTGACGTCGCGGTTTAATTTTAAAAGAGCGGAATGGCTAGCCTGAGATATACGTAGATCACTAACAAGATCGGTTAGGGTTTCGATTTTGGGCTTCCTAGCAACTTTAGTCGTTGTAGATTTTCGCGTTTTGGTTTTAAAGAAGTCACCTTTGGTTGCTTCCCGGTTGCACCTGTAGATTGGGAAGGGCGAACATCTGGAATTGTTTCGACGGTGACCGCGTTAGAAGGAGCAGAAGCACTCCTCTCGTCTACGTCCTCGAGTCTGACATGATTAATGAGATAGTCCTTGATCTTAATTGACGGTACATAAAATTTAAATGTAAATTTTATTTGATATCAACGCGATGCATGAAACGAGTGTCGTTACTGATAGGGACAGGCAACAAATATACGATGGGAATTTTATACTGGCGTAAACGAATCGAGTGTATCAATAAACTATACCACTAGAGGAGAAAATGAACTACAGATTTTGCTCTGCTACGAAAAACGTTAATATTTGGGTAAAACAGATCGAATTGGGGATCAGATTGTAAAACATTGACATAACGCATCATTCGTACAAGAGGAGAGTAATAGGCACACCAAGTATTAAAATGACCAATTCTGAACAAAACATTGTTTCTTGTATGACAATGATAACTTGAGTTCCAAAAATCAAGTGATTCTACAAGAGTAGAACATCTTATCTGCCCATGAACCAACTTGTATATAAAAAGCAAATTGGCCATTATACGTCTATTTTCTAATGTAGACATGTTCAAATGCATTAAAATATTGTTAGTGTTGAATGCTGGAAACCCTAACTTAAAAGATATTGCTTTTAAAAATCTATTTTGATTTTTTTCAATATCGACGATCTGATACTTAATGTAAGGGAACCATATTTGAGAACAGTACTCTAAGGTAGAACGAACTAATGAGCAAAATAGAATTTTTACACACCAGAAAGATAAATCTTTACCAATTCTCAATATAAACCCCAACATTTTCCAGGCATGGTTCACGATGTTACAAATGTGTGCACAAAAACTTAAATTGTAACTAAATGTGACTCCTAAGTCTTTAATAGTTTCTACCCTTCCAATTAAAATATTATTGATACAATATTTAAATTCTATCTGATACTTAATTCTATAAAATGATATGACTTTGCATTTAGTAATATTCAGGAACAAATCATTTCTACCACACCAATTTTGAATTGCATTTAAATCATTTTGAATCAAAATACAGTCCTGAATATTTTTACAGTTCTAAATATCTTAAGGTCGTCCGCATACAATAAACATTGGCAGTTAGTAATACAATCTCATATCGCGTTTATAAATAGCAAAAACAGTACAGGCCCCATGTGAGAACCCTGGAGAACTCCAGAAGGTATATTTATTTCTCTAGAGTAATGACTGTCGATTCTAACAATTTGCTTCCTGTTACAAAGAAAACTTTTTAACCATTCAACGATCATCACATTGAACCCGTACTTCATTAACAAAGTGCGGATGTTTACTTTATCAAAACCCTTGGCAAAATCAGTATAAATAGCGTCAACCTGCATACGATTCTCCAAAGCCTCCGACAAAAAGGCATGATATTGCATGAGATTAGTTGTTGTAGCGCGACCAGATAAAAACCCATGTTGCTCATTTATTATCAGATTTCTAGATGCCCACATCAGTTGCTTTGTTAGTATACAATCTAATATTTTTGGAATGATTGATTGTAGAGAAATGCCTCTATAATTTTTAATATCACGCCTGTCTCCTGATTTAAAAATTGGGGATAGATAGCTTAATTTCCATTTATCAGGAAAACAGTGATCTTGTATGGAACGGGTAAAGATTATGGTAAGAGGTATAATAACAGAATAAATACATATTTTTAATACTACACTAGGGATATTATCAGGACCATGTGTGAAGGAGGTACGTAAATTGTTAATTGCTTCAAAAACCATTGCCCTATTTATTATAAATTTAAAATTGGGATCAACCTTTTCGTAACCAATGGTTCCAGATTTTGAAGTCTGGTTACAGATGTTGTAATTATAGACAGACGAGAAATAATCGGCAAATAAATTAACAGTATCATTTAAATTGTTACTACGGTTGTTGGACAAAAACATTTCTATAGGCAAGCCTTTAGTTTCTTTTCGGTCATTTACAAATCGCCAAAAGTTATTTATGTTAGTAGCAATCTTTACTTCAATACCGTTTAAATATTCCCTATAAAGTATGGCACTAAGAGATTTACATTCGTGTCGCAGATTATAAAAAGTTAGGTAATCATTGTACCCATTAGTACTCTTAAATTTAGCATGCTTACACTTTTCTGTCTGGTTAAACTTATTAAGGACTTGTTAAACCATATAGGGTACTTAGATCGGATAAATGTTCTTTTAGGAACAAAAATTCAAACAGTTGATACATAATGGAATAAAATTCATCAACAAGATCATTAATATTTACAAATACCGAGGAAAGAAACTGCCAATCAATAGAGGCGAGAACGAAATTAATTTCCTCAAACTTTGCATCATGAAAAAATATTTAGTTATAGAACTAGGTACAGTTACGATTTTTTTCTACCTTTACATTGATAGCATACGCAGAATGATGAGCACTATTAGGGAATAGTGGATCTAAACTATAAGACACATCAGCCGTAATATCACAAAACACTAGATCTAGAAACACACCACGTATATTAGGCAAATTATTTCTTTGAGCTAAATTTAAAACCAAATGAATTCTGAAGAATCGCAGCTCCTGGACTAGCTTCATAATTAGCCATGACTCCCATATTGTCATGTGACCATTGATCATTGGGAAGATTGTAGTCACCACATATTATTAATTTATTGGGGAATGATTATCACATAAGTCTTCAACAGCTCGACAATGGGATTCATACACTTCTGAAGAACTGTTCGGAGGAATATAAACAGCCCCTATAAGCACAACCTCCTTGATGAATTTAACCTTTAAGAAAAGATGTTCCACGTTTGTTGTAGCGTTCAAGACCAAAGCACTAATAGTTTTGTTTACCGCTATCAATACGCCACCGCCACGTTTTTTCGTGCTTGTTGCTTCAGATCTGTCACAGCGATATATATTATAATTAACCAGAGCAAATTCGCAATCCTTAACATAGGCATCGAACCATGTTTCAACGATGATTATTACGTCATAACTACAAGATGCTACTGCTATACAAAAATCACGAATTTTACTCTTGATACCCCAGCATTGTGATAATAAATGTTTAGTTTTTTGATTTTTGAGAGTGAGAGTTAATTGCTGGAGTTTTCACAATTTTAGGAATACCACGAATATAACGAATCGTCAACTGCTCTTCATTTTATATCACTGCAAAATGTTAAATCAGCTTCTTTTCTTGCTTGAGGGGAACCAAAAGATTGTTATATAATGACATTCTTGGAACATCTCGATCTTTCATCAATTTCATTGTACATTTCCTCAACGTTAGATATTTTTGTTTCCTTTAACTCATTTAATTCAAGCTTTAGATTTTTACATTCCGATTCAACTGAGTCGATTCTCTTATGCAGATTGGAAATTTCATTATTAAAAAACGAAATGAACTCCTCTCTAAATAAGGATAATTGAGTAGTGATAGATTTGCGAATTGTTTTTTCAATTAGTGACTCAATATGAGAGCTGGTGGGTATATCTGGGTTTTCTGGACTATCATCTCCCGGGATATCACATTCTGAGCATACCCATCGGTCTCCATCGGTTTTTTTTTGCTTCACCCAAATTTATTTATTTGCGAATTAAGTTCGTGAAGACCTTTTACCTACATTTAACAGCGCGAATTCTAGAATAATCTTTCCGCAAGGGGTTTGTACAATGTTTTTTGTATCGAGCAAATATTCCGTTAATAAATATTAGCAATTATTTTACATTAATGTCAAATTTTAATATAAATAGCATGATACAAAGTGTAGAGTGCTATGAGTTGAAGTTTTCAGATGTAGTCATTTACATAATGGACAGATGGCACTATAAATTTTTTATAACTATGTGTAGATTTTTCAAGATTACTTCGTTTTCAATAACAAAAAACATAAAGAATAGTTATTCACGAACCAAGTTCGGGAAGAACTTTTTCCTACATGAGCTCATTTAATAGCTTTAATAGCCAGAATGTTAAAATAATTTTCCCACAAGAGGTTTGTGCAATATTTTTGTATTGAGCAAATATTCCTTTAATAAATATTAGCAACTAGTTTATATTAATGTCCAATTTTATATAGTTTATCTTGATAAAAATTGTATAGTGCTATGAACTGACATTTTAGTTGTAGTCATTAACCTAATGGATAAATGGTCTGCATATTTTAATAACTTTGTGTAGATTTTTCGAGTTTATTTCTTGTTTTCATTAGCATTGAGAAAATTTTTTGGTGTAAAAGAGAAGGATTTCTCCTTCTTAGCTGACCCTTCTGATTAAGGATTAGAGTAACAACTTTGATTTTAGTTTTTGGCGACATTTCGCATTGTGAACCAATTCTTCCTCTGGCTACTGTTTATTGGTAATATCAAAAACAAACAATTATGAAATCTTGAAATAGAATATTTATTCTAAAACACTCGCTTTTTAAAGGTTTTGCATGAGTTTTCATTCAACAACCAATAACAGAATGAATATTCTGTAATTATGCTCAACAAAATAATTAGACAGCCATGATTTTCTGTGTTGTCAGTGTCAAATGTAAGTGCAATGTTTTAGATGTTTTGAAGCAAAAATTTTATTCTGTTCTTTATTGACTAAAAATAAATATCCAAATTATTCAATCAGAGGGAAGTTTTCAACATTTTACGGAACATTGGGAAAATGGATGTTCGATCATCGATTTAGACAGACGATTTTTTTTACAAAATATAGATAGTTTGATTGAAATTGTCTCCTGAGTATAAATTTTTATATTTTTCTTAGGAATAGTCTTTGGTCTTTTGACAAAAAATGACAAAAAATTTGGTGTAGCTTTTTAACCATAATTCTATGTAAAACAATGCGTAGAACACTGTAGAACAAACCGTTTCTTCAGGTTTCTCAAAATAACTGCACTAACTACATTTTTCTCAGTAGCTTTTTTCCTCTAGAAGTTTAAATGTGCGTTATGACTTCACAGTAATAATTTAAGGAGTTTGATTGTATTTCTGTATTCTGCACTTTAATATTAATCTATTCACGAATTTTTATTCAAATCAAAAGCAAAAAAATTTTTTCCTGATTTTATACCCAAGACTATAGTCTTTGGTCTTTTGACGAAAAATGACAAAAAATTTGGTGTAGCTTTTTAACCATAATTCTATGTAAAACAATGCGTAGAACACTGTAGAACAAACCGTTTCTTCAGGTTTCTCAAAATAACTGCACTAACTACATTTTTCTCAGTAGCTTTTTTCCTCTAGAAGTTTAAATGTGCGTTATGACTTCACAGTAATAATTTAAGGAGTTTGATTGTATTTCTGTATTCTGCACTTTAATATTAATCTATTCACCAATTTTTATTCAAATCAAAAGACAAAAAATTTTTTCCTGATTTTATACCCAAGACTATAGTCTTTGGTCTTTTGACGAAAAATGACAAAAAATTTGGTGTAGCTTTTTAACCATAATTATATGTAAAACAATGCGTAGAACACTGTAGAAAAAAACCGTTTCTTCAGGTTTCTCAAAATAACTGCACTAACTACATTTTTCGCAGTAGCTTTTTTTCCTCTAGAAGTTTAACTGTGCGTTAATGACTTTACAGTAATAATTTAAAGAATTTGATTGTATTTCTGTATTCTGCACATTAAGATTAGTCTATTCACCAATTTTTATTCAAATCAAAGACAAAAAATTTTTTCCTGATTTTATACCCAAGACTATAGTCTTTGTTCTTTTGACGAAAAATGACAAAAATTTTGTGTAGTTTTTTAACCATAATTATATGTAAAACAATGCGTAGAACACTGTAAAACAAACCGTTTCTTCAGGTTTCTCAAAATAACTGCACTAACTACGTTTTTCGCAGTAGATTTTTTTCCCTAGAAGTTTAACTGTGCGTAATGACTTTACAGTAATAAATTAAAGAATCTGATTGTATTTCTGTATTCTGCACATTAAGATTAGTCTATTCACCAATTTTTATTCAAATCAAAAGACAAAAAATTTTTTCCTGATTTTATACCCAAGACTATAGTCTTTGTTCTTTTGACGAAAAATGTCAAAAATTTTGGTGTAGTTTTTTAACTTAATTCTATGTAAAACAATGCGTAGAACACTGTAAAATAAACCGTTTCTTCAGGTTTCTCAAAATAACTGCACTAACTACGTTTTTCGCAGTAGATTTTTTTCCCTAGAAGTTTAACTGTGCTTAATGACTTTACAGTAATAAATTAAAGAATCTGATTGTATTTCTGTATTCTGCACATTAAGATTAGTCTATTCACCAATTTTTATTCAAATCAAAAGACAAAAAATTTTTTCCTGATTTTATACCCAAGACTATAGTCTTTGTTCTTTTGACGAAAAATGTCAAAAATTTGTGTGTAGTTTTTTAACTTAATTCTATGTAAAACAATGCGTAGAACACTGTAAAATAAACCGTTTCTTCAGGTTTCTCAAAATAACTGCACTAACTACGTTTTTCGCAGTAGATTTTTTTCCTCTAGAAGTTTAACTGTGCTTAATGACTTTACAGTAATAAATTAAAGAATCTGATTGTATTTCTGTATTCTGCACATTAAGATTAGTCTATTCACCAATTTTTATTCAAATCAAAGACAAAAAATTTTTTCCTGATTTTATACCCAAGACTATAGTCTTTGTTCTTTTGACGAAAAATGTCAAAAATTTTGTGTAGTTTTTTAACTTAATTCTATGTAAAACAATGCGTAGAACACTGTAAAATAAACCGTTTCTTCGGGTTTCTCAAAATAACTGCACTAACTACGTTTTTCGCAGTAGATTTTTTTCCCTAGAAGTTTAACTGTGCTTAATGACTTTACAGTAATAAATTAAAGAATCTGATTGTATTTCTGTATTCTGCACATTAAGATTAGTCTATTCACCAATTTTTATTCAAATCAAAAGACAAAAAATTTTTTCCTGATTTTATACCCAAGACTATAGTCTTTGTTCTTTTGACGAAAAATGACAAAAATTTTGTGTAGTTTTTTAACTTAATTCTATGTAAAACAATGCGTAGAACACTGTAAAATAAACCGTTTCTTCGGGTTTCTCAAAATAACTGCACTAACTACGTTTTTCGCAGTAGATTTTTTCCCCTAGAAGTTTAACTGTGCGTTAATGACTTTACAGTAATAAATTAAAGAATCTGATTGTATTTCTGTATTCTGCACATTAAGATTAGTCTATTCACCAATTTTTATTCAAATCAAAGACAAAAATTTTTTTCCTGATTTTATACCCAAGACTATAGTCTTTGTTCTTTTGACGAAAAATGTCAAAAATTTGGTGTAGTTTTTTAACTTAATTCTATGTAAAACAATGCGTAGAACACTGTAAAATAAACCGTTTCTTCAGGTTTCTCAAAATAACTGCACTAACTACGTTTTTCGCAGTAGATTTTTTTTTCCTAGAAGTTTAACTGTGCTTAATGACTTTACAGTAATAAATTAAAGAATCTGATTGTATTTCTGTATTCTGCACATTAAGATTAGTCTATTCACCAATTTTTATTCAAATCAAAAGACAAAAAATTTTTTCCTGATTTTATACCCAAGACTATAGTCTTTGTTCTTTTGACGAAAAATGTCAAAAATTTTGTGTAGTTTTTTTAACTTAATTCTATGTAAAACAATGCGTAGAACACTGTAAAATAAACCGTTTCTTCGGGTTTCTCAAAATAACTGCACTAACTACGTTTTTCGCAGTAGATTTTTTCCCCCAGAAGTTTAACTGTGCTTAATGACTTTACAGTAATAAATTAAAGAATCTGATTGTATTTCTGTATTCTGCACATTAAGATTAGTCTATTCACCAATTTTTATTCAAATCAAAGACAAAAAATTTTTTTCCTGATTTTATACCCAAGACTATAGTCTTTGTTCTTTTGACGAAAAATGACAAAAATTTTGTGTAGTTTTTTAACTTAATTCTATGTAAAACAATGCGTAGAACACTGTAAAGTAAACCGTTTCTTCGGGTTTCTCAAAATAACTGCACTAACTACGTTTTTCGCAGTAGATTTTTTCCCCTAGAAGTTTAACTGTGCTTAATGACTTTACAGTAATAAATTAAAGAATCTGATTGTATTTCTGTATTCTGCACATTAAGATTAGTCTATTCACCAATTTTTATTCAAATCAAAGACAAAAAATTTTTTCCTGATTTTATACCCAAGACTATAGTCTTTGTTCTTTTGACGAAAAATGTCAAAAAATTTTGTGTAGTTTTTTAACTTAATTCTATGTAAAACAATGCGTAGAACACTGTAAAACAAACCGTTTCTTCGGGTTTCTCAAAATAACTGCACTAACTACGTTTTTCGCAGTAGATTTTTTCCCTAGAAGTTTAACTGTGCTTAATGACTTTACAGTAATAAATTAAAGAATCTGATTGTATTTCTGTATTCTGCACATTAAGATTAGTCTATTCACCAATTTTTATTCAAATCAAAGACAAAAATTTTTTTCCTGATTTTATACCCAAGACTATAGTCTTTGTTCTTTTGACGAAAAATGTCAAAAATTTGTGTGTAGTTTTTTTAACTTAATTCTATGTAAAACAATGCGTAGAACACTGTAAACTAAACCGTTTCTTCGGGTTTCTCAAAATAACTGCACTAACTACGTTTTTCGCAGTAGATTTTTTCCCTAGAAGTTTAACTGTGCTTAATGACTTTACAGTAATAAATTAAAGAATCTGATTGTATTTCTGTATTCTGCACATTAAGATTAGTCTATTCACCAATTTTTATTCAAATCAAAGACAAAAATTTTTTTCCTGATTTTATACCCAAGACTATAGTCTTTGTTCTTTTGACGAAAAATGACAAAAATTTGGTGTAGTTTTTAACCATAATTCTATGTAAAACAATGCGTAGAACACTGTAAAATAAACCGTTTCTTCGGGTTTCTCAAAATAACTGCACTAACTACGTTTTTCGCAGTAGATTTTTTTCCCTAGAAGTTTAACTGTGCTTAATGACTTCACAGTAATAAATTAAAGAATCTGATTGTATTTCTGTATTCTGCACATTAATATTAGTCTATTCACCAATTTTTATTCAAATCAAAAGACAAAAAATTTTTTTCCTGATTTTATACCCAAGACTATAGTCTTTGTTCTTTTGACGAAAAATGACAAAAAATTTTGTGTAGTTCTTTTAACTTAATTCTATGTAAAACAATGCGTAGAACACTGTAAAACAAACCGTTTCTTCGGGTTTCTCAAAATAACTGCACTAACTACGTTTTTCGCAGTAGATTTTTTTCCCTAGAAGTTTAACTGTGCTTAATGACTTTACAGTAATAAATTAAGGAATCTGATTGTATTTCTGTATTCTGCACCTTAATATTAGTCTATTCACCAATTTTTATTCAAATCAAAGACAAAAAATTTTTTTCCCGATTTTATACCCAAGACTATAGTCTTTGTTCTTTTGACGAAAAATGACAAAAATTTTGTGTAGTTTTTTAACTTAATTCTATGTAAAACAATGCGTAGAACACAGTAGAACACATCGTTTCTTCGGGTTTCTCAAAATAACTGCACTAACTACGTTTTTCGCAGTAGATTTTTTTCCCTAGAAGTTTAACTGTGCTTAATGACTTTACAGTAATAAATTAAGGAATCTGATTGTATTTCTGTATTCTGCACCTTAATATTAGTCTATTCACCAATTTTTATTCAAATCAAAGACAAAAAATTTTTTCCCGATTTTATACCCAAGACTATAGTCTTTGTTCTTTTGACGAAAAATGACAAAAATTTTGTGTAGTTCTTTTAACTTAATTCTATGTAAAACAATGCGTAGAACACTGTAAAACAAACCGTTTCTTCGGGTTTCTCAAAATAACTGCACTAACTACGTTTTTCGCAGTAGATTTTTTTCCCTAGAAGTTTAACTGTGCTTAATGACTTTACAGTAATAAATTAAGGAATCTGATTGTATTTCTGTATTCTGCACCTTAATATTAGTCTATTCACCAATTTTTATTCAAATCAAAGACAAAAAATTTTTTTCCTGATTTTATACCCAAGACTATAGTCTTTGTTCTTTTGACGAAAAATGACAAAAATTTTGTGTAGTTCTTTTAACTTAATTCTATGTAAAACAATGCGTAGAACACTGTAAAACAAACCGTTTCTTCGGGTTTCTCAAAATAACTGCACTAACTACATTTTTCGCAGTAGATTTTTTTCCCTAGAAGTTTAACTGTGCTTAATGACTTTACAGTAATAAATTAAGGAATCTGATTGTATTTCTGTATTCTGCACCTTAATATTAGTCTATTCACCAATTTTTATTCAAATCAAAGACAAAAAATTTTTTCCCGATTTTATACCCAAGACTATAGTCTTTGTTCTTTTGACGAAAAATGACAAAAATTTTGTGTAGTTTTTTTAACTTAATTCTATGTAAAACAATGCGTAGAACACTGTAAAACAAACCGTTTCTTCGGGTTTCTCAAAATAACTGCACTAACTACGTTTTTCGCAGTAGATTTTTTCCCTAGAAGTTTAACTGTGCGTTAATGACTTCACAGTAATAAATTAAGGAATCTGATTGTATTTCTGTATTCTGCACCTTAATATTAGTCTATTCACCAATTTTTATTCAAATCAAAGACAAAAAATTTTTTCCCGATTTTATACCCAAGACTATAGTCTTTGTTCTTTTGACGAAAAATGACAAAAATTTTGTGTAGTTCTTTTAACCTAATTCTATGTAAAACAATGCGTAGAACACTGTAAAACAAACCGTTTCTTCGGGTTTCTCAAAATAACTGCACTAACTACGTTTTTCGCAGTAGATTTTTTTCCCTAGAAGTTTAACTGTGCATAATGACTAATGACTTCACAATAATAAATTAAGGAATCTGATTGTATTTCTGTATTCTGCACCTTAATATTAGTCTATTCACCAATTTTTATTCAAATCAAAGACAAAAAATTTTTTCCTGATTTTATACCCAAGACTATAGTCTTTGTTCTTTTGACGAAAAATGACAAAAATTTTGTGTAGTTCTTTTAACTTAATTCTATGTAAAACAATGCGTAGAACACTGTAAAACAAACCGTTTCTTCGGGTTTCTCAAAATAACTGCACTAACTACGTTTTTCGCAGTAGATTTTTTTCCCTAGAAGTTTAACTGTGCGTTAATGACTTTACAGTAATAAATTAAGGAATCTGATTGTATTTCTGTATTCTGTACCTTAATATTAGTCTATTCACCAATTTTTATTCAAATCAAAGACAAAAAATTTTTTCCTGATTTTATACCCAAGACTATAGTCTTTGTTCTTTTGACGAAAAATGTCAAAAATTTTGTGTAGTTTTTTTAACTTAATTCTATGTAAAACAATGCGTAGAACACTGTAAAACAAACCGTTTCTTCGGGTTTCTCAAAATAACTGCACTAACTACGTTTTTCGCAGTAGATTTTTTCCCTAGAAGTTTAACTGTGCGTTAATGACTTCACAGTAATAAATTAAGGAATCTGATTGTATTTCTGTATTCTGCACATTAATATTAGTCTATTCACCAATTTTTATTCAAATCAAAGACAAAAAATTTTTTCCTGATTTTATACCCAAGACTATAGTCTTTGTTCTTTTGACGAAAAATGACAAAAATTTTGTGTAGTTTTTTAACTTAATTCTATGTAAAACAATGCGTAGAACACTGTAAAACAAACCGTTTCTTCGGGTTTCTCAAAATAACTGCACTAACTACGTTTTTCGCAGTAGATTTTTTCCCTAGAAGTTTAACTGTGCATAATGACTTCACAGTAATAAATTAAGGAATCTGATTGTATTTCTGTATTCTGCACCTTAATATTAGTCTATTCACCAATTTTTATTCAAATCAAAGACAAAAATTTTTTTCCTGATTTTATACCCAAGACTATAGTCTTTGTTCTTTTGACGAAAAATGACAAAAATTTTGTGTAGTTCTTTTAACTTAATTCTATGTAAAACAATGCGTAGAACACTGTAAAACAAATCGTTTCTTCGGGTTTCTCAAAATAACTGCACTAACTACGTTTTTCGCAGTAGATTTTTTCCCTAGAAGTTTAACTGTGCATAATGACTTCACAGTAATAAATTAAGGAATCTGATTGTATTTCTGTATTCTGCACCTTAATATTTTTTTTTTCCCCATTTTTTTTTAAAACCAAAAAAAAAAATTTTTTTCCGATTTTATACCCAAGACTATAGTCTTTGTTCTTTTGACGAAAAATGACAAAAAATTTTGTGTAGTTCTTTTAACTTAATTCTATGTAAAACAATGCGTAGAACACTGTAAAACAAACCGTTTCTTCGGGTTTCTCAAAATAACTGCACTAACTACGTTTTTCGCAGTAGATTTTTTTCCCTAGAAGTTTAACTGTGCTTAATGACTTCACAATAATAAATTAAAGAATCTGATTGTATTTCTGTATTCTGCACCTTAATATTAGTCTATTCACCAATTTTTATTCAAATCAAAGACAAAAAATTTTTTTCCTGATTTTATACCCAAGACTATAGTCTTTGTTCTTTTGACGAAAAATGTCAAAAATTTTGTGTAGTTTTTTTAACTTAATTCTATGTAAAACAATGCGTAGAACACTGTAAAACAAACCGTTTCTTCGGGTTTCTCAAAATAACTGCACTAACTACGTTTTTCGCAGTAGATTTTTTTCCCTAGAAGTTTAACTGTGCTTAATGACTTTACAGTAATAAATTAAAGAATCTGATTGTATTTCTGTATTCTGCACCTTAATATTAGTCTATTCACCAATTTTTATTCAAATCAAAGACAAAAATTTTTTTTCCTGATTTTATACCCAAGACTATAGTCTTTGTTCTTTTGACGAAAAATGTCAAAAATTTTGTGTAGTTTTTTAACTTAATTCTATGTAAAACAATGCGTAGAACACTGTAAAGTAAACCGTTTCTTCGGGTTTCTCAAAATAACTGCACTAACTACGTTTTCGCAGTAGATTTTTTTCCCTAGAAGTTTAACTGTGCTTAATGACTTTACAGTAATAAATTAAAGAATCTGATTGTATTTCTGTATTCTGCACCTTAATATTAGTCTATTCACCAATTTTTATTCAAATCAAAGACAAAAAATTTTTTTCCTGATTTTATACCCAAGACTATAGTCTTTGTTCTTTTGACGAAAAATGTCAAAAATTTTGTGTAGTTCTTTTAACTTAATTCTATGTAAAACAATGCGTAGAACACTGTAAAACAAACCGTTTCTTCGGGTTTCTCAAAATAACTGCACTAACTACGTTTTTCGCAGTAGATTTTTTTCCCTAGAAGTTTAACTGTGCTTAATGACTTTACAGTAATAAATTAAAGAATCTGATTGTATTTCTGTATTCTGCACATTAATATTAGTCTATTCACCAATTTTTATTCAAATCAAAGACAAAAAATTTTTTCCTGATTTTATACCCAAGACTATAGTCTTTGTTCTTTTGACGAAAAATGACAAAAATTTTGTGTAGTTCTTTTAACTTAATTCTATGTAAAACAATGCGTAGAACACTGTAAAACAAATCGTTTCTTCGGGTTTCTCAAAATAACTGCACTAACTACGTTTTTCGCAGTAGATTTTTTTCCCTAGAAGTTTAACTGTGCATAATGACTTTACAATAATAAATTAAGGAATCTGATTGTATTTCTGTATTCTGCACCTTAATATTAGTCTATTCACCAATTTTTATTCAAATCAAAGACAAAAAATTTTTTCCCCGATTTTATACCCAAGACTATAGTCTTTGTTCTTTTGACGAAAAATGACAAAAAATTTTGTGTAGTTCTTTTAACTTAATTCTATGTAAAACAATGCGTAGAACACTGTAAAACAAACCGTTTCTTCGGGTTTCTCAAAATAACTGCACTAACTACGTTTTTCGCAGTAGATTTTTTCCCTAGAAGTTTAACTGTGCATAATGACTTCACAATAATAAATTAAGGAATCTGATTGTATTTCTGTATTCTGCACCTTAATATTAGTCTATTCACCAATTTTCATTCAAATCAAAGACAAAAATTTTTTTCCCGATTTTATACCCAAGACTATAGTCTTTGTTCTTTTGACGAAAAATGACAAAAATTTTGTGTAGTTCTTTTAACTTAATTCTATGTAAAACAATGCGTAGAACACTGTAAAGCAAACCGTTTCTTCGGGTTTCTCAAAATAACTGCACTAACTACGTTTTTCGCAGTAGATTTTTTTCCCTAGAAGTTTAACTGTGCATAATGACTTCACAATAATAAATTAAGGAATCTGATTGTATTTCTGTATTCTGCACCTTAATATTAGTCTATTCACCAATTTTTTTTTAAAAAATAAAAAAAAAATTTTTCCCGATTTTAAACCAAAAACTATAGTCTTTGTTCCCGATTTTCCAGTACAAAAATGACAAAAATTGTGTGTAGTTTTTTATATTTAATTTTATGTAAAACAATGCGTAGAACACTGTAAGAACAAACCGTTTCTTTGGGTTTCTCAAAATAACTGCACTAACTACGTTTTTCGCAGTAGATTTTTTCCCTAGAAGTTTAACTGTGCGTAATGACTTCACAGTAATAAATTAAGGAATCTGATTGTATTTCTGTATTTTCTACCTTAATATTAGTCTATTCACCAATTTTTATTCAAATCAAAAATAACAAAAAAATTATTTCTCCCGATTTTATACCCAAGATCTTTGTTCTTTTGACAAAAATGACAAAAATTGTGGGTAGTTTTTAATCTTAATTTTATATAAAACAATGCGTAGAACATAAAAAAAAAAATTTTTTTTTGGTTTTTAAAAAAAAATTAAAAAAAATTTTTTTTTTTTTATTTTTTTTTTAAAAATTTTTTGAAAAATTTTTGTTTTTTTCATATTTTTCGTTTTTAGGTTTTTTTTGAATTATCAAACTTAAAGGAACATCTCGTTATTTTACCCGATGGATGAATTAAATCCTCTAAAACTTTGCTATACATGTCTGTTTATCAAAACTCAATCGTTGAGTTTGAAATTCGTTTTATCAAAAAATACACATTAACCCTCATTAAGAAATTAAGTAGGCGGAAAAAGGCGAACATCAAAAGTTTACTATTGTCATCATAACCCATGATATTTTTGATATCCCGCGATCCCTTTGAACGGTTTGAAAATTTTAAGGGTATTTAGAAAATATTCCAAAATATTTTTCATGTTTCTCTTTTGGGATAATTTTGGGCACAATTTCCTTATTAACTAAACAAGTGTTTCGAGAGCTATTTTCTTATATTCAGCAGAAGACCACTACTAAACATTTGGGCAAACCAGAAGAGCAATTGTCATTAGATTCAAAGAGCACATGGCTCATTTTAATTACAATAGACCCAAAAATCTAGTGTTGCCCATCATACGATAAATAATAAACATAGTATATATTGTAATAGCTTAGAATCAGTTAAACAAGAAGGATACTATAGGAAATTACTACTATAGAAAATTATTTACAAAGACAGATAAGTTAATAAATAATGACATGGGTCTAGCCACACCCACTTTCCCCAAACTTCAAAATTAATTTTTGTTTTTATTACTAAATATGTTTGTCTTGACAAGATAAACATCTTTTGTACACATCATTTTGACCTATGATCATAAGGTCAAAAGTTATAGGTCAAAGTTAATGCGTCTGTAGGACGCGCTTAAAGACTAGTTAAAAATATTTCTCTTGGTTTACCTAAAAAGCAATGTAAATTCCGCGCCATCTACTGAGCTAGAATCTCACTAATCGAACCTCCAATTTCGCCTTAAAGCAAATACAGGGTTCGTCAGTGAAGGGGAAAATTTAAAACTCCTGTATCTACATAAGTTTTCATTTTAACCTAAATGTTTTTACAGTTTTCTGTTCATTTAGACGCGCCATGTTATTTTTTAAAGTAACACTTGATAACTGAAGTGGGTTTTCAGCACTCCAATATCGACTATTCTGTTGACAGTCGATCTATCAATGTTTTCTAAGGTTCTAACACTTCTTGCTGGTCCTTTATGTTTTATATTTAATGTGGACCCAGTTTCTTCAAACTTTGCTACCCATAATTTTAATTCCATGAATAGACGGTACCCGCCCATGACGTGGTATATTAAACTGATTGCGAAATAACCTTTCACGGTTGTCGTGGAGTAACCATTTTTACAATTTAACACAGACAGCGCGATGAGAACCTAACTACTGTTCCATGTTTACTAAATGGCGTTAAATGACTGACAATTCACCATTAAATTCAGCACCCTCACCCAAACGTCAAATGAATAATAAAACTTTTAAATTTTCCGCTTCACTGACGAACCCTGTACAATCAATAGAGTTTGCGCTAGAGACTCATCTAGTAGTAAGTTTACAAACGTTTTCCTGCCATTTGAAGAAATCTGTAAATTATTTCGATGTCGACTTGAATACTAATTACTAATTTCGTTGAATATTAATTGCATTTTATAAACTTCTCATTATCATTAGGTGGTACTACGTGAATAACTCTGTTGGTATATACGTTACGGTATTTTGATAAAGGTTTTGTTTGTGTAGGATTTTGATTTTGTGGTTAATTTTCTTTTTAAAATTAAAATACAAATTGTATTCGTTTATTAGAATTTTGTAGCCAGTTATTTCAAGTAAGTGCTAATCACTAGTTTATGATACTTTAACAACATGATCCAGTGAATACTGTTCTAAAATATATTCTACTTTCGATGAACCTTAGGGGCTTTGCTTGCTTCATGATAATTTTTTTATGTTGAATGTGAAACGGAATGATGTTAACTGCACACATTATAGGTAATTTAATTTAATCATGTGTGTTTGACATAGAAAGCATGTACATTAAAGTAAAAATTACCACCTATTACAATATAGTCTAAGAGTTTGATTAGTTTGACTTCTTCATTGTGTGCTTTAAACTGATTAACCTCATGTTTATTGAGACATTTAAAAAAATTCTGGTACTCAATTCAATTCAATTTAATTTATTTGTCTTATATTACATTAACAAATGATTTTCCTTACAAAGTTACAATTCTTAAAATAACAAAACCAAACAGAAAAACAAAAAAAATAACTTTCCTTAATTATTTTCTTCATTCTATTCTTATTATATCCCTTTCTCTTTTTTATCCATTTTCTTTTTTTATCACATTCTTCATCCATTCAACACCCACCCCCACCCCCTTCTCTCACAGTAACACTCTTCTCTCTCTTTCCACCGCTCTTATTTCACTGCAGTCTTTCAAATGTTTTACACCCATCCCTACACATTCTACACCTATGTTCGTCCTTCCACCAGTACTTATTTTCGTTTTCCTCATTTCCAAATCTAAATCTTGCGATTAATCTCTTATCTATCAATCCCATTTTTTCGGTTATTTATTTTATTTATTTATTTTAAATTTTATTCTGTGTCTGTCAATACAGAGTTGAATCATAAGAATAATAATAATTTATACTTCACAATTCATTACTAAATTAAACAAAATTTTTGACTTACACCGTTGTATACATACATGTACACACATGCATATATAATATAATCATAATAAAAAGAAATTAAAGAAATTTAAGAAATTAAATTAAATTAAATTATCAAATGATAATGGGGAATCGGTTAAAAATTCATCAACTGTATAATACGCCTGTGCTAGCAAATGTTTTTTAAGAACTTTTCTGAAACGGTTGAATTCTAGGAGTCTGATAGATTTAGGAATTTTATTAAATAACACTTTTCCTGTATAAATAAAAGAATTTTTTATAAGTGCCGAATGAGGGATGGGCAGTTTAATATATGAAGGGTTCCTAATGTTGTAATGTGATTCTTTTACATCATCTGCTGTTATCGCTAACTTTATAATGCTTAATACCTCTAGTATGTAAATGCAGCTTAATGTCAATATTTGAAATGTTATAAACAAAATTCTGCACGATTCCCATGGTGCGGACTCATTTAAAATTCTAATTGCTCGTTTTTGACATTTAAATATGCTACTAAAAGACGTTTTACTGCAGTTACCCCAGAATCAATTCTATACTTTATAACTGAATGAAATAAAGCATGATAACAATTGAGGGCACATGATAAACCAATATCCCTTCTGACTGTTCTTAATGCGTAACATGCAGATGCTAATTTTGATGACAATATTTCTGTGTGTTTATTCCAATTTAAATTCGAGTCAATACTGATTCCAAGAAACTTTTGGTTAAGAACCATCGGTATGCTATTGTTATTTACATTGATATTCAAGATATGTTGATTTTGTAAAACATACAGTTGGTTTTTTTATGTTAATATTTAAGTAATTTGAGTTAAACCACCCGAAATTATGTTAAATTCACTAGCAATCAAATTATTTAGTTGTACTTCATTATTAGCCACCCATGTAATAGCAGTGTCATCAGCAAACAGATTAAAGTGAGCAGAAACCGGGAGGAAAAATATATCGTTTATGTAGAGAAGAAAAAGAACACGACCCAAAACAGAGCCCTGTGGCACCCCATGTAACACAACCTTTTTGAAGAACAAGAGTTTGGCACATACACGTATTGTTCTCTTTGAGTTAAGTAGGTTCGTAACCAGTTATTAATTGTACCACGGAATCCATACAAATTTAGTTTTTCGAGAAGTACTTCATGATTGACGCAGTCAAATGCTTTTTCAAGATTACAGAAGATTGTAGCACAGCATTTATATTCATTTAGATTAAAGTAGACAAAGTTAAGAAAGTCATATATTGCGTTGTTCGTATTGCGTCCACCGCGAAATCCATATTGTTGATCAGCTAATATATGATGCTTGTTTAAAAACTTTAACATACGTCCCTTTATTAGAGTTTCAAAAATTTTAGAAAGACTACTTAACTGAGAAATAGGTCTGAAATTTGTTGGATCTTGAGTATCACCACCTTTGTATAATGGGATAACCTTTGATATTTTTAAAGTATCTGGAAATATGCCCTCCATAAACGAGTCGTTTATTAATTGACATAGTACGTGTAGAATTTTATTATCTAACAGTTTAAAAATTTGATATTAAATTCATCATAACCAGCCGTCTGTACATTTTTAATACTGTTTATTACTCGTTTAATTTCAGCTACATCCGTTGGTTCTATAAAAAAAGATTGGTCTAAAACCCTATTACTCGTTTTGATTAATTCCCCCGGTTTAATTCTTGGTTTAATACTTTTGACAATATTGTCAGTTACGGATAGAAAATAATTGTTAAATATCTCAGAAACAACTTCAGGATTATCAATCACAATATGTTCGTCAATTTTTATTGTATAATTAATATTTTGCAATTTCTTCCTACCCGTTATTTCATTGACAACCTTCCATATCTCTTTTTGGCTGTTATCTGACTGACTTATCCGATTCGTGTAGAATAACTTTTTTGCTAATGTTACAGTTTTATGTAAAATTGATTTGTAATTAGTGTAATATTGCCCAATGAAATTTAGACCCGTTGATTTATACAGGTAGAATAAATATCGTTTGTTAGCACTAGATATTTTTATTCCTTTAGTTATCCAGTTTTTATTTTTGTAATGTTTCAATTTCTGTGTCGGAAAATATGAGTTTAATAAGTTATTAAGCTTACTTGAGAAAATATTAAATTTATCTGGATTCAGTGTGGTGTATAACTCATCCCAATAATTTGTTAGTGTTGATTGTGCTTTATTGAATTTTATAATACGTTGTTTAGAAAATAATCGTAAATTGTAGTCTGTTTACATAAACTGGGTATTTTATTGAGTTTGAGAGTACTTTTAATAAGTTCGTGATCGCTAATATTAGTGTTTATATTTACTACATTAATATCATTATTACCGAGATTACTGCAAATGTAATCAATTATAGTGGCACTGCTATTAGTGATGCGTGTAAAATTTTTGACGTGCATTTTTAAATTATGTGAATTTAGTACCTGAATTAAATCTTTAGTCATTCTCTTATCAGAGTCATTATAGTCGATATTTAAGTCACCTGTCAAAACAATTTTTGATTTATAAGGTATGGAGTTTAATAACTGTTCTAATTTCTCAAAGAATGCCAGGCTATCACCTGAAGGAGGACGATAACAACAAATGACGAATAAGTGCTTTGTAGGTATGTTAATTATTGTGAATTCAAAGTGACCTTCCAGTACTAGTTTGTCAAACTTCAGAGGTTTAATACAATTAATATTATCTTTTACAAGAATTAAAGATCCCCCATGCAGTTTTATCTTACGTGTAAAAATTGATGCCGTGTAGTAACCAGGAAAATATACAGTTTCATGAGATTTTAACCAGTGTTCCGTTATGCAGAATATATCCGGATACCCAATATCATCTAAAAGCAATAATAAATCATCAATTTTATTTTTGAACATTTAAAAGATATAAACTAAAATATAATTGTTGTGGAGGTTCCGTATTAACATACGTTGTTCTTCTACTCCCAATCTCCTAAGTAAACAATGCTGAAGGGTTTGTGTTACGCTTTGATGTGCGTGTAGGTTGAACTCTTAAAGCAGCTGAAGTTTGGTTACTAGCAAATAGGTCTATAGCTATTCCAATTTGGTCTATATCTTGAATACCGTATTTCTTATCATTTAGTATTATCTTGTTGAAGCGCAAATGTGTTTTCATTCCGATGCTCTTAGCTCTTACCAGATGTGGTTTTAGCAAAGCTCTTTGGTTCAGTACTTCTTTGGAAAAATTTTCTGAGATACTGATATTTGAACCAGATAATTTAAAAGCGTTTCCAATAACTTCTTCCCGATATTTAAAGTTATTAAATTTAACGATAATTGGTCTATTTACTGCTTCTTTAAAAAAACAAGTCTATGAGCTCGTTCGACCTTATAGTCCTCGATATTAATATTTAATTTGTCACGTATAATGTTAATAACTTTTTTCAGATTGCGTCCATGATTCATTTAGCGAGTCAGGAATACCATAGAAAACTAAATTGTTTCTGCGACTTTGGTTTTCATAGTAATCAATTAGTTGTTCTTGTTTAATTAACTTATCTTTAATAACTTTATTTTCATCCTTTAACAGTTGTATTTCATTTTCATAATTGTATATCTGTATTTGTTTGAGTCACCGTTTGTAGAATTATATTAATCTTATCCTCCAAAGATAAATTTGTGTTTGACATTGAAGAAATATTCTTTATACTTTCAATTGTACTTTCCATTATTCACCAACGTCAGATAGATTCACTTATTAAAATAACACAAAAGATTATAACACTAATTAAATTATTTCACTTAACCACAATTTATTTTCTGATTATAGAAGTATAAATTTTAAGATTAAATTCGATCTATTAATGATAGTATTTAGCGTATTAAACGGAGCACTACCAAACGTGTAGGTCATGTAGGCATTCAATTCGGTTATGTACTTTGGTTTTCCTTCTGTTATTAACTGTTCATACTTCGTATTATATTTCCCTTCTCTAATTTTCGCTCTTCTTTCCTGTGCATGTGTATCCATATCTCTCCGTACTAATTCTTCTTCCGTACTTCTTCCTCCATCTCTTATCTTATTTATTTCCTCTCTTGCATATCTTCTTATTTCATAACATCTTTTTCTCCCATCTTCACCAAATTTTATTGTTTGCGCCTCTATCTCCTTCTAACACTCATACAATATCTTATTTTCTCTTTGCTTCCCATCTTTTTCATACCTTATAGCCCTTTTTCCTGTCTGTATCCTTATTTTTTTTAGTTTCAGTTCCTCTTCTACTACATAACTTGGTGTTTCCTTCTCTAAACGTAGTGTCCACTTCCAATACTTTTGTTGTATTTTCTTTAGTTTCTCCCACTTTACTTTCCTTGTCTATCAATCTTCGTTTTCCTCATTCTACCCACATTTTCAAGAATCCTATTTTCACATTTTTTCTTCCCTTTATATACTTTTTGCCTCGTCCCTTATCTTCGTTTTTATATCTCTTTTCTTTTGCGTCATATCATCGTCAATATAGATTTTTGTATATCGCAGCTTCTTTTTATTTCGTAGTATTTCTAATTTTTTTTCTACACTTCCTACTTTTATCAATATTATTCCCTTCTTTATCTCTGCAGTTTCTTCCACATTTCCTGAACTTAAATTTTGGGTCGGTACGACAAGACTTGGGTATATTGTTTACTTTGAACCTTATCAAGGATTAAGTACTAAATTACAGGATCGCTAGAAAGATTTGGGGTTAGGTGCTGCAGTAGTACTTCAGTATGCTGATACATTAGAGACCACAAGATTCAAAAATTTTCATTTATATTTTGACAACTTTTTTACGTCGTTGTCTCTATTCAAGGATATAACGCTCAGGAATACAAAAGCAACCGGTACGATACGTAATAACCGAGTATCTCAGTGTTCTTTAGTTGCTCAAAAAGTACTGAAGAAACAAGAAAGAGAAACTTTTGATTATCTACTGGCCGATAAGGAGATCATTGTATGCAAATTTAGACCTGAGTATAATTGTGCTTTGGATTTAGCTTCTGTCACCGATTACATTATTTCGAGTTTAGACTCAAGCTCTAATACGGCTCTAATACTTCTAGATTTCTCAAAGGCGTTCGACACTATCAACCATGATTTATTATTATCGGTCATTCAGTTTATTGGGTTTGACTCATCTTGCATAAAGTTTTTAGACTATTTTTAAATAATAGGACTCAGTTTATTAGAATTAATGACAAATTATCGAAACCAGCATCAGTAGTATGTGGTGTACCACAAGGATTGGTGCTGGGACCTTTTATACTCTATTTATACTTGTAATATTTTCAATGCTTAAATTCATGCAAATATCATCTGTATGCTGACGATTCACAATTATATTACTCATTCAAAACTTGGGATATACTAGCAGCTGAAAAGTGTATTAATAATGATCTTTCAAACCTTTTACGTGTAACTGCTGATCACTGCCTGACTATAAATCCTAACAAATCATTCATACCTTAATTTTGAAATAAAACGGAGAGAACATTATTAGAGTTCAATATTAATGTTTCCCTAAATGACAATTTCCTTATCTTTAAGCAAGAAGCGAAAAGTTTAGGTTTGGTATTGAATGTGGATCTCAGGTTTAAGAGTCATGTTTCTGCTACAATAAGAAAGGCATACTCGTCTCTTCGATCTATCTATCCGTTTCGACAATCACTTTCTTTGTATGTCAGAAGACTCCTGTCTGATTCATTAGTTTTAAGTCACTTCAATTTCTGTGACATTGTATATGGAACTTGTTTGGATCACCAGAAAGTCCAAAAATTCAAAAAGTACAAAAGTACGATTTATCTATGGAATTGGACGTCGTCAACATATTACTCCAGCTCTGAGAACTGCGCGTTGGTTGACTATGAGTTTTAGGAGGTTCTAACATCTCAGCTCGTTTGTTTTAGATTAATTGCATATAAAACCCTACCTTACTTGTTCGAAAGTATCTCGTTCCGTACTGATATTCATCATTTAAATCTTCGTCATTGGGGCCTGATTTCTATTCCGCGACATACTAAGGCATTATTTAGACGTTCATTCTCATTTAATGTCGCTTCGATATATAATGCAATGAACAATGATTTGAAAACTCTGTTGCCCAATAGATTTAATAAGCACCTAAAAAAACGACTGGCATGATTTGCACCTGCACAATTATTACTTGCCTTTCGCAATTTTTTTTTCTTTTCTACGAACTGTACTACTTTGTTTATAAATTAAGTATATCTACATATTTTTCTTGTTTTATATATTTTTTTGTAATTATTAATGTAACGAAACAAGATGCTTTGTCCCTTGTATGTCGAGACCTGGATGAAAATCATTGCTCTTGCTACGGCAGGTGACCTGACCTGGTACTCTTTGACAGGTATCGTTTTATTGGACTATTCTGTATCACAATATATTTGTCTGTCAATAAACTAAACTAAACTAAATGGCATGATAATAATGTCATGGCTATTGCATCGAATGCTCTGTCAGTTTTTCCCGTGAATAAGGCAAACGATTCTCATATACTCACAAGAAATATATTTACATAGATCAACCAAATTTAATCAAGTCGTGTAATGAGAACATGGGAGGGGTAGACCGTAGTGACCAAAACATAGGGCAGTATCGTATCAGTATACGTGAAAAAAATGGTATTATCCATTGATCTGCCACTGTGTTGATATTGCCGTACAAAATGCATGGCACCTCCACAAACTTGAAGGAGGACGATTGGACCAACTAGCATTCAGAAGATCTATAACTATCGAACTTTGGAAACACACAGACGTATAACAAAAAGAGGGCCGTCAAAACCATCACAAAACCTTCACGCGTATTCTTGATATGACCGCTTGGATCATGTAATTGTATACCAAGGACAACAAACCAGGTGCGCTTCTTTATTTCTTGTTTATTTCCGTTTACTTCCAACCTTTTACCACTAAATTCTTCCTCCTCTTTTCTTTCTTCATATTTTCCACTTTTCTTTCTAAGTTTTCAACTTTTTTCTCTAGTTTCTTGCACTTATTTTCCCATTTTCATTCATCATCTTTATTTCCGCTCTTAACTCTTTTATATCCTCGTTCGTCCTTTCTTGGTTTGTTTTTATTGACTTAATTTTTTAGCATCTCTAAACGTAAATCTCGTACATTTCCTCTTCTTCTTGCCTTCTTGCCGACATTTTCCTGTTTGACTTCTGCGTCTGTTTAATCTCGCACTTATTTCTTTAATTTACTAATTAATTATATACACGCAATCACAATTATTATCTACGTTTTGTTCTCAGTGCTTGTCTTTTATTTCCTATCTCTAGCCTGCACTTGTATCCTTATCTAGTCGGAAACTCCGGCTTCACTTTCACGTCCTTATCTTCCTATCCCGTAACTCGGTTTTAATATTGAATTCTATAATGTTTATTTACAATAACTAACTTAAATTTTATTCTAAAAGCGTATTTACAAAAACTAAAACCGCCCATTATCTTTCACTAATTATAGTTTATTTACTGAAAATGTAACATAAGAGATTAAGTCGTAAAATAAAATCAACTTAGAAGGCGACCGATAGTTGTATTCAATATGCACCTGAAATGCAAAATAAAAACCAGTTCTATACGGGCGAAAGTTGGTTAAAACAAACCTTATGGAAATTTGACAACAATTGAACAATAAGTTTCAACTGCCAGCGGTTCTCAATATTTTTAGTATTTTATTTGTTACAAACAAAATTTGATTTATTAAAAGTCATAATGCATCCACCAATAAATAGATAAATTTTACCGTAAGTAAAGGATAATACAAAAAATACACAATAAGATTTCAAAGCATATTTTTAATATGTCATTAGGAACAAATATAATTAATTATAGCTACACTTTGATACTATTTAGAGATCGTTGTCACTATCACTAAAAGTAAGTGATCGTCTTCTAAGTCACTATCCGTATTTACAGTAAAATCAAAGGTCGCACATCGTCTATAATTTGTTCACACTTGTAGGTGTCTTCGATTATTTCTTCTGTGTGAGTTACACAGCGATTCCACACGTCTGGAGTTATTTTAGTTAATGCGTCGTTCCAAGTTTTAAGCACGTCTTCTTCTTTTCCTGAAGTAGCGCCATATGTCGTCGTAAAACTTCTTCGCAATTCCCCACACCAATTCAATGGGATTGAAATGGCAATGATATGGCGGCAGATGCAGAACTTCGTGGCCGTACTTTAATGCCATTTCATCGACAACATATTTATTTACGGAACCTCGATGGTTTTCGTGCGTAACACCTCAGCCTTGAACATCATAGTATCAAATTGTATGTTTTTACTTTTTAATCACGCTCTAATATCGTCTTTGGTTAAAGAAGCTGTCGGACGCTTTTCACTTTTGCGTGTGTGGTAAGATGCGTTCTATTCTTCCACTCAATCCACTTATTCCCACTTACGTTTTCAACTTTACGACGATTTTACGTCCTTTTCTTTCACTGATAACAGCCGAAATACTGAAATAGTGCAATAGGGCACTACTGTTCATTCTGCAATACTGTACAAATCACGTAGCGAGCGTTCATATTATCAGTTTCTTTTGTATGTTAGATTATTGTATAATCTCGGATTCTGTACTTTATTGTTATCTATATTATTTCCATACGGATGTAACTGACATAAGTTTGTTGTGAACGTTATTTAGAATCCTCGGTTTTATGTCTTACCAAAGTTTGTTATTAATTTGAGATGTTAAAACTTAAGTAGGCAATTTTGGAGCAGTATTATTTTAGAATTTCTGTGTCAGTGTTTTAAAATCTTATGATAATTTTTCACAAATTCAAATAGTTAGTTTTGAATTTGCAGTGTTTTTATTATATTGATCAAACTTAATTTGAATTAACTAATTAATATGTCTTGCTGAATTACTAATTGGTATATTGTTTTAGTAGGGGAAGTTACCATCATTTGGGTTTGAATGAGAATGACATTAAAAGAGAATTAAAACCAACCAGAACAGACTGAAGATCTAAAAACTCAGGTCAATCAGGTAACACCTATTTTCCTTATCTAAATTTGTAATTGTAATGTTAATAGTTCATTGAAGGTCATATAATTGCATTTTAAAAATTTGACAACTTGAGAGCAATACGTAAGTGCGCCATTGCTAAACCATAAGTAAGAATTTTAATGCGTCGAATGATCTTAAAGTATCTTTTAAATTGCCTCAAATTTTTAAGTTATCACCAATGTTTTGATTTGGATTGGTTGATATAAGAAGGATTTTGTTGTGGTTGTGGTAGAATTTTGATTTCGTGTTTATTTTTATTAAAATGTTTGCCGTAAAGAAGCGTAAATCTGTATTCTATTTTAAAATACCTAGTTTATTACCGTAAGGCGTGATAGTAATGTTATATTAAAAGCCCATACAACAGTTTGTAAAATTTGCAGTTTATTTTTTAGTTCAACGGTTAGAAATTGTAGTATACAATTACTTTAGAGGAAATAATAAACAAAATAGACATTACTGGATAAAGAAAATTTTTCAGTCAGAAGCCATATTAAAATCATCTTGAATGTCCCAAGACGATTTTTAAATTTTACTTGATTTTGTTGGACTTAAAGTGAAGAGAAAGGGACACAAATTTCAGAAAAACAATGTCAGTCAAAGTAAAACAAGCTTTCAGTGTACGATTGATGCCTGTTGGCCACAGGAGACTCTCATTCCAGTTTGTAATATCTGTTTAAAATCTCTAGACAAGCAATTTCACGAATATTGCCAGAAGTTTGCCGATGCATCAAAAATAATTTGGTTGAACTATAGCTCTTGTTCGTTCTGCAAACTTTTTAACCAAATGAAGCTGTTAGGTTTTATTTTGTGAATCAATGCGCTTATTAGAAAAAATCTGGTTGTGATTATTTTACCACGGCAATGTTAGAATGCAGATTCTCAACAGATGTTGCTGAAATTGCAGGCGTTGAAAATGTATCTATACATTATAAATAGCAAAAATATGAAGTCATAAATAATAAATCGTTTTCAAGGAAATTCAAGTCACTTTTTTCAAAATAGAATCAATAAACCTGCAAACTAGTGAATGATAATTGTAAGAAATGGTGGAGATTAATATCTTTGATTAATAAAACTATACTTTTTTAACTTTAACCTGTTACACGTATTTTTGAATCAGATATCAATTTCTTTTATTAAACAATTAATAATTCTTTACGAATCATTAATACAAATAGTTTTAGTATGAACAAAAGCATGGTGGTGGATTGGAGGTCGCGCGTTTACTTTTAAACTGGATGGTCTGAGGTGGTATTCAATATGATAAGAAGCTTGAATTCGCATTCAAAACAGAGTGAAGATCCGTAACAGAATCAGAAGTGTTAGTTCTGAGTTTAGGTAAGTTTTATTTTAAACTGACTAGAAATAAATTAAACCTGATATTAGTATTAAATTTTTATTAAAATTAGAGACAATTGGTTTGTGATTAATAATATAAATTGTTTTAATGATTGTAATATTTTGAGCTTTGTTATATCCAATACTAATCAATTTTTCAAAATCTCAAAAGTTGATTCTAAATTGGTTATTGTAAGTTGCCTGCATTTTATTTAAATTTCACAATTTTTGTGATATAAATGTTACCAATGGAGTTGATGCTAAGGAGCCATCTGGTAGTAAATTTTTTAATATTGTTTACTGATTGAAGAAAACTAGATGGCGGCTACCTCTGATACTTTTTTAGATACTAATTGCAGTTTCTGAAATGTTTTTTTATGAATTCGCTATTAGATGGCGCTAGTACTAAAACTTAACTTACAAAATTGTTTTAATACTCCTGAAAGTTATAAAAGTTGTCGTGTAGTAGATTTCCTGGATTTTTAAGTTCAGATAGGCTGTCTCTTTTTTAGATACAGTTCCACCTGATTTGGTTTTAGTTTGATTTTACCTAGCAAGTAGCAGTTGGTTTTTAAATCCCTCAGCAACACACCTTCCGCTTATTGTACCACAGAAAAATAAACAAACTCAGAAACTTCACTCCCGGGATTTTTGGGATTTCATGAAACTCACGCATCTTATTTTTTTTTTTAAAATTTTTTATTTTTTTTAATTTTTTTATTTTTAAAAATTTTTTTTTTTTTTTTTAGAAATTTTTTTTAATTTTTTTAATTTAAAGGAAAAATTTTTTTTTTTTTTTTTTTTTTTTTTTTTTTTTTTTGTTTAATTTTATTTATTAAATAAATTTTTTAATTAATTATTTTTTTTTTTTTTTTTTTTTTTTTTTTTTTTTTTTTTTTTTTTTTTTTTTTATTTTTTTAATTAAAAAATTTTTTTTTTTTTTTTTTTTAGTATTTATTAAAAAATTAATTTTTTTTTAAATATATTTTTTTTTTTTTTTTTTTTTTTTTTTTTTTTTTTTTAATTTTTATATAGTTTTTAAAAAAAAAATTTAAAAAAAAACAAAAAAAGTTTTAAAGTTTTTTTTTTTTTTTTTCCTTTTTATTTTAAAACTTGTCAAAGTTTTCTAGACGAAAAAGTATAATTAATACAACTTTCTAGTATAGTCGATTGTGGCGGAGAAATCCAATATCTGAAAAAAATTGTACGCACTTCTAAGTGTAATTATAATGTTCAATTGATTTTAATACTTGTTAGTGTTTAAAACAATACATCAATGTATTACAAACATTGAAACGACAAACACGTCATATTCTTTAATTACTTATTACAAATTGTTTCCTATCAAACATCAAAGTGTCGATGGTCGAGTGAAGTTTCTGAATACGTTTATTTTTCTGTGATTGTATTGTCTGCATTCTGTAATTTTCATTTGGATTAGAATAGGTCATTTCATTTTATGAGAGTAGTGTATTTCTGAAGGGGCACCAATGCCTGAAAATGTTAACCGTCTATCTTCTAAGGCCTTACAGTCAAAAATTAGATGAGAAAATGTTTCCTCTTTCTCGCAGCGTAGTCTATGTGTTGGATCTCATTGTGTGATATCCATCTGTTGTAGGTGATTTTTAGTGAGCATTGTCTAATGATTTGATCTGTTTAATTATGAATAAGTCTTAATAGGTTTCTGTTTATTGATATGAAGTTTAACTTTGTGATGTCTTTGTTTCCTCTCCCAGTAGACTTGGTGTTTGTTTGCAATCCAGTCAGCTCATCCCAGAATGCAATCTCAGATCATTTTTGATGTATTTTAAGTCGACCAAAGTTTTACTTAGTTATTTCAAAAACACCTTCATATTTCTAACAAATTATTGAACTGAACGGAACTATTTTGAGAAGACATGGAAAGTGCTTATATTTTAATTGATGCAGAATAACAATGCACACAAAAAGATACGTTAGTTTATATATTTAATTTTTGGAAATAATTGTGCATGCCTGATAAAGGGTGATGGCATCTAATAGGACGGATCTTATGGATGCTATAAAGTCAAAAAAAGTTGGCGCTTTTGTTTGCTAAAGGACTTACGAGTCTATCATCGTATATATTAAAATCTGTCAGGTGGCGCCGCCCTGGTGGGTGTCCGTCCGTGCGCACGGTTCTCGACTCGAGTTTGTTTTGTTTCATTACTGTAACGCACAGCTTCAACTCATATGCTTATCGCATTGTCAATTTATTGTAACTCTTTCTGCAGGCGTGCGTAGCATGCTGGCTCCTCTAGTTTCAAATTAAATACCTGACAATTTTCCGTGGAATAAGCATTATATTTTAGTTCATTGGTTTAATCACAATCAACAATGAAAAATTGATATTTTACCAATTTGGTATTTCCGTAAAAAAAAATTAAGTATTACTACTCACTTTCAACCTTGGTTAGTTTAGTTTTACTTGTCTTTTCTACTGCTTGTTTGGATAAGTTTTACAAGTGCAGGAAAATACTATTTAGAAGACAATACCTGATACCAATGGTTATTCATCTTTAATTACCTACCTTAATAAAACGAATGCATGTATCATCTTTGTTATAACGTATTTTAATAATAATAATAATAATTTTTATTTAATTTATTTTTTTTTATTTTTAATACTTTGAGCATTTGAAGGAATTACTGAATTTTTTGGCAACAGACTGGAAGTCTTATACCTTATTTTTTATTTATAAATTTCTAGTTGTTTCTTGTTGTTCAGCCTAGAATACTTATTTTTTTAAACAAACTGTTAAGCCACAAATCGGATTTAACAAATTTGCAACGAACGAAAGTGCCAGCTAGCTATGCGGTAAGGGTGAGTTAGATTGTCTCTTACTCACCTTACAGAAGGCTAAAAGGTCCTCAAGTCACAGTCGGGTTTGTCAGGCGCCACCTAATCTTTGCAGTACTTAAATCAAATGCTTACCAAAGAAAGGGAGAAACGTAAACACTTGAAATAAGAGAATAAAATCATTACGACCGGTATTCTATTAAACTATAATTCTACATCTTTGCCTTTCGGCGCTTAACTAACTACAAGAAAAAAATAACAAACATGTAAGACGGCCAAACTACCCCGGTACCGGGCGCGACGGAAGGGTTCTTTGTTCACCGCGTACCTAACTCTAATACACAAGGGGTTCGATCAACCTAAAAGCTAATCTTTATCCTAGACGGTACCAATTTAAACTCAAATACGCGTACTCCCAACGATAGTCACTAATTCACAAAAGTTTCTGAAGAATATGGAAGGGTACTTACAGTTGAGGATTGTTTCCTTTCTTCTAATCCATAAACAGCGTAATTTTTTCTTCCAATACGGGAGCAATCCACAGGAACAATGTAATTGTTAATCCGAAGTTCGATCACAATGCAATTACTAATGCATTCTTAAGATTTTCGTGTGCTCAGAGATCGTTCATAACCCGCGTTGCGGCTATTTCGATTGTTTTTTATCAAATCGAACGGAATTCTCTTAATAGCGGCGAAATGAAAGTTTATTTACGTGCACTAAACTCTTATTTTAGGTTCACGCACATGATTTACGACACTTGAGTTCTGACGCGATTGTTAAGATTTATTAACATTAATTCGCTATGTCGTTGCGTAACTAATTAACAACCAACCATCTTATCGGTTCGGAGTCTGCCTCAAGAACTGCCTATAAACTAACATTCTACAAGAAAGCGTCACCCTCTCATTGGTTTTTCCACACCACCAACGTTACAAAAATTTACTGCGCTACACTTTTCTTAGAATTAACAAACGAAACCGCTTACCTAGAATCTTTGACCGTGGGCGCAAAGCCGTGTGTTATTTCTCTTTTAAACAAACATATCTTAACTTAACTGATAACGCCGGCACACCGACCGTAATTCGTAGAACCAATAACAAAGACACCATTGATCCAACAAAACTACACGCGAAACGCGAAATACAATTCAAGAAATTGACTGGTGAGAACTATGAAATCGGCATTTGCCACAACAACCTAATTGCTCAAACGTGACGATAACATCCTTTATAAATCTGAATTAAGAAAAATACCAAATTACTGAAAACAATATTCCAACACATTTGACCCTAAACACACGTGTAATTCAATGTAAATGAAATTCGTTATAACTATAGTCTTATTCAATTCAAAGAGCATAACCGGACCAAAATCATCTGCGCTTACAAAAAAAACGATTTTTCACCAAAAAGAGGTGACAAAACTCTGTTTTTTAATTTTATTATTTTTTGTTTTATATTCTCACTTTCATATGAAAACACAGAAAAAATAATGCTACGAATTGGGAACTTTGGTAAAATGTTGTTCCAAAGTTTAATAGAAAGCGGTGGCACTTTGTCAAATCACACCAGCTGTTGTTCTTTTGTTTACTATGGTAGTCCTAATGGTATGTAACAATTCGATAACATTTACATTAAGATTAATTAATTATCGACCTAAAACTGCCAGTGTTTTTTTTACAGTTTGTTAGGATCAACACCATTGAATGCCTCAGAAATTTTTTTCGAGTTTTTTTATTTTGATAGAGGTAGAATTATCGGTATAAAGAATAAAACTGGAGAAAAGTTAATTGTGACCACACTATAATTGCACGAATTTGGTCTGCATGTTTAGAACAGGTTATTGACAATATTATTCCACTAGATCCACCTCTCTTAGGTGTAGACTGATGTCAAACCCCCAAGGTTGGTTTTACTGTAGTTTGATCGAGAACTCTTAGCAACAATTTATCGACAGTGTTAGAATCTCCAGAGTGTCAAAATAAAGATGTCACACAACCACAACACCTGATGTGATGGTTTGGATGGAACATTGAACGCCCATGGGTGCATCAATCAAGTTTTAGAACTTTGACATCTGATTTATTCCTGATCAAACACATGTGGAATTGATGGGTCTGTAGCGAATTTAGCGCCAAAACAGCGTAAGCATCGCTTCCCGCGTTAACCCCGGCGGATTGGTTGCTCGGGTAGGAGCAAGGGTATAAAAATAGCATGCGCTTCAGCACCATCTTTTCCGCTGCTGATTTTCGTTGACTCAGATATTGTAAAATGCATGTGCAATATTAATAGTAAAATAAATATGTACACTCAAGAAATTTAAAACTTGGACACCACAATTTCTGTAAACAAAAGTTTGCACATTGTGAAGCGGGCTTAAGGGTATCATTTACAATTCTAACAGCAGGTAGTCTCAGCAGGGGTTATCTTATAGAAGGACTGTAGAATGAATCATTACACTAAGCACGTTTTAGAAAATAGGTAATTTACGTTGCTTACTTAATTTTTTCTTTAAAGAATATATTTGAAGGTATCGCTAATTAAACACCATAGCTCGATTAATTATCGAATCAAAATTTTGTTTAGGAAATGTTTACAAAATAAAATTAGAAAGAATTTTGATTTAAAAACGTCTACAAGTAATAACTTTTAAATTAAATCAAAAACTAAACATGGTTATTTGGGTTAACTGATTATTACTTATTTTTAAATAAATCTAACCTACTAATTATTGTAAGTTATTAAACAAAATCATTAAACTTTAGTAGGATATTTGCCGGTTAAAGAACCTCCTCCTTTGTCAAGGAGGAGGTTCTTTAACTCGGCAAATGGGTGACAGTTCCTCAAAGCAATTGTGGGCGGAGGTTCTGTCACCGGCAGATGGGTAAGCGTTCCTCAAGGCAATTGTAGGCGGAGGTTCTTCAACCGGCAAATGGTTGACAGTTCCTCAAAGCAATTGTCGGCAGAGGTTCTTTCGTACGCGTTGCAGGAGGCAATTGTATATGCATTATACGTGTTATCCTTGGTGGTCTTAACAGTCGTAACGTATGCATCATACTGACCTGTATCATTTACCTGTACTGCATTCTATAGACATCGTATACATTTTAAACCAGTTTAGTTTAGTTGCAAGAATTTTGACCCTTAAATACCGTCTCAAGGTTGTCGTTGTATTGTATAAGAGGATGGGTTTGAAGTAGGAATTCAGTATTGATTCTGGTTTAGTCGTCTGTTAAACGTCAGTATAAACGAGACAATAATTATTATTAAATTGGGTATAAAAGGTAACGAACTCTACAGCACGTGTTATTATAATTGTGTTTGTTGTGCGAAAAACTTGAAATTGGTGTGGAATCGTCAAAGTTTAACGAGTAAGTAAGGTTTATTTGTGAGAACGTATGTTTATAGTAACTTTGTATATATAGTGACAAGCAGAGTTCAAGGTCAATATAAATCATCTTCGAAGCGAAGTATGAGCGGAAAAGGTGAAAAATTAATGCCGAAGAAAACTAAAATCGAAATGGTACCTAAAAGTTCGATGACAGAAGCGACATGTTTAAATTTAAATAATCCTTCATCAAGTTTAAATATAAATAACCCTATTACAATGTTAAAAGAAATGGAAGATGCCGTTCAAGACACCATTAATTTGCTGCCTTCTGTCGAATGGGACAATATGTTAGGAAATAACGACCAAATACCGTATACGGCGCAAGGTTGTGGGATAAATAGTGTAAGTGATAATGTTTTGACAAAAACACACCCACACCATCGTTTAATAAAATTGAAAACAATATGAAAGGGTGTAACGCTCGGTTGTATGCGGAATGTATGTATCCGTTAAACAAAAGTCATAGCAAATGGATCAAAGTGGGATTGAGCGGAGAACTGCAATTCGAACCCGTCGTTAAATTTATGGGTAAGGGACAAAGTCTTACTTTAACAGAAAACGAATGGAAAACGCTGATTTGTTATAAAGCCGTTATAACAAATAGCTTTGCGGAAACGGCAGTACTCCATCCTATCTCGAAGTTTGCGGTATCAAAATAACTACCGAATGGATGGATAAAGTTCGGAAAGTTTTGAGGATGCAGAGAGGTGAAGAATCTATTTATTTAGCGTACGATTCAGTCCACCAACTATGGAAATTGGGAGATTTAGTAACAAATCGTATAGATTTATTAACAAAATTAGATTACGTACGTTTCTATAATAGTGCAATCGAAGCGGTAGCAACTATGAACGGAGAAGTTAAGCAAAATATGTTGTCAATTTTAGATAAAACTGGATTATCGGAATACACTTGTATTACCAAAGAATTAATAATGTTTGCTATGGATAAGATATTGTTAGATATGGATTTGCGCGAATTCGTTAGAGTGTAAATGTAAATGTAAACATTATAATTAATTCGAACGGTGGGTAGTGGGAGTAATAATAGTAGTGAGGGTAATAGTTGAGTATATAAGAGTGAAGTAATAGTTTTAAATCATCAGTCGGAGGAGTTCAAAATAAAAATGGAAGCAAGTTTTTATTACGTGTTCAACCGCATTCTATTAATACCTGACGAGATGGCACTTCGACGTTTGGAGATGGGCAACCTACGTATTGGCGATTTAACATACGAATTTTATCTGGGCCCCTTTCATCCTCTAACATTGATGTTTGAAGCTCATTTGGTAGACGGTTTCACCGGGCAACGCTTTCAATACGACGACGGCACTTTCACGATACAAGGCGTATACGTACGCGACGAGAGAGTGCCGGAGTTAGATGAGTTGCGAAGACGGCTGGAAGAAGACTCCGACGATATCTTCGACGTCGATACCGTTTACCTAGGAAACCTCTTAGATAACATATCTGACGTTTCCTGGGAAACGGACCAAGATATCGACTTGTTCGAGGAGCAGTCGGAGGATGGAGTGTTAGAGGATGATCGGCGTGAAGACGTCGAAGAGTAGCGTTGTGATCTAGAAGATAATTTGTAAATTGTAAATAGTCGCTTATGATGTAAATAGTTTATTTTTAATTTGTAATATTTAACTTGTATTTTAGTTTATAAATAGGTATATAAATGTCGTTAAATTAGTATCATCTTTTCATTTCGTAGAGAGTGATAGTGACGAACACGCGTATAAAAGATTATAGTCACGCATGAAAGACTGTATTAAAAACGACGATCGTTAAAGCAAAACTGCAGTAGGAAGCAGATTATCGGGCGTGGAATAATAAACAAGTTAATCGATAAGTTACCAATAGAATTGCACATACCTGGTTATAATTATTGCGGTCCCGGAACGAAATTACAAAAAGGTTAGATCGCGGGGACGCCGGTGTTAATAAATTAGACGAAGCTTGTAAAAGACACGACATCGCCTATAATCTGCACAAAGATTTAAGTAAGCGTCACGAAGCGGACAAAGTATTGTACGAGTCCGCAAAAGAATTGTTACGTAGTGAAGAGACTAGTTTAGGCCAAAAGCCGCCGCCGCAACAGTAGCTACACTCATGAAAATAAAACCAGTACAGGTATGGGTCTACGTAAACGCCGTGTTAAGATGAGACGCACGAAGAAAGCGTCGAAACGTCGGGGTGGTTCATTAACTTTGCCAAAGCCGTTAGAATAGCTCGAACAGCCGTTTCACGTTCCGGCACTAAAGATTTGTTGCGAAACGTTAAAGCGGCTTACGGTACGTTGAAGAAACATCGTTTGAGTATCAAAGCGCCACGTTCTCGTGTAATACGTTTACCAAAAAGGCGGATTTTTACCATTGATACCTTTGTTTGCTGCTTTGGGTGCATTAGGTTCATTGGGAGGTGGGGCTGCCGCAATCGCAAAATCCGTAAACGACGCAAAAACGCTAAAGAAAAATTGGAAGAAGATAAACGTCATAATCGTGCAATGGAGGCGCAAACAGTAGGAAGCGGATTTTACCTAAAACCATATAAAAACGGATGCGGATTATATAAAGACGGATATTCAAAAACTAAATAAACTGCCTCGTCGAGCGTTAACGAACGTGTTTTTAGAAAAATATGCGCGTAAATACGGAATTTTAAAGTTTCGAGGAGTATTTATGCGAAACGATCTTCCAAGTAAAATTAACAAAAACGAGTGCGGAATTATTAATTTAGATAACGCCGACGGACCGGGCACACATTGGGTAGCATATAAAAAACAAGAGGACAATATAACATATTTCGATAGTTTTGGAGATTTAACACCACCCATAGAAATCGTACGATATTTTCGATCTAGAGAAACGAACGTTAAAATCAATTACAATTATGAAAGATATCAAAAATTTAAAGACGTAAATTGTGGGCAGTTGTGTTTACAATTTTTATTAAATAATAATAATAAATAGGCGGAGATCCGAACGAAAATCTTCAGTGTGTAACTGCAATTCGATGGAGAAATCAAAACAACCAATATCAAATACGTTTACCTTATCCGGAAACGAAACAGAACTAACGTGCGATTTTAATCCGCCTTTATATCTGGAGGAATATCGCAATTACGAATTAGCTTTACTAAATTTCGAAACTTTTAATTCGATACCGAACGTCGATAAAAGTAATAACTTGTTTTCGTACCTATGGGCAATAAACAAAGTGACGCAGTTGTCTGTTTCGAAAGACGAGTTAAAATTAGAAAATGCAAATGATTTAATTGAATTTAAAAGTGGAATAATCGAAGTGGAAACCGGTTCCTACGACATAGAAGATTTATGTAAATATATTGAAAACAAACTCAACGAGCAAACAAATAAATTCGGTACAATTAAAATCGAAGGAAATAATAATACGCAAAAGGTGTCAATATTAAGTAATTGTACCGTAGATTTTGATTTAGATAATAGCATAGGTTCTTTATTGGGTTTCAACAGACGTACGTTGCAACCTTACGAGGTTCATCATTCGGATAAAATCGTAAATATAAATCGTATTAACGCATTACAAATATATTGTAACTTAATCAACGGATCTTATTATAACGGAGAACCCGTACACGTATTATATCATTTTTTCCAAACGTTCCAGCCGGATTTAAGATAATCGAATCGCCACAACAACCGATTTATTTACCCATGTTTACAAAAGTTATCAGTAATTTGACGATACGTTTGTTAGATCAAAATAGAAATCCAGTCGACGTAAGAGGCGAAGAAGTAACGGTCAGACTTCATTTGAGATCGATAGATTGAAGTCATCGGAATAATTATCATTATTGTCATTAGCATCGTCACCATTAACATCGTCATCATCATGGTAATATTGTACCATAAAAAATGTCAAGATTACACAAAATCAAAAACGTTAAGGGTAAAAGAGATTTTACAAACAAGTATAAATTTCATAGCAAACGTCATCGCAAAATCAGTAAACGAAGAGATTCGAAACGTTTAACATCTTCAAATCGAAAGTTTTTAACGCAATTAGGTTATACAGTCATAGCTTAATGGATATTTTAAACGTGACGGACAAACTTAAAATCGACAATTCGATAGTGTCATACGAATATCATTCTCATCAACCGTTCGGATCGACCAGCTATGGTAACAATGACGAAGTTCGAATATCCATACCTGAAATTGATAATTACACCTTGCCGTCCGAAAGTTATCTATACGTGGAAGGTAGTTTGAGAAAAATCGGAGAAGACGGAACGGTTACGAAAAATGCTAGCCAAACGTGTTATTTAACCAGTAATCCGGTAGCTTTTATGTTCAGCGATATACGCTATCTGTTAAACGGCGTACAGATAGACGCAGTTCGAAACGTCGGTATAACTTCTTGTATGAAAGGATATTTTTCTTTAAACAAAAACGAAATATTTAAACTCGAAAATGCCGGTTGGGAAACGCAACAATATTATTTGAATACCACGGACGAAAATGGAAATTTTTCATACAGCGTACCTCTCAAAACTCTATTGGGTTTCGCCGAAGATTATAAAAATTATAATGAACATGAGACAAGAATTGATATTAATTCGTAATAACGACGACAACGACGTCATCGTTCAACCGAAAGAAGAAACAAAAGAGGAAAAGTTAAAATTAACTATAAACAAAATAATTTGGAGAATTCCTCACGTGACAGTCGGTTTAAGAGAACAATTGGCTTTAACAAAATTATCGGAGAAAAATACGTACATAAACGTGCCGTTTAGAAGTTGGGAAATACACGAATATCCATCGATTCCAAAAACTAATAAACAATCTTGGGCGGTTAAAACAGCTCCGGAATTGGAAACACCTAGGTTTATTATCGTCGGATTTCAAACGGGTCGAAAAGGAAAAATGAAATCCAACATGTCTACTTTCGATAATTTGAACGTAACTAATATCACCGTGTTTTTGAACGGAGAAAGGTATCCTTATGATAATTTAAACGTCGACTTCGATAGTAATCGTTACGCATTAATGTACGATATGTATACACGTTTTCAAACCGCATATTATTATCAACCATCCGAACCTATATTGACGCCCGGGGAGTTTAAAAGACACGCTCCACTAATAGGAATCGATTGTACGTATCAAACCGACGTTTTACATAAAAGCGGTGTCGAAATTAAGATCGAGTACATGACGAAAAAAGAAATTCCGGAAGGTACGACGGCATACTGTTTAATATTACACGACAAAGCGTTTCAATATTCTCCGTTGACAAAAATCGTAAAACAATTGGTCTAAATAATAATTTTATTTCAATTCGGGATACTCGCGTCAAATTTAAACTATAAAAGAAAGAATCTTAAACTTAATCGTATCAGTCGATCGGTGGATCGAAACGTAAGTAACATCATCTTATAAAGCTGTTGTAATAATAGTGCGTGTAGTAGACGACAAAATGGCAAGTTCTTTATATTGTAACGTGCATACACCAGCCAATTTTATCGTGGTCGATATTCAAGGTTTTAAAGTGAGAAATAACGAATTTATGCCTAAAGAATTAGCTACGATGGATTCATTACATCGGATGAGTCATTTCGTTTTTAAACCTAGTCTAAGTTACGGATCTCTAACGGGAAAATATCGCACAACGGTTAAATGGGTTACGTCTAACTATCACTGCATCGATTGGAACACGGGATACGTGCCCGCTACAGATTTCGATACTATCATTACGTCTATTTGCCGATCCGTAAGTGTGGTGTACGTTAAAGGAAAAGAAAAAGCTAAGTTTATTCGTAATATTTTGAGAGCACCTATCGTGGTTGCAGAATTGGACGAAAACGTATGTAGGGTGCGACGCGATTATCCCCATTGCACTTTTCATAAGAAAGATAAAAGCGTATGCGCATTGACAAACGTCGGCGTTCTATTTCGTTTCGCAAAAGATGAGTATGAAAAATTGACTGTTAATTACGATTCGAAACTAAATGTCGACGCAAACGGTTTTACCGATTATAGTACAAACGGTTTTACCGATTATAGTACAAACGGTTTTACAGATTATAGTAGTAACACAACAACTCAAGTGGTGAACGAATGTAATACCAAAGAGTCGACGACTATTAGCAGTAACAACGAAAATAACAATCAAACTAACGCAACAACCGACTTTATCAATTTTAATGAAGAAGAGTCGACTAATATCGAAGACAGTAACAAAAACTCGTAGGTACTAAAGTAGGAGAAAAATAAAAATTGTTTTGCAAGTATAAGACCAGTGCAAAGTTAGCCGTATTTAGAAACGCACGTGTATACAGTTTAACTGCATTATGGAAAGTTTTTTGCGGTGTTTACAGTGGTGTGGGATATTACGTCACATTATAAATCGAGTATGGAAAGTTATCGATAGATATGAAACCGATTTGTCGTTTAAGAACGTCAAAGACGACGAATTGCAATATTTACCTTTAGATTATTGTTTGAAAAACGTAAGACCCCTAACTTTGAAAGAAATATGGTGGAAACTGCCTCACGCCTATCGCAAAAATAAACGGTTGCAAAATAAACTGCCTTGTTTGGAACATTATAACTTATCCACCAGCAGAGATCATTGGGACGGACCACCTGTTTCTAAGGATATATGTGGCGTATGTCGTAATTCAAATGATAGTTAATACAATATGATTGTTGTTGTTTTGTGAAATCGCAGTAAATATGTAAAACTTTATAAAATAAATTAAAGAAATATTAATGTCTTTTATTGTTTAAACGATAACAATAAATGTTGTGGTCGATTATTAAATGTTGATGTGTTGTACGCTCGGTGTTACCTAAATTAAGTTAGGTTAGATCGAAATAGTTTGACCTAATATAGGTAAGTGACATGGAAAACATGTAAATGAGTTAGGTTAGATCGAAAACTTAGAACTATAGGTAAGTGACATGGAAAACATGTAAATGAGTTAGGTTAGATCGAAAACTTAGAACCTAAAATAGGTAAGTGAGATGTAACCAAAAATAAGTTAGGTTAGATCGAAATGGTATAACTTAAAATAGGTTAGGTATGATCGAACTCATGTAACCTATGAGTTAGGATAGTTCAAAACGTATAACCTAAAAGGTTAGGTTAAATCAAAATTGTTTAACCTAAAATAAGTTACGTTAGATCGAAATCGTTTAACCTCAAAATAAGTTAGTCGTTTAACCTAAAATAAATTAGGTTAGATCGGATTCGTTCAACCTAAAATGGGTGTTTAACCTAAAATGTGTTAGGTTAGATCGGATTCGTTAAACTTAAAATGAGTGCTTAACGTAAAATATGTTAGGTTAGATCGAAATTGTTTAACCTAAAATAAGTTAAGTGAAATCATAAACATGTAACATAAAATAAGTTAAGTTAGATGTAAAATTGGTAAGTGAAATAAGGGAAAGAAAGAAAGAAAGAAGAAAAGAAAAAGAAGAAAGAAAAAAGAAGAGAAAAGAGAAAAAGAAAGAAGAAAAAGAAAAAGAAAGAAGTTGAAATTGAGAAGAAGGATAGAATAGTAACGAAGAAGGCCCTCCTACAGGTCCGCCTATGGAACGCCTATAAAGAAGAGAGGAAAGAGTAGGGATGGGAGTGGGGACGGGGTTGGTCCCCCCAGGAAAATAAAAACCCACAATTTTGAAAAGTTACCCCCACCACAACACGCCCCACTCCGCCCACTCCGCCCCTCCACTCCGCCCCTTCACTTCACCCACTCCGGTTTCCCACCACACCTCCCTCCACGATTTAGGGTATATAACCGCGAGTTTTTGGGAACAAATCAGTTGTGTTCCAGCTCCTCTAACAGCAACAACAACAAGTGAAGTGTCATGGAGAAAAACATTGTAAGTACATTCAATTTTAATTTTAGTATTAACCTTTAATGCATGCATTTCATTTTGTGCATTAACATGTACATACATTTGCTTACGACGTTTTTCTTATTGTTTGTGTAATGTGTTTGTGTTTTGTGCTTGAAGACCTCCCAAGACATCGAATATTTTTATTTGGCCGATTTCGATGCGAGTTTGGCTGCGCCAGACAACGAAGAGGCTCCGTCCAAATCGGCCGAAGACGAAGATTTTGCTGATCGAGCTGATCGATTCCGTGCCGTCGATGCACCTCCGGTAACGGAGTCCGTTTTGAAAGATGTCGATTTGTCCGGTACGTTTGCAACACCTACGACGTGTGTCGCTATCCCCGGTACGTCACCTACGACGTGTGCCTCTATAACCGGTACGTTTGCAACACCTACGACGTGTGCCGCTATCACGACGTGTACTCCTTCCTGTTCCACAACATCATCGGTGGCAACAGGTAATGGACGGTACAAGATGCGATTACCTCGTCAGGAATATCGCGCCCAGAAGAGACAATTAATGTCTTTGAGACGTCACATCAAAAGTTATTTATATTAAAAACCGCGTTGAATGTGTAGTTAACACAAGTTTTTTCGCAGGTAAAAATTTCGAGGTGATGAAGCTCTGTCTGGGAATTTAGACTTGATGCAGGTATCGCAAATGCTGGAGTTGCCTGGTTACTCATCGACTCCCGTTTCCGTTGCCGCCGCTAATAATCCTGGTGCTTCGGCTACTGGTTTTCATCCTTCGGCATCTACTTCTGCTCTCGTTTCTGCTACTGCTTTTGGTCCATCGACATCTACTTCTGTTCAGGCTTCTATTTCTTCTACTTCCGCTCCTACAACTTGGTGCTTTGACACTTTTTAAATACTTCAATTCAAACTGGTTTTCAACGGGAATTGCTTGATAAAACTAACGAAATAATTAACCATTTTGATTGCCAACTTAATAAACAATTGACAATCTTGCGCACCAGTTTGAAGCAGATTACGTCATTGGCTAACAGTCTTCGCCACACTAATAATTTAGCTTCGTTAGTGGTGACGTTTGATGCTTTAAGCAATGCCATTCGTCAGCAACTAACCAAAATTGAAAAATTATTAATCAAATAAATCTTTCTTAACGGCTACTTAGGGTTATAAGTGACGGCGTTAAATAACGGGGATGATGAGAATCGGCATGACTCGGAGGATGCGGCTATCGTTGAGGTATGAAGTTGGTGGTCTTTTTATGTGTTGTCGTTTCTGTTATTATTATGTTACGGTTTAATGGTTATAGAACGAAATTAAGAGATCATCAACTTCATTTCATTATAGATTACATCAAAGGTGATGATCGGACAATCGACATCGACAGCTCGTACCATTGAGATTGCTGCAGTGTATCAAGTTAAGGTATGAAGTTGTTGATTTTGTAGAATAATTTTATTGCCTTGTTGGGGTTACAGATCGACGATCAAAACTACAACACCGTCTTGTCTACAGACAGGCTATATTGTAGATGATGTATCGACCCTATAGATTATACCCGATACTTTCATCTTCTCCGTCAAACATGGTTGTTGGAAACGAACATGGTTGTTGGAAACGATGTTGACGATGTTCAAAATTGTAATACAATTTTTGGAGATCGCTAACATCATTTTCAATGATCAAAGCTGCCACACCGTCTAGTATTATAAGTTTTTGCCTTTTGTCAAATTTGGTTGTTGGAAACGCTGTTGGCGACAATCAAAATAATATTATAAATTTTGATAGTCGCCTATGGCGATTTCTATGATCAAAGCTGCCACACCGTCTCGTCAACGCCGATAAGACGTTTAAAAGTTTTTGAAATCTTATCCAACGTCATCTTCTTTGTCAAATTTGGTTGTTGGAAACGCTGTTGGCGACAATCAAAATAATATTATAAATTTTGGTAGTCGCCAATGGCGATTTCTATGATCAAAGCTGCCACACCGTCTCGTCAACGCCGATAAGACGTTTAAAAAGTTTTTGAAATCTTGTCCAACGTCATCTTCTTTGTCAAATTTGGTTTGTTGGAAACGCTATTGGCGACAATCAAAATAATATTATAAGTTTTGATAATCGCCGATAGCGACATCTATGATCAAAGCTGCCACACCGTCTCGTCAACGCCGATAAGACGTTTAAAAACTTTTTGAAATCTTGTCCAACGTCATCTTCTTTGTCAAATTTGGTTGTTGGAAACGCTGTTGGCGATAATCAAAATAATATTATAAATTTTGATAATCGCCGATAGCGACATCTATGATTAAAGCTGCCACACCGTCTCGTCAACGCCGATATTTGTCAAATTTACCTCTTTACGTCATACATTGTACCGATAGCTATAAATTACGACGATCGACAATCAAAACTACCACACCGTTTTGTCTACGTTGGGTAGACTATTATATTGTAGATATTTTTTCATATTTACATGTATGCTATATTGTAGATATTTTTGACTATGTTTAAATAAATGTATTTCGAGCGCATACGACTTTTACGGACCTATTACTCTTTCTACTAATATATAAAATTTTTGTGCCATTTGACGTGGTGTAGAAGAAAAATATAAAATTTAAACGTACCTACATTTTACGATTGGAAGAAAATGAAATTTGTATGTCAACCGTTATCGTTACCGATTAAAAACTTTGTTGAAAGCGCCGAGAATAAGTTTACTCGGCATAGTGCGCTATTTGGGGGTGTATGTAAAGAGCATTAATTATTGGACCTTCCGGTTGTGGAAAAACAAACGTTATGCTATCTCTTTTGCTATCGCCCAACGGATTGCGTTTTTAAATCTGTATGTTTGTTCAAATTCTTTGTATCAAACGAAATACGATTTTCTTAGACGTTTAATTGAAACCGTAGATGAGTGCAATTATTCCGAAAGCTGCAACATCGAGGCGTTTACACCGCCTTCGAACATTTCGGAATATTCTGTTGTCGTGTTCGACGACATATGTTGCACGGGTCACAACGTGATGAAGGAGTATTTTTCTTACGGTAGACATAAAACATTGATTGTTTTTATTTGTGTCAAAGTTATAGTGCTGTACCTAAGCAATTAGTACGCGACAATTGCAACTTCTTAATTTTGTTTAAGCAAGATTTAACAAATTTAAAACACATTTACGACGATCACATCGCAAACGACATGACGTTTGACGAGTTTAAAAAGCTTTGTAACCTTTGTTGGAAGGCTCCTTATGACATGGTGGTGATAGATCTCGATTGTTCGAAAAACGACGGTCGATATAGAAAAGGTTTAGATACGTTTATACGTTATTAAAAATTTTTAAATTTACGTCGGCAATAATTCATTGTTCAGTATCTTTCGCGCTTTCGATACAACAAGTACGTAGTTATTGGTCGCGTGTAAACATGAATAAAAAACTCGCCGAAGACTTGATAAACGCTCGCGAAGCTTTGCGACAAAAATTCGGACATTAAAAGGAGACATCGAAAAAAGCAAATTACATTTTGACGCTGCATACGCTCCTATTACCGAACCACTTAAACAAATAGCGACAAAACTGGATGTTGTCGTACCTTCGACCGACGTTAAAGTAGAACCTATAGATATAAAAGTAAAAGACGACGACGACGACGAAATACAAACCGACGATTATTACACTTTTCCTGCAGATTCATCTTTTCGTATAAAAAAGACGTTCGACTTCATTTTATCCTCATATTCGAAGTTCCCAAATAAAGAAAAAGAAACGTTCGTTCCCGAAAAAATTGTAAAATCTCCTCGTTCGTTCGCAATGTCTTCTCAAATATTAACGTCTACTCCGAAACCTAGGTCGTACAAAAAGCGGACGAAGAAGTGTTTCTTTACGATCCTACGATAGATAATATGGAAGAAAAACAACAAATACACCTACCGCTTACGAAGCTAACGAAGAATTACACGATACCACCGATTCCAACATATCTATGGCATACGAGGGTGCAAAAATCAAATAAGGTTGTTTCGACAAGAAATAGAAGAGGAATTAGCCAGTCCCGCAGTTCAATCGGTCTTAAATCAGTTTCACGTTTTGCCTAGAACTTATTTGACGGAATTGAAAGCCGACATAGATAATAATTTTGACACTAAATACGGAGTTCGCGAAGATGACGGAAATTTGTTTATAGGAAACAGTGAATTTAGCATAGACGGACGAAATATAGTCATCGACGGTTTAAAATACAAAGGCACGACCGGATTGTACGAATTATTGTTTAAAAAAGAACCGGGACAATTTACTATTAATGACGCACGTCAATATCGAGACATTTTGCGACGTACCAATTCTTATAAAGTTAATTACGATCCTCTTAAGCAGATATCCGCCAGCAAAGGATATAAATACGTTAACATTATTAAACCCATCTTGAACGGAAAGAAACCTAACGTATGGTGGGCAAAACGTTGGAAAAGCGGTGGCGGATTAGAATCACTACTACAAAAAAATAATAAAAATTAATAATAATAAAAAATATATATTAATAATAATAAAAAAAATAAAAAAATAATTTATTTAAAATTAATAAATAAATATATATAAAAATTAAAAAATTAAAAATAAATAAAATAAAATAAAAAAAAAAAATTAAATAAATAAAAAAAAAAAAATTATTAAATAATTAAAAAAAATAATGACGGATTTATGATTTTAAAAGGCGGTCGAAATCGTTACACTTTTATGATGCAATCCGCTATAATTACGTTTTTAGAAATAACTCCACCCGTTGGCGATCTACAAGTTGGATGGGATTACAAAGTATACATATATATATAAATAATAGAAGGTACGATGACAAAACGATCGTCGGAAAAAATTTGAAAATGACGGACGAAATTTATGTGCAAATCAAAAATCCAAGTTCGGAACTACCAAAACTAACGTTTTATCTTAAAGTTCCCGTTATTTCTACATTTGAGGAATGACGGTTGGCATGAATATTAGTATAAATTTGTTCGAATAATTTAAAAAGATTTTAGTGCTCGCCGGAAAGACGCTCTGATAATATCCGTTGATCATGTCAACAATTAAACGAGAAGTCGTTGACGAACTTCACGCACCGATAAGAAAAAATTTCCGCGAAGACGAACTATAATTAAAGGTTTGATGGATTTGTTTCAAGCCGATTTGGTAGAAATGATACCGTATGCTAAACAAAACCAGGGATATAAATACATATTGGTGACGATAAACGCATTTTCTAAATACGCTTGGGCGTTACCTCTCAAAATAAATCCTCTAAAGAAGTCACGGCTGCCATGAAACAAATTTTATTAGACAAGAAGAATAACGTTCCTAAAACCTGCAAACGGATAACGGGAAGGAATTTTATAATTCGGAATTTCAAAAATTAATGAAACAATACGGAATTAATCATTATAGTACATTTTCAAATGTAAAATCCGCAATCGTCGAACGTTTCAATAGAACCTTAAAAGGATTAATGTGGAAGGAATTTAGTATGCAAGGTGATTACCGCTGGTTAGCGTTGTTACCTAAATTGGTCCGAAAATACAATAGTACGGTTCACAAAACGATCGGTATGAAACCACAAGATGTTAATAAAAGAAACGCATCGCATATTTTAAAAACGGTTTATAATTTTATGAAAATTACGGATCCTACCGTAGCTAAATTTCGAGAAGGTGATTACGTTAGGATTAGCAAAAGTAGACACGCTTTTACAAAAATTACACTCCAAATTGGACCAACGAAATTTTTCGCATTTCGAAAATTCAAAATTCTAATCCCAGGACGTATATACTAAAAGATAGTACGGGTGACAATATTTTAGGTGGATTTTATGAAAAGAATTGCAACGAGTCAAACATCCCGACGTTTACTTAGTAGAAAAAGTTCTACGACGAAAAGGAAACAGAGTATACGTAAAATGGTTGGGACTCGATTCTAAACACAACAGTTGGATATCGAAAACAAACGTATTATAAATACATATATTTTTATTTACATACGAGATATATACAATTTAATTACATATATACAAACGATACATAACATAAATTATTAATTTAAATGAACAATTTAATTATAAACAAATCTACAATTAATTATCGTTAAAACACGCTTATTAAATTGCCTAGACGTTCGTTTATTTCAAATTCTTTGCCAAGTCGTCAATCGTTTTGTGTCCCCAAGCCAACGTGTGAAAACCGTCTTCCATAATGTAACGTTTGTCGTCTTGAGCAGAAAGTGCAATCTTATTTTTAATTCTGTATACATTGTATGAAAATGTGATCGAAAAACATACATTTTTTTATATACAGATTTTCCTTCCGTCACTACTCGTTTATAATCGTTTAAAGTTAAATGTTTGTTTATAACGTATTGCTTTACACCTTTGGCCTTTTTATTAAATCCGACAATAATTGTATACAATACGCTTTTGCTCCAGTTCCTAAAAACAACGCAATCACGTTTCCGGCGTATTCATCTTTCATTTTTCCCAACATCGGTGTTCCGCGAGGAATGTCATGAATATTATCGATATGATAATTAGATGTATCGAATCTATCTATGTCGTTTTTCATATCTTCGTACACGTTCTCCGATTTTATTTCTAAAATCAACGAATCGGTATCCGTATATAGCAATTCGACATTATTGTAGTATTTACGCTTTAAATAATCATAAAAAATTCGTACATGACGGTTTTGACAATTCTAAAATTGCAAATCCTACAAACAAAGGCTTATTATATCGAACTTCTAATACTTCCATTTCTACGGCCACCAAATTATCGCAAAATATTTTACTCGATTTAAAATTAGGTTTCGCTACTAGTGCTTCCACTCCGGCTCTTCTATAATACGATTCCCAATGCGTCACCAATCTGATGTCTACCCTATTTTCGACATTTTCCATTGTTTTGCCGAAAACCATGTTGTTCATCAACTTGTAATGATTTTTTCGAATTCGTTACTAGCGTTGTTGCGTTTGTTCGTATTAAAATCTATATATTGTTTCATCCAATTCGACTGTTTAAATTGTAACGCTCTATGAACGTGTAAAAGTTTTAAACCGTGGTCGAGGCATTGCTTTAGATTAACGTAGTGTATTATATATTTCCTTTTGTCGTATAAATTTGGAACTAACTTCTTAAATTTTCCATTGGGAGGAAACATTTCTTCGGGACAAAACGGTAAACAATTATGGTATTCGTGCAGTTCTTTCGGATACTGAAGATCTACTTCAAATACGTATCCCACGTCTGATTCTTCATCGAGATCGCTAATCGATAACTGTTGAATTTCGGTTTCCGTTAACCATCGAAATTCTCCGTAGGCAATTTACGTCGCATGGAGTGGCCATATAAATTCGTAGCATCCAAATAAAGGATGTAAGATGACGGTTTCGACTCGTTATAATAGGGAGTAAATTTATTGTTCGCCTTAGCCAAACGTTTCGAACACATGCTGATGCCGCCGCGTATACCGCTTTTAAAAAATGCACCATATCGATATCGGTCAACAAATCGAGTTTTACGCCGGTCATCTTTAATAAAGCGTCCCAACCGAATCCGGGCGCCGTAAAATAATGACACGGATCTAATTTATAATATTCAATGCATATGGTGCGAAAATTTTCAAAATATCCGACAACAATAATACGTCCGACTTTAAATATACATCACTGTAATCGCCTAAAGTATTACACTGAAAAACGTTCCACACTCGCAGGGCTCTCGCGTAATTTTCTTCCGAAACGTGTTCATCGTTTAAAACATCGTAAAAGTCTATGCGATCAGGTAACTTCGTAACATCGAGTTTCTCAAAAGAATCCACAAAAGAATAAGGAAAAACCCCTTTTTGACGTATTAATTCAAATTTTACATCGTCCGGGTAGTATTTTCTAATTTCTGAACATTTGTCATTTTCTAAATACGATCCGAGTTTTTCCAATGACGACGCCATAAATCTAAACGAATCGACGAATCGCAACTTTATAAATTGTTTATAGCTTTTTCCTTTAGAATCGGTCAAAACATCTACCAACACTTTTTTGAAAACGAAATGTATTTTTCTTTATTTTGAGCAATCACGTCTACTTCTTCCTTATTCAAAGATTTCTTTACGAACATGTGACAGTCGTAATTAGATAGGTTGTGAAAAATATCGGTATAGGAACTTTGTAATTTAAATTGCACACCGAATGGACCGCGATATAAACCGGTCATATGATCGTGGTCGTACACTTTATCATTAATTTCCATAAATTTTGTACATATGTGACAATAATTAGCGTTACGAAAAGATTCTTGAAAATCTGCTAAAGGAATCATATCCACGTCACTTATATATTTTTATAAATTTGTACAACGTCATTTTCTAACGTATTCATAAATGTTTGAGCGGCGTTTTTTCCACGAAACATTTTTAGTTTTGACAAACCATCGTCGTAACTACATTTAATGTAATAAGCGAAAGAATACGGTTCGTGTTCGTAACATCGTACCGTATACGATGAATTTTCCATGTCGGGGTTCCGGTTAAGGTTGTCGTCTTCAGCAATCGGTTTTAGCATAGCTTCAAAATCTGCATACACTACGAATGGAAGTTTCAATTGTTTTTAACATTTTCAAACTCTAACAAGTTTTCTCTCACCTCTTTTCCATATTTGTTTATTTTCATCGCGACAGTTGGTAAATTTACTTTCACTTTGTTGCAATCGTCATTTTGATGTCGAATGAGATCTGTTTCGATCGAAAAATGTACTAAACATCCTTCACATATATATTTTTATGTTCGTTACGAGACTTTTGCGATGAAATCAAACGAGATAAGTTTTTTGATCCAACAATAATGACTATTTCCCGAATCGTCGGTCACCAGCAGCAAATTTACATGGCGAGATTGTTTTTGTTCACAAACGTACAACGTAATTATAGTGTGAGTCATTTTTTGTAAAACGCTATTAAAGTTACTACTTACGCCGTACACATTTACAGATATGTTATTTAAACGTTCAAACGTCGGTACATCACTTAATTGTACTGGAAATTTTATATTTGAAAAATTGAATCCGACAGTTCGATAATCGGGATACGACGAAGTTCTTTGAGATAATCCTTTCGGTTCGTAAAAGCAGACGTTATGGCCCACGCAAAGCAAGCGTTATCAGAATTGTGAATGTTAATAACCGCATGTTTTGTTTTAATAGCATACGGTAAATCTATATAACTCGATGCACTTATTGGATTATATTTATTCACATTAATTTCAATATATATAATATTTACTAAAGACCATCCAGAATCTCTTTCTTGAAATTCCGACATTTTTTGTTTTATTTCTTCCAAAAATGTTTCGTATATTTCATACAAGTCGGAGGCCATACTGATAATTTTATTTTTGGTATTAAACGATTTTATTTCACTATCCATTTTAGTCGACAAAAAATACACTCCGAAACATTCCAAATTTACTTTAATCGATTTGTGCAAATCAACGATGCTTTGTACAAGAGCTAAAACTTTTTCCCGAATATCATGCCCAAACTCGTTAATATCCACGTAATGTTTATTACCGCTAACTCTATAACTCACTATTTTATTACCAAACGCGCCAGCAATTTTTTCGATTCCGTCATCTATTATAACGAACGCGTTTTTCTTATGTGCGTTACTTCGCAAATGTGCAGAGTAACACACGCTCGAAATATATACGTTACACATTTCACAAAGTACGTCACTTGAAGAGCAACCTTCATTGTCGGCACGACGTTTCTTAACGATGCACGATGACATTTGATGTCTTTTAAATTATCGCGTCGGGTAAACGTTTTTGCACAGTTTTCACATTCCATCTTTAACGACTTAATGTTCAACTTACGACTGAACTAGAAACAATACTGAACTCCTTCTTCAAACCCTCCCTCTTATATAGTACAACGACAACCTTGAGACGGTAATTAAGGGTCAAAATTCTTACAACGATGTATATAACAAACAACACAGGTCAATAGAATGAATACCTTCAGACAGTAATTAATTGTAAACATCAGAATTCTTTTTTAACGATTATTTTTGTCTGGTTTATAATTTATACCAAGGATAACACGTACTTCAATGCATATACAAAACACAGGTCAATGAAATGAATACGTTAATAAAAACAACTTCCAGACAGTAATAAATTTTAGGCATCAGAATTCTTTTAACGATTATTATGGTTTGGTTTAAAATGTATACGATGTCTATAGAATGCAGTACAGGTAAATGATACAGGTCAGTATGATGCATACGTTACGACTGTTAAGACCACCAAGGATAACACGTATAATGCATATACAATTGCCTCCTGCAACGCGTACGAAAGAACCTCTGCCGACAATTGCTTTGAGGAACTGTCAACCATTTGCCGGTTGAAGAACCTCCGCCTACAATTGCCTTGAGGAACGCTTACCCATCTGCCGGTGACAGAACCTCCGCCTACAATTGCTTTGAGGAACTGTCACCCATTTGCCCAGTTAGAGAACCTCCTCCTTGACAAAGGAGGTTCTTCTTTCTAAA